>JARQOC010000002.1:141645665-142170665 GCA_033576535.1 Allobates femoralis
GTTTCACAAGCCAAAAATAGCGCTTATGTTTTTCCCTGCGTTAAGACTAGCGTTACATTTGCATCAAAATGGCAACAGAAAAAAATCCCTGGCTTTTAAGCAGGTTCCCGAAAAACGTTCCCTCCAATTTGTGACCCCAGCCTAAGATAAATGAACTTACCATGTTATCCTAAACAGTTTAAAAACATATTATGTGTGGGCCTTACATAAACCCTTCGAAGTTTTTTGAAAAAAACATAAAATCATCGAATTGTTTTTTAAAGTTGTGGTGGATGGGGGTGCGGACCCAATTCTATATTTCCCCTGATCTTTAAACCCCTGATGTTTCTGTCCCTTTATAGACCTCCATTTTAAATTTTTATTTATTCGCCCCGGCATGAATTATGGAAACAACTTTTTCTTTACATGAGAAAACCCCAAACATATATGTTGCCTATCATTGCGAAGAAGTTTTACCAAAAATGTTTTTTTAGTTTTTGAAAGCATTGTTTTTTTCCAAAATCTGTTGTGAGGGCTCAAGGGGACAGAGACTTAAAATTTGGGGAACATTTGTGGGATTATGCTGGTCCAGACCTTTGTTCTTGCCACTTCCTGGTGGCCGGGGGCTCCTTGCCCCCAAATGATGGCTCCAAAGTTTAAATTTAAAGGGTCTCATTGTCTATTTTGGGCTTCTAATCCCCCCTTTTGGGCTAGGGTAAACCATGGCAATCCATTTTTTCCCTTTCTAAAAACGATTCCTTTTTTTGGAAAATGCTGTGTTCGCATCCCAAAAACGCAAATGCTTAAAGGATGCAAACCTAAAAGTACCATGCTTAACGGATCCTTTTTCCCCATGTTGCTTGCAGCTTTTTTTTGGATCCGGGAAAAAAAAACAACAGCATTTTTTAACAATGCCGTCCATTGATCCCAGGACCCATTTTTAGCATCAGTTTTTGGACTTAGAAAAATAAATTTAAAATAATTTGATCCCAATAAGGGGATCCAGGGTTTTATTTTGTGCCCCTAGCTTATGACATTAAAATTTCCCTCTTTTCACGGGCCCCCTTTAAAAAAACTCCCACACCAGAGGTGTTTTTTAAACCCTTTTAAAATCAAGGCGTACACAAAGTAAAACATTATTCATATATTATGATGAATGTGTTCCATGCACGATGACTACACAGTGCACTTAGCCCATGTCATACAGGCATTCTGGCCACACATCTATATACATACAGTTGCGGCCAAAAGTATTGACACCCCTGCAATTATGTCTGATAATACTCAGTTTCTTCCTGAAAATGATTGCAATCACAAATTCTTTGGTATGATTCATTTAATTTGTCTTCAATGAAAAAACACAAAAAGAATTGTCCTAAAGCCAAATTGGATCTAATTCCACACCAAACATAAAAAAGGGGGGGTGGACAAAAGTATTGGCACTGTTAGAAAAATCATGTGATGCTTCTCTAATTTGTGCAGTTAACAGCACCTGTAACTTACCTGTAGCACCCAACAGGTGTTGGCAATAACTAAATCACACTTGCAGCCAGTTGACATGGATTAAAGTTGACTCAACCTCTGTCCTGTGTCCTTGTGTATATCACATTGAGCATGGAGAAAAGAAAGAAGACGAAGAACTGTCTGAGGACTTGAGAAACCAAATTGTGAGGAAGCATGAGCAATCTCAAGGCTACAAATCCATCTCCAAAGACCTGAATGTTCCTGTGTCTACCGTGCGCAGTGTCATCAAGACGTTTAAAGCCCATGGCACTGTGGCTAACCTCCCTAGATGTGGACGGAAAAGAAAAATTGACGAGAGATTTCAGCGCAAGATTGTGCAGATTGTGGATGAAGAACCTCGACTAAGATTGTGGATAAAGAACCTCGATCCAAACAAGTTCAAGCTGCCCTGCAGTCCGAAGGTACAACAGTGTCAACCCGTACTATCCGTCGGCGTCTGAATGAAAAGGGACTGTATGGTAGGATACCCAGGAAGACCCCACTTCTTACCCCGAGACAAAAAAGCCAGGCTGGAGTTTGCCAAAACTTACCTGAGAAAGCCTACAACGTTTTGGAAGAATGTTCTCTGGTCAGATGAGACAAAAGTAGAGCTTTTTGGGCAAAGGCATCAACATAGAGTTTAGAGGAGAAAAAAAGAAGCATTCAAAGAAAAGAACACGATCCCTACAGTCAAACATGGTGGAGGTTCCCTGATGTTTTGGGGTTGCTTTGCTGCCTCTGGCACTGGACTGCTTGACCGTGTGCATGGCATTATGAAGTCTGAAGACTTCCAACAAATTTTGTAGCATAATGTAGGGCCCAGTGTGAGAAAGCTGGGTCTCCCTCAGAGGTCATGGGTCTTCCAGCAGGACAATGACCCAAAACACACTTCAAAAAGCACTAGAAAATGGTTTGAGAGAAAGCACTGAAGACTTCTAAGGTGGCCAGCAATGAGTCCAGACCTGAATCTCATGGAACACCTGTGGAGAGATCTAAAAATGGCAGTTTGGAGAAGACACCCTTCAAATATCAGGGACCTGGAGCAGTTTGCCAAAGAAGAATAGTCTAAAATTCCAGCAGAGCATTGTAAGAAACTCATTGATGGTTACCAGAAACGGTTGATCGCAGTTATTTTGGCTAAAGGTTGTGCAACCAAGTATTAGGCTGAGGGTGCCAATACTTTTGTCTGGCCCATTTTTGGAGTTTTGTGTGAAATGATCAATGTTTTGCTTTTTGCTTCTTTCTCTTTTGTGTTTTTTTCATTTAAGACAAATTAAATGAAGATAATAATACCAAAGAATTTGTGATTGCAATCATTTTCAGGAAGAAACTGAGTATTATCTGAGAGAATTGCAGGGTGTCAATACTTTTGGCCTTAACTGTAATAACCAATCGCCTCTGTCAGATTTCCAGCGATTGTGTCGCTATCCCACAATCCACCGTGGCACCGTTAATCACGGTGGATTGTGAAAAGTGACAAAACTAGCTATTCACGTAGCTATTCCATCGGGAGATCTCCCAGCTGCTCACATCGGAAGTATGCCGACCACCATATTCAGAATCTTGGACAAAGTGCCTCAGTGTCCGCGCTGCTGCTCCGAGACCAAAGAAACACAGACACAGGAATGTCTGGTTCAGCTACAGCCTTTATTTTCCGATGCATTTCGGAGCCTCCTCCCGAGCTCCTTCCTCAGGGAACATCCTGGTAGTATAGGTCTAATGTGTGTGGATTACTATCTTTGCACTGATGAGAGGGTACCTAAAAGCCAAAAAGAATTCATTTTGCAAGGTCTCAATTTCATTTTAAATAATAATTACTTCACGTTTCTGGGTGATTTTTACCACCAGATTAGGGGCACAGCCATGGGGTCGAAGGTTGCGTGTTCTTACGCAAATTTATTCATGGGGTTATTTGAGAGCATTCATATATAATAATCAGCACACTAAGGGACTAGTGATGTATAAAAGATACATCGACGATATTTTCATAATATGGGACACTCATCATGATGACATCAATAAATTTTTGAGTGGAATACAATATAATTTATGGGGTTTGAATTTTGAACCCCATATTGATCAAAACTGTATTGATTTTTTGGATTTGACCTTATATCAGAAAAACCTTCAGATTATGACAAAAACGTTTTTTAAAAAAATAGACAAGAACAGTTATGTCCATTTCACAAGTGGACACTATAACAAGTGGATCAGAAACATTCTGACTAACCAATTCAAAAGGATAAGGAAAAAGTGCACTGAAGATGCATCGTTTTTTGAACAAACAGAAATTCTCAGAAAACGGTTCACAGTGAGAAAATATCCAGATAAATTGATTAGCAATGCGATATAAGTGCAAACTCTGCCCAGGGTGATTTTTTAAAGAATAAAAATGATAAAATTGTAAAACCTAATGAATTCACCTCTAATTTCAGCACCACGTATAATCAAAAACACAAGGATGTTCCCTGAGGAAGGAGCTCGGGAGGAGGCTCCGAAACGTGTCGGAAAATAAAGGCTGTAGCTGAACCAGACATTCCTGTGTCTGTGTTTCTTTGGTCTCGGAGCAGCAGCGCGGACACTGAGGCACTTTGTCCAAGATTCTGCATTACGACCACGGTCACCGTTGGGAGTGAGGTACCTGCAGCAGCTGCTTGTACGCTATTCTACCAGTTGTGGGTTTCACAACTGACAAAGGTGAGCAATTCCACATCGATAAGTGAAAGTGTGTTATTGAGATAAGACCCTATTTGCGCATTCTTTCTTTCACAGACCACCATATTGGAACAGCCAAGTTACGGGTATTCCGATATGGCGGACGGGATTCAAATCCCACGCCAAAGCGGCGTCGAAATGCTCATTGGCTGTGCCAATGAGTGCGGCTGCTCGGAATTTGAATCCCACGCCGCTCAGCCAATGAAAGATGCCATGCGGCTTTGGCGGGGGATTTAAAGCCCGTGCCGCTCATTATTGTCAGAAGATTTAAAAATGCCCTCCCGCCACTCACTGCTATATCTCCCAGCAGTAAAGCAGTGAGCAGCAAGCGGGCATTTTTAAATCATCCGCCAATACCGCGCTGCTCAGCTGATCGGTCGCACGCTACCTGGCGCGCAACCAATCAGCTGAGCAGCAAATTATTGTCGGGAGATTTAAAAATGCTCGCCCGCCGTCCACTGCTATACCAATGGGAGATTAGCCGTGCCCACCGCTGATCTTCTGGCGGAATAGCAGTGAGCGGCTGGTCACTGGGGGATCAGCGGCAGGCACTGCTGACCTCCCAGCGGTGGCAGCCACTCATCTCCCCTGCGGGGAGGTCAGCGGCGCCCGCCGCTAATCTCCCGTCGATAAAGCAGTGAGTGGCGGGTGGGCATTTTTAAATCTCCCACCAATAGTGAGCGGTGCATGGCCATTCAGCTGAGCAGCGCAGTATTGGGGGGAGATTTATAAAAAAAACTGTGTGGTGGATCAATGGTTAGCACTGTGCAGTGGCTCAGTGGTTTGCACTGTGCGGTCGCTCAGTGGTTATCACTGTATGGTGGCTCAGCGGTTAGCATTGTATATGGCTTAGTGGTGAGCACTGTAGTGGATCAGTGGTTAGCACAATGTGATGGCTCAGTGGTTAGCACTGTGTGGTGACTCAGTGGTTAGCACTGTATGGTGGCTCAGTGGTTAGCACTCTACGGTGTATCAGTGGTTAGCACTGTATATGGTGGCTCAGTGGTGAGCACTGTATGGTGGCTCAGTGGTTAGCACTTTGCAGTGGCTCAGTGGTTAGCACTTTATGCTGGCTCAGTGATTGGCACTGTATGGTGGCTCAGTGGTTAGCAGTATATGGTGGCTCAGTGGTTAGCACTGTGTGGTGACTCAGTGGTTAGCACTGTATGGTGGCTCAGTGGTTAGCACTGTATGGTGTCTCAGTGGTTAGCACTGTATATGGTGGCTCAGTGGTGAGCACTGTATGGTGGTTCAGTGGTTAGCACTGTACATTGCCTCAGTGGTCAGCACTGTATGTTGACTCAGTGGTCAGCACTCTACAGTAGCTCAGTGGTTAGCACTGTGTGGTGACTCAGTGGTGAGCACTGTATGGTGTCTCAGTGGTTAGCACTGTATATGGTGGCTCAGTGGTGAGCACTGTATGGTGGCTCAGTGGTTAGCACTTTGCAGTGGCTCAGTGGTTAGCACTTTATGCTGGCTCAGTGATTGGCACTGTATGGTGGCTCAGTGGTTAGCAGTATATGGTGGCTCAGTGGTTAGCACTGTGTGGTGACTCAGTGGTTAGCACTGTATGGTGGCTCAGTGGTTAGCACTGTATGGTGTCTCAGTGGTTAGCACTGTATATGGTGGCTCAGTGGTGAGCACTGTATGGTGGTTCAGTGGTTAGCACTGTACATTGCCTCAGTGGTCAGCACTGTATATTGACTCAGTGGTCAGCACTCTACAGTAGCTCAGTGGTTAGCACTGTGTGGTGACTCAGTGGTGAGCACTGTATGGTGTCTCAGTGGTTAGCACTGTATATGGTAGCTCAGTGGTGAGCACTGTATGGTGGCTCAGTGGTTATCACTGTACAGTGCCTCAGTGGTCAGCATTGTATGGTGACTCAGTGGTCAGCACTCTACAGTAGCTCAGTGGTTAGCACTGTGTGGTGACTCAGTGGTTAGCACTGTATGGTGGCTCAGTGGTGAGCACTGTATGGTGGCTCAGTTGTTAGCACTGTGCAGTGGCTCAGTGGTTAGCACTCTGCAGTGGCTCAGTGGTTAGCACTGTATGGTGGCTCAGTGGTTAGCACTGTATGATGGCTCAGTGGTTAGCACTGTATGGTGGCTCAGTGGTTAGCACTGTGTGGTGACTCAGTGGTTAGCACTATTTGCTTAACGAAGTAATAGCGACAGCACTCACCGATCTCCAGAGGAATTCCTTTATTAAAGTGACAGCATATTTACAGCAGGCACAGCAGATGCACTGTTAGGAGGTGCAGGTGGGAGGCCATAAACCTGGTGAAGCGCCCGTGAGAGGCGTGAAACAGTCCATCATTTCTCATCCTCCCCCCTGCACCCTCTAACAGTGCATCTGCTGTGCCTGCTGTAAATATGCTGTCGCTTTAATAAAGGAATTCCTCTGCCTGGCCTCTAATCAAGTCAGTGGTTAGCACTGTATGGTGTCTCAGTGGTTAGCACTGTATATGGTGGGTCAGTGGTTAGAACTGTACAGTGGCTCAGCAGTTTGCACTGTGCAGTGGCTCAGTGGTTAGCACTGTGCAATTGCTCAGTGGTTACAACTGTGCAGTGGCTCAGTGGTTAGCACTGTGCAGTGGCTCAGTGGTTAGCACTGTGCAGTGGCTCAGTGGTTAGCACTGTATGATGGCTCAGTGGTTAGCACTGTATGGTGGCTCAGTGGTTAGCACTGTGTGTTGGCTCAGTGGTTAGCACTGTATGATGGCTCAGTGGTTAGCACTGTATGGTGGCTCAGTGGTTAGCACTGTTTGGTGGCTCAATGGTTAGCACTATTTGCTTAATGAAGTAATAGCGGCAGCACTCACCAATCTCCAGAGGAATTCCTTTATTAAAGTGACAGCATATTATCAGCAGGCACAGCAGATGCACTGTTAGGAGGTGCAGGTGGGAGGCCATAAACCTGGTGAAGCGCCGTGAGAGGCGTGAAACGGTCCGTCGTCTCTCATCCTTCCCCCTGCACCCCCTAACAGTGCATCTGCTGTGTCTGCTGTAAATATGCTGTCACTTTAATAAAGGAATTCCTCTGAAGATCGGTGAGTGCTGCCGCTATTACTTCGTTAAGCAAAGAGTCTGTGTCTGGATCATATGATCGGAAGTGCACCACACGTGATTGAAGGAGGTCAGCAGTGCAGTGCCAGCCAGCAGCTGTGAGAGGCTCCAGCATGGAGCGAAGATCTCCTGATAAGGTACAGGATTGCAGCGGTGCCCAGTCCTAATGAAGTCAGTGGTTAGCACTGTATGGTGTCTCAGTGGTTAGCACTGTATATGGTGGGTCAGTGATTAGAACCGTACAGTGGCTCAGCAGTTTGCACTGTGCAGTGGCTCAGTGGTTAGCACTGTGCAGTTGCTCAGTGGTTTCCACTGTGCAGTGGCTCAGTGGTTAGCACTGTGCAGTGGCTCAGTGGTTAACACTGTGGGGTTGCTCAGTGGTTAGATAGGAACACTCTTGCCTCAACAGTAACACATGGAAACTCACAATGTTTTTGGACATTAAACGTGCACTCCTAATGAAAGAATATTGTGTCCTGATTCCAAAGGATTAAGGACATTAGGTAATGTACATAAAGCCTTCAGTTAATAAGAGGTTAGGCATCCAAAAATATCACATATTGGGCAAGCAAACACAAAAGGGATGTGTCACACATGTTTGCGTGTTCACACCATGGTGTGTGTGTTTTGTTGTAGGAACAAACAACCACACATGTGCAGCCTATAACACATGCATGTATGCAATGTCTGGCCCACAGTCAGTAGGCCTTAATTTTGACAATACAGATCCGCATGGTTACAGGATCAGTGAAATTAACAGCAGGGAAGACACTCAGCCCAGGAGGCACACATATGTGATGTGGCATGTGTCACACATGTAATGGCATATTCAGAGAATGCTTACAGAGTATTTAACTATTCATTCCTGAGACAATACACCTACTCGCTTTGCTCTGGAATCCTAAGACACTGTTGAGGTGGCTGTGTTCTGCAAATGGACAAATGGAAAAAGAAAGGCTGGCCATAAATACTAGCATATGTGTTTACATATGTATTGACAATGGCCATTGAAATAAGTATTATGCTGTGGCCCCAGGTATAATCATGCAAAGTGTACAGTAGCACATGGAACATTAATGTGTTCTTTGTGGTGCAATGCCCTATTACTACCAAAAAACACATTGTGTGTGAAGGCATGTGCTTTCATCAGGATGTGTGGGCGAACATACAGGCCATGTGTAACCAATATGGGCCTTAACACAGTCATTACATGGAGACCTTGAGGCACAAGTACAGTAACAAATATGAACATACAGCGCTGTGCAAATTAATTGGGACAAAGCAAGTCTTTACTTGTTTTTCCAGCATTAGTTTTACTATGGCTGATAAGTGCTTTATCAATTCTTGGTGTCCTTTTCCTTTTTCTTCCACATTTCCCTTTTTGTTTTGGTGAAAACAATCCAATTTCATTGTATGTGCGAATTATTCTTGAAACGGTAGATTTTCAATACCAACAGTGGACGTGATTTCTATAACAGTCAGATTTGCATGTTCATTAAGAGTAATAATTCTAGACCTCTTCCGTAGAGTAACATCCATTTTTACAGGCACGAATCATACTGAGGGAAAAAGTACACTAAACCACTCCTCACAGAAACAAGCTCTCAACTGAAGCTGAGGGGGCAGCTAGCTGTTATTTTCTGACTAAATCCAGTCAAACCACATTTTGTTACTCAAGGTTGTACACTCACACCTGTTCAAAGCAGTTAAAACTGGTTTGAATCACAGACTGGTAACCCCAACTTATGATTTTACTTAAAAAATGCTTTGTCCCAATTAATTTGCACAGCACTGTATCACCAAACATGTTGATCACATGAACCAATGTGCAGCAACAACACCATATGACAGATATTGTAGGTGCAACAAGTGTTGAAGGCTGAGTTTATATGGCCCACAAAAAAGGGCACATGTGGCGTACCACATGTATTTCCAAAATGAACATAACTGACACTCTGGTGTAGATGCCAGTGTCAAGTTACAGGGCAGCAAGTATAACAGGTGACATGTGTAACAACCAATTGTCGGGCCACAAAATATGGTGGCAGAAGCACATAACAAACACGAGTCCCAGCAACTCCTTCATCCCCCCACATGAAATGACATGTTGGAAAATTCAGCTGCTTGAGGTTTAAAATGTTCCCAAAAACAAAGAAAAGTTAAAATAAACTCACAGAAGTATCTGAGGCTGAAGTGTCGTACAGGGTTTCCACCTCTGAAAGGTCTGAATCAGACATCTGTGTATGAAACACATACATACAAATATAGTACATGTAGTATGTATGTTGGATTG
The DNA here is from genome assembly GCA_033576535.1 of Allobates femoralis. Lineage (NCBI taxonomy): Eukaryota > Metazoa > Chordata > Amphibia > Anura > Aromobatidae > Allobates > Allobates femoralis. The sequence goes on from JARQOC010000002.1 coordinate 141,655,221, forward strand.
CAACATATATGATTAGAAAACATAACACACATGTGTACATACCTTGAGGGTGAAAAAAAAACTGAGAAAAAATGCCAATTGGACATAATTTCACACAAAACTCCAAAAATGAGGCAGTCAACATAGTTGAAATCATCAACTTAAAATTAGGTTGCTCATGCTTTGGAATAAATCACGGCAATCAATCACTTCCTATAATCATACTCAAGCTTCCTATACACTGGAATTTTGGACCACTCTTCTTTTCCAAACTGTTTCAGGCCTCTCATATTTCAAGGACGCCTTCTCCCAACAGCAATTTTAAGAGCTCCCCACAGGTGTTCAATGGGATTTAGATCCGGACTCATTGCAGGCCACTTCAGAACTCCCCAGCTCTTTGTCTTAATCTACTTCTGGTTGGTTCTTAAGTTCATCTGGGGTCAGCTTTTTGAAAAAGTCATGAACTCGGAAACAAGCCTAGCTTTTTTTTCCCTTTACTAGGTCTGCATGCGGCATAATGTTGTGGGAAGCTGTCAATAGAGGTTACTATAGGCAGGCGCTACATTAGCCCCCATTGCGGTCCCACAAATCTGGACGTAGTAGTGATCGCCATAGAGGAAAAAGTTTTCTCTCAAAACTATGTCAAGTAGATCAAGGCATAGGTTAGTCTGTTGTTGAGTGTATTCAGATTCTTCCAATGTGTATTTTACTGCCTTTTACTGCTATTAAAATCCAGGCTCACTAGGATGCTATTTGGGGGTATTGTGCCTCCACAGTATTGCCTGAACAACATTGGGCAATTATATATATGTCTATTCAATGTGATATGTTCCTGAATCATTTAAGTGGTGATTATGCTTTATTATGGTCTTCATGCAAGTTAAAATATTCCACTTTCTATGGAAGCTATATTGTTCTATTCTTCCCCCTTGTAAATTTATAATCTTTGTTCTTGGTTTACATTCCAAAAACCTCTATATACTGCATAATGATTCAATGCATATAACAAAATCAGAGACAAGCTCGTTTAACATAGTCTGACACTGCACGCAGACGCCGACCCACTGCCAAACAATAAGTAAACAATGAGCCATGGTCTATCGCGCATGCATGCAGGACCGTGTCACTTCCAGATCACATGACCGCACAATTGCAATGAAAATATGGGCAGCGGTCTATTGAGCATGCGTGAGGGACCACGTCACTTCCTGGTCACATGACCACACAATCCCCATAAATTGCCAATACTACATATACGGAGGTCACTTCAGCCACAGCGCAGGAGAGTAGGCATCACAAGTGGGTACAGGGCAAGTGATCCAACAACACCCATGACATCCAAACCAGATATGTATTACTGATCATATTGCTATTATTTTCTTTAGACCCTGCCTCCTAGTAAAAATCCTCCAGAGCTAGTCTACACTTGTGGATTTCCCTAAGAGTACTAGAGAAAAGGACAGAATATTGAGGTACAACTGAAATCTACAACTTAACAAAAGGAATGTATTTTACTCGAACACCCTCGAACACACTAAAACACTAGTGTGGTGGTCAATTTCAGTTCCACAATGTATATACATACATTGCGGAACTGAAATTAAGTAAAATCAAAGGTTAAAAAAAAAAAATTGATACTCACATCTCTAATCCATCCAGCGACGCTTCCAGCACTGCCTACCTGTCGGAGGTGTGATCCGGGCAGAATTTCTCCGTAAATGACGAGTTCTTGCGATAACTCGTCATGTGACTGAAACCCGCTGCCGGGATTATGACGTCACCGCAGGTCCTACAGATCCTCACTACTATTCACTACTAGTGAGCGTCTGTAGGACCTGGGTTGACGTCATAATCTCAGCAGCAGTTTCCAGTCACATGACGAGTTATCACGAGAACTCGCCATTTCACCGGGAAACGCTGCCGGGATCACATCTCCGATAGGTAGACAGTGCTGGAAGTGTCGCTGGATTAGAGAGGTGAGTATCGATTTTTTTATTTTTAACGCTTGATTTTACTTCATTTCAGTTCCGCAATGTATGTATATACATTACGGAATTGAAATTGAACTGAAATCGAACATGACCTCGAACTGCCGAATTTTAAGCAAATTGTTCTAATTCGACGAACGACTCGAACATTGCCAAAAACAGCTCGGATTTGAGATTGGCGAACAATTCGATTCGAACACCGCTCATTTCTACAAATAAGGTGGAAAATGAGGACTAGTACCAATTAAGCAATACAGAGAAATCCTCAGATGGGCACTTCACAAACCACAGTCACATATTCTCTCATACCATTGCCTGCACACTGGGGTATCGCACTCAACTAAATTATAAACCTCTAACCACCTTTCCATTGTGATATATATCCTTACAGCCAAACCACTAAAGGCAGGCACCTCAAGTCCATACCCTACAACTATCCGAGGAAGTACCTTAGATGACACATTCCTTCTAGGTATTATATTTTATCTCCAATCTAAATAACCCCTACTCACACTGAACTACTATTACTGTATTTTTCGCTTTGTATGACACACCTGATTATAAGACGCATCTCCAAATTTGGTGAGGGAAAAGAGAACATTTTTTTAATGTTAAATGGGGTCGGTCTTATAATGTCAGTGTCCGTCTTATAATCAGTAAATATGTCCCTCATCCTGGTACATAAACCCCCCCATCCTGGTATCCCGGTATATAGGTCCCCCCCCATTCTGGTATATGTGTTCCTCATCCTGGCATATGTGTCCCTTATCATAGCATACATGTCCTCATCCTGGTATATATATCGCTCATCCTGGTATACATGTCCCTCATCCTGGTATATATGTCCCCAACCTGTATATATGTCCCCATCCTGGTACATATGTCCCCCATCCTGTATATATACCCCCAACCTGGCATATACCATACATTCCCCCATCTTATCTATATGTTCCCCATCCTGAATATATGCCCCATCCTGAAAATATGTCACCTCCATCCTGTGTATATGCCCCCATCTTGTGTATATGCCCCCATCATGTGTATATGCCCCCATCCCCTATATATGGTCTTACCGATGGGGGAATTGCTGAGTGGGGTTGCTGGTGGCAGGTAACGGAGGGTGAGGGGCACGGGTGCAGGACCGGAGCAGTGGAGATGTACCAGCGGCAGCGAGCGCTGGGTGCCACCATGTTATTTGTGGCCGGCTTCATTCACTATGTGCAGACAGTCACTAGAGACCTCAACAAAAAGGCCGCGGCCATAAAGGAGACCCGCAGCCAGTTTGAAGTCTTTACCTCTACTGGCCGGCTGCACATACTGAATGCAGCCACACACAAAAAACATGGCGGCGCCCAGCGCTCGCTGCCGCCGGTAATCCTCCGGATCTACGGTCCTACACCCATGCCCCTTACCGTCTGGAACCTGCCTTCGGCACTCCTGCTCGGTACCGTCCACCCGGTAATATGTCATTTTTAATTTTTAAATTTTTTTTACATTCTCTTTTTAAGACGCACCCCCATTTCCCCCCCCTGTTTTTGGGAAACAAAAGTGCGTCTTAAAAAGCGAAAAATACGGTATTTCTATTTCCCTCTCTCTAAACTTGATTCCAATTGATGTATTTTGATGGTGACTGTAAATATGTAAATTCAATGTAAATTCAATGCACTTGACTAATATACGTTTACTTTTTACTTTATTTTAGTGACATTGTGATAAAGGCTATGGCATTGTGGCCAAAAAGTCTTGCCCTGTCGCGAGTTGTCGTATGTGAACCAATAAAGAAAGCTGTCACTTTGCAAAATACACCTGAGTGTGCAGTGTTTATCTTCTATATATGTTTTCTTTGTAGGCCTCATTCTGTGGTGATGTGGTCCCCCATCCTGGTATATATGTCCTCAGTCTTGTACATGGTCCCCCATCCTGACCCCACCATGGCTTACTAAGGTGGGGGGGAGTTGCAGTGGTGAGGTGGAGGAACAGAAGGAAGAGTCCATGAAGGATGTGGGCAAAGCTGTGTCCCAAAGCTGGGGGGTGTTGTGGCGGTGTGCAGTGGCAGCCACCATTTTCAGTATGCCTGCACGCATTGGCAAGCTGCACTTTGGCCTCTACAATCCAGGTCTTCCAGAAAATGCGCAGATTGAGGTCTGTGGCCATTTTCTTAAAGTCCTGGATGGTAAAGGCCGCGACATCACCACAGCTCCAGTCACGCAGCCTTACCCCCATTGTCCATGGACCCTGCACAACTGCCTCCTGCATCTCAGCTCCATCACTTCAACCCCCCTTGGTATGTAAAAACAAATAAACAAGATTTGCATTATAAAATGCACCCCAATTTTCCCTCAATCCTAAAAATACAGTATCAAATAGAGCAATCTCTCTCATGGTGAAGCTACACAGTACTTGTTTTAGATATTATATATAACAAACTAGATGGCGGCCCGATTCTAAAGAATCGGGTAGTCTAGAATCCAAATATAGTTTTATTTACTAATAGATGGTGGCCCGATTCTAACACATCGGGTATTCTAGAATATGTATGTAGTTTATTTATGAAGATTTAAGAATAATGCAATGAATACACAGGTTTTTCGGGATAAAATACATACATTATCATTTAAATCCTGCGGCAATATCACTGATTGGTCACAGCCGGCCATGACCAGTCAGCGAAGACAGTTTAAATCCCACGCCAATATCACTGATTGTTTGCTTCCGCCCATTTGAGATGTGGTTGGGGACCGCCCCTTTAAGATGTGGTTGAGGAATGCTCCTTTAAGATGTGGTTGGCGACCGCCCTATTAAGATGTGGTTGGGACTGTTTCTTTAAGATGTGTTTGGGGACCACCCGTTTAAGAAGTGGTTGTAGACTGCTCCTTTAAGAGGTTGAGGACAGCCCCTTTAAGAAGTGGTTGGGGTCCACTCCTTTAAGACATGGTTGGGATGGCCCCTTTAAGATGTGATTATGGACAGCCCCTTTAAGAAGTTATTTTGGACTGTCCCTTTAAGAGGTTGGGGACCACCCCTTTAAGAAGTGGTTGGGGACTGCCCCTTTAACACGTGGTTAGGGAGATGTGGTTGCGATTGCCCCTTTAAAAAGTTGTTGGGGACTGCACCTTTAAGAGGTTGGGGACAGCCCCTTTAAGAACTGGTTGGGGATGGTCCCTTTAAGATGTGGTTGGGGACCACCCTTTTAAGACATGGTTGGGGACTGCCCCTTTAATACGTGGTTGGGGACCACCCCTTTAAGATGTGGTTGGGGACCACTCCTTTAAGACGTGGTTGGGGATGGCCCCTTTAAGACGTGGTTGTGGACCGCCCCTTTAAGACATGGTTGGGGACTGCCCCTTTAAGACATGGTTGGGGACCGCCCCTTTAAGATGTGGTTGGAACTGTTTCTTTAAGATGTGTTTGGGGACTGCCCCTTTAAGAGGTTGAGGACAGCCCTTTTAAGAAGTGGTTGGGGTCCACTCCTGTAAGACATGTTTGGGGATGGCCCCTTTAAGATGTGGTTATGGACAGCCCCTTTAAGAAGTTATTGGGGACTGTCCCTTTAAGAGGTTGGGGACCACCCCTTTAAGAAGTGGTTGGGGACTGCCCCGTTAAGACATACTTGGGGTCCTCTGCCTTAAGACATGATTGGGTGCCGCTACTTTAAGATGAGGTTGGGGACCACTCCTCTAAGACGTGGTTGGAAACTTCCCCTTTAAGATGTGGTTGGGGACCGGCCTTTTAACACGTGGTTGGGGAGACGTGGTTGCGACTGGCCCTTTAAAAAGTTGTTGGGGACTGCCCTTTAAGAGGTTGGGGACGGCCCCTTTAAGATGTGGTTGGGGACCACCCTTTTAGAACATGGTTGGGGACTGCCCCTTTAAGACGTGGTTTGGGACTGCCCCTTTAAAAAGTGGTTGGGGTCCGGCCCTTTAAGAACTGGTTGGGGATGGCCCCTTTAAGGAGTGGTTGTGGACCGCCCTTTAAGACATGGTTGGGGACCGGCCTTTTAAGACATGGTTGGGGAATGCCCCTTTAAGACTTGGTTGGGGACTGCCCCTTTAAGACATGGTTGGGGACTGCCCCTTTAAGATGTGGTTGGGGACCACCCCTTTAAAATGTGGTTGGGACTGTGTCTTTAAGATGTGTTTGGGGACTGCCCCTTTAAGAGGTTGAGGACAGCCCCTTTAAGAAGTGGTTGGGGTCCACTCCTGTAAGACATGTTTGGGGATGGCCCCTTTAAGACGTGGTTATGGACAGCCCCTTTAAGAAGTTATTGGGGACTGTCCCTTTAAGAGGTTGGGGACCACCCCGTTAAGACATACTTGGGGTCCGCTACCTTAAGACATGATTGGGTGCCGCCACTTTAAGATGTAGTTGGGGACCGCCCCTCAAAGACGTGGTTGGAAACTTCCCCTTTAAGATGTGGTTGGGGACCGGCCTTTTAACACGTGGTTGTGGAGACGTGGTTGTGACTGGCCCTTTAAGATGTGGTTGGGGACCGCCCCTTTAAGATGTGGTTGAGAACTGCCCCTTTAAAACGTGGTTGGGGACCGCCCCTTTAAAATGTGGTTGGCGACTGCCCCTTTAAAAAGTGGTTGGGGACAGCCCCTTTAAGAAGTGGTTGGGGTCCGCCCCTTTAAGGACTGGTTGGGGTAGGCCCCTTTAAGACGTGGTTGTGGACCACCCCTTTAAGACATGGTTGGGGACAGCCCCGTTAAGACGTGGTTGGGGACCGCCCCTTTAAGATGTGGTTGGGGACTGCCCCTTTAAAAAGTGGTTGGGGTCTGGCCCTTTAAGAACTGGTTGGAGATGGCCTCTTTAAGAAGTGGTTGTGGACCGCCCCTTTAAGACATGGTTGGGGACCGGCCTTTTAAGACATGGTTGGGGACTGCCCCTTTAAGATGTTGTTGGGGACCGCCCGTTTAAAAAGTAGTTGGGGTCCGCCCCTTTAAGAACTGGTTAGGGATGGCCCCTTTAATACACTGAGCACAGTGTATTTGAATTATGGCGCCATGGCGCGCGGAGCTATTCCGAGGTCGGCTCCCGGCTAGCTCGCGCCCACTCCGTCCGCCGGAGCTCGGCCCTAAGCACAGTGGACCTTCCTGAGGTCCGCTCCGCTTAGGGCCGCCATCTTGGTCCACCCTGAGCGGGCGTAGATGATACTGGTGACGCTGGTGACGTCACTTATCTCCGGACATTAATTTCCGGACAAAGCCACGGAAGTTGGCTTTTGACAGGAAGTAGAATTCTAGGCAATTATATAGTAGATATGTTGTTATATATACTATCCAAAAAAGTACAGTGTAGTTTCACCATGAGGGAGATCACTGTATTTGATACCGTATCTATTATATAATTGCGAATCGGAAAAGCACCCCTCCGCGCGTTACTTCCGGCGTGGTCATGTGGATACGAATTTAACATTGGGCACGAAGCGCCCAATGCTGCGCGAGCAATGGCCGCGAGGCCTTAGCGAGTCGCTGGCTCAGCGCGAGCAATGGCCGCTAAGCGGCCATTGCGAGTCGCTGGCCCAAATTCGAACCACAGGCTCGGCCACAACCTTAGCGATTTACCGCTCAGGTAGCGCGAGCAATGGCCGCGAGGCCATTGCGAGTCGCTGCCTGAGCCGCAACTCGCTCCCCGGGGACCACAATTTGCCCCCCCCCCCATGTCCGCACATCCCCCCATGTCCACACAGCCCCCCACCCATGTCCACACAGCTCCCCCCATGTCCACACAGCCCCCCCCATGTCCACACAGCCCCCCCCATGTCAACACAGCCACCCCCATGTCCGCACAGCCCCCCCATGTCCGCACAGCCCCCTTCATGTCCACACAGCCACCCCCATGTCCGCACAGCCACCCCCATGTCCGCACAGCCCCCCCCCATCTCCGCACAGCCACCCCCATGTCCGCACAGCCACCCCCATGTCGTCCACACAGCCCCCCCATGTCCGCACACCCACCCCGCAATGTCCGCACAGCCACCCGCACCTAAGCTCCTACCCCCTAACTCCGCCGCCCCTAAGTCCCTACCCCCTAAGCCCCGCCGCACCTAAGCCCCCACCCGCCGCACCTAAGCCCCTACCCCCTAAGTCTGCCGCACCCCTACACCCTAAGCCCCGACCCGCCACACCTATGCCCCTACCCCCTAAGTCCGCCGCACCCCTACACCCTAAGCCCCGACCCGCCGCACCTATGCCCCTACCCCCTAAGCCCCGCCGCCTCCTAAGCTCCCGCCGCTTTCCCCCGCCGCTTTCCCCCGCCGCTGTCGCTAACACCTAAAGCCCTACACCCAAAGCCCCCGCCGTCCCCTAACCTAACGTCCCCGTCGATCACTTACATGCCTTCTTAGTCATCTGATCGTCCGTCCGATCCACAAGTCCTCCGTCCGGCCAGGCGTCCTCTTCATCCGGCCCCGGGGGTCTTCTCTCTTCTTTCCGCCATCTCCGCCTCTTCGTCCGGCCCCGGGGATCTTCTGTCTTCTTTCCGCCAACTTCCAGCTCCGACGTCCTCTTCAGTTATCATTAACATAGAATGGACGACAAATCCGCCATTCTATCTTAATGAGATGTGAGGGGCTCTTCTGATTGGTCGCTGTCTACTGCCCTCAGCCAATCAGAAGAGCCCCTCATTTCCCATTGAAATACATTAGCGGTGTGTCGCCGATTTTATGGCCGGCCACCTGGTTCTATTTGTCGGCCCTAAAATTGCGGACACACCGCTAATGCATCTCTATGGCCAGTCAGCCCGATTTCGGATTGGTCGCTGACCAATCAGAATTCGAGCTCACTGCCCATAGACATGCATTAGCGGTGTGTCCGCGATTTTAGGGCCGACAAATAGAACCAGGTCGGCGGCCATAAAATCGCCGACACACCGCTAATGTATTTCAATGGGAACAAATAAATTTAATAATAAAAAAAATAATTAAAAAATAATTAAAAAATAATAAAAAAATAAATAAAAAATAATAAATAATTAAATAAAAATAATAATAAAAAAATTAAATATATGCTAATAATATCAGCCCTTTCAGCGGACCTGAAAGAGAACTGGGTCTCAGTCTAAATAATAAATTTAATAATAAAAAAAATAATTAAAAAATAATTAAAAAATAATAAAAAATAAATAAAAAATAATAAATAATTAAATAAAAATAATAATAAAAAAATTAAATATATGCTAATAATATCAGCCCTTTCAGCGGACCTGAAAGAGAACTGGGTCTCAGCCTAAATAATAAATTTAATAATAAAAAAAATAATTAAAACATAATTAAAAAATAATAAAAAAATAACTAAAAAAAAATAAATAATTAAATAAAAATAATAATAAAAAAATTAAATATATGCCAATAAGATCAGCCCTTTTAGCGGACCTGAAAGAGAACTGGGTCTCAGCCTAAATAATACATTTAATAATAAAAAAAATAATTAAAAATTAATTAAAAAATAATAAAAAATATAAATAAAAAATAATAAATAATTAAATAAAAATAATAATAAAAAAATTAAATATATGCTAATAATATCAGCCCTTTCAGCGGACCTGAAAGAGAACTGGGTCTCAGCCTAAATAATAAATTTAATAATAAAAAAAATAATTAAAAAATAATTAAAAAATAATAAAAAATAAATAAAAAATAATAAATAATTCAATAAAAATAATAATAAAAAAATTAAATATATGCTAATAATATCAGCCCTTTCAGCGGACCTGAAAGAGAACTGGGTCTCAGCCTAAATAATAAATTTAATAATAAAAAAAATAATAAAAAAATAAATAAAAAATAAAAAATAATTCAATAAAAATATTAATAAAAAAATTAAATATATGCTAATAATATCAGCCCTTTCAGCGGACCTGAAAGAGAACTGGGTCTCAGCCTAAATAATAAATTTAATAATAAAAAAAAATAATTAAAAAATAATTAAAAAATAATAAAAAAATAAATAAAAAATAATAAATAATTAAGTAAAAAAAATAATTTAAAAAAAAATGCTAATAATAATGATATTACTGCTAATAATAATGCTATTAATGCTAATAATTATGCTATTAATGCTAATAATAATGATATTAATGCTAATAATTATGCTATTCATGCTAATATTAATGCTAATAATGCTAATAATAATCATATTAATGCGATTAATAATGCTATTAAGCCTAATAATCATGCTATTTATGCTATTCAAAATGCTATTCATGCTAATAATATTGCTATTAATGCTCTTTATGCTAATACTAATGCTATTAATGCTATTTTTTATGCTATTAATTCTATTATTTATGCTATTAATGCTATTAATAATGCTATTAATAATGCTATTAATCCTATTAATGCTATTAATAATGCTATTCATGCTATTAATTAATTATCTATTAATGCTATTAATGCTTAATTATAATGTATTAATGCTATTATAATGTTATTAATGCTATTATTAATGCTAATTAATGCTATTATTAATGCTATTTATATGCTATATAATAATGCTATTAATGCTAAAAATATTATTAATGCTATTAATGCTATTATAATTTTTATGCTATTATTAATGCTATTAATGCTAATATTATGCTATTAATGGTATTATTAATGCTATTAATGCATTAATATGTATTAATGCTATTAATGCTAATTAATAATGCTATTAATGCTATTAATAATGTTATTATAATGCTATTAATAATGCTAATTAATGCTATTATTAATGCTATTAATGCATAATAATAATGCTATTAATGCTATTATAATGCTATTAATGCTATTAATTATGCTATTAATGCTAATATATTATCTATTAATGCTATTAATGCTATTAATAATGCTATTAATTGCTAATATTTATCCTATTAATGTTATTAATGCTATTAATAATGCTATTAATGCTATTAATTTAATGCTATATATGCTATTAATGCTAATAATTTAATCCTATTCATGGTATTATTAATGCTATTAATGCTAATAATAATGCTATTAATGCTATTAATGCTATTAATATGCTATTAATGCTATAATAATGTTATTAATGCTATTATAATGCTAATAATGCTATTATTAATGCTATTAATGCTAATAATAATGCTATTAATGCTATCAATACTATTAATTATGCTATTAATGCTATTAATGCTAATATTTATCCTATTAATGCTATTAATAATGCTATTAATGCTAATAATAATGCTATTAATGCTATTAATAATGTTATTAATGCTATTATTAATGCTAATAATGCTATTATTAATGCTATTAATGCTAATAATAATGCTATTAATGCTATTAATAATGTTATTAATGCTATTATTAATGATAATAATGCTATTATTAATGCTATTAATGCTAATAATAATGCTATTAATGCTATTAATAATGTTATTAATGCTATTATTAATGCTAATAATGCTATTAATATTGCTATTAATGCTAATAATAATGCTATTAATGCTATTAATACTGTTATTAATGCTCATAATACTGCTAATAATGCTATTAATACTGCTATTACTGCTAATAATAATGCTATGGCTTATATTATTGCTATTGATGATGCGATTATTATTTAAAAATCTTTAAAAAAACAATAAACATATTTTAGATACCCGATGCATTTGCATCAGGCTAACAGCTATAACTACTATAATCAAATTAATGCACTTTCTAGAATCCCGATGCATTTGCATCGGGCACACAGCTAGTTTGATATATATTTGTAACTGATTTGATATTTGTTCATTGACATTATTTTGTGAAGCTTTGAATTTAATCTTCTTTTTTAGTAGTGTTTATTTTTATTTACTGTTTTTCATTATAAGTTGTTGATTTACTTAGGATCATTTAACCACTCTAAAGGGCCCGTTACACGCTTCTATGTCTCAGTGAACCGAATAACGATCCGACTTAGCCTGGATCACTTGAACATCATTCATTGATCGCTAATGAGCTGTCACAAGTACAGATATATTGAATGACACAGCAACGATTCCGCGACAAGAGAACAATACTTGCGGTCATTTGCTCGCCTACGTGCTTCAGTTCTGAATAGGTGAAATCGTAAACGACAGATTTATGGACATGTTCATAAACCTACGATCAACGATCTTACGACTTATCGTTGGTCGTATCTATGTGTCACACGCAACGACGTTGTTACGACATTGCTGCACCGCCCCAAAAGCCGTGACGTACCAACGATATTGTTAACATTATCGTAGCGTGTAACGGGCACTTAAGACACTGATTTTGTTAATTGCCTTGTCTATATTGAGTTGTATGACAGGGGATGCACTAGATTGGATGAAGGACGCCGCAGGGTATCTGAAATCCATAGCTTTGCTCCATGTGGTCATTTTTTCCATGTAACCCAGTGATATTGGCTATCATGCATTCATCAGTTTTTTAATCATGGTCTTGCATTTGGATTTTATATGTCAACTAGATGTGGGCCCGATTCTAATGCATCGGGTATTCTAGAACATGTATGCAGTTGACATATTGTGAATGACAGAACTTGTTCAGTCAACGTGAATGAACTACATATATATATATAGCAGCACTCTGCTATATGGTGGTACATTACAGCACATGTATAGCAGCACTATAGTATATGGTGGTACATTACAGTACATGTATAGCAGTACTATATGGCGGTACATTACAGCACATGTATAGCAGCGCTATGGTATATAGCGGTACATGACAGCATATGTATAGCAGCACTATAGTATATGGTGATACCTTACAGTACATGTATAGCAGCACTATAGTATATGGCGGTACATTATAGTACATGTGTAGCAGCACTATAGTATATGGCGGTACATTATAGTACATATATAGCAGCACTATAGTATATGGCGGTACATTATAGTACATATATAGCAGCACTATAGTATATGGCAGTACATTACAACACATGTATACAAGCAGTATAGTATATCGCAGTACATTACAGTACATGTATAGCAGCGCTATGGTATATAGCGGTACATAACAGCATATGTATAGCAGCACTATAATATATGGCGGTACATTACAGTACATGTATAGCAGCGCTATGGTATATGGCGGTACATTACAGTACATGTATAGCAGCACTATAATATATTGTGGTACATTACAGCACATGTATAGCAGTACTATATGGCGGTACATTACAGCACATGTATAGCAGCACTATAGTTTATGGCGGTACATTACAGTACATATATAGCAGCGCTATGGTATATGGCGGTACATTACAGTACATGTATAGCAGCACTATAGTATATGGCGGTACATTATAGTACATGTATAGCAGCACTATAGTATATGGCGGTACATTATAGTACATATATAGCAGCACTATAGTATATGGCAGTACATTACAGCACATGTATAGCAGCAGTATAGTATATGGCAGTACATTACAGTACATGTATAGCAGCGCTATGGTATATAGCGGTACATGACAGCATATGTATAGCAGCACTATAATATATGGCGGTACATTACAGTACATGTATAGCAGCGCTATGGTATATGGCGGTACATTACTGTACATGTATAGCAGCACCATAGTATATGGCGGTACATTATAGTAAATGTATAGCAGCACTATATTATATGGCAATACATTACAGCACATGTATAGCAGCGCTATGGTATATGGTGGTACATTACAGTACATATATAGCAGCACTATAGTATGTGGCGGTACATTACAGTACATGTATAGCAGCGCTATGGTATATAGCGGTACATTATAGCACATGTATAGCAGCACTATAATATATGGCAGTACATTACAGCACATGTATAGCAGCGCTATGGTATATAGCGGTACATTACAGCACATGTATAGCAGCACTATAGTATATGGCCATACATTACAGTACATGTATAGCAGCGCTATGGTTTATGGCGGTACATTACAGTACATGTATAGCAGCACTATGGTATATGGCGATACTCTGCTCCCCGCGACCCCCCCGCTCCTCCTGTCCGCCGCTCCTCCACAGTAAAAGTAAAAATAAAAAAATCCTCGGAGGATTCTCACCTGTCCGCCGGCTTGCTCCACCTCCGTCTTCTAGGTCCTACAGGTCTTTAGGACCTGTCATTGCCTGGGAAACCAATCAGCTTATCGGTCACATGACCGCTAACAGCCGGGGGAACAGGATGGAGCAGGGGGGCAGGATTGAGCAGGGGGGCAGGATGGTGATGGGGGGGGCAGGATGGAGGCAGGGGTGCAGCATGGAGCGAGCAGGGCAGCATGGAGCAAGCGGGGCAGGATGGAGGTGGAGGGGTAGGATGGAGGCGGGGGCAGGATGGAGCAAGCAAGGCAGGATGGAGCAAGCGGAGCAGGATGGAGCAAGCAGAGCAGGATGGAGCGAGTGGGGCAGGATGGAAAGGGTGGGAAGGATGGAGCGGGAGGGTAGGATGGAGCAGGGGGACAGGATGGAGGTGGGGGGGCAGGATGGATCCGGCGGGGCAGGATGGAGCCGGCGGGGCAGGATGGAGCCGGCAGAGGGGGGCAGGATGGAGCAAGTGAGGCAGGATGGAGCAAGCGGAGCAGGATGGAGCAAGCGGGGCAGGATGGAGCTAGTTGGGCAGGATGGAGTGGGGGGGCAGGATATAGGGGGGGGCAGGATGGAGCAGGGGTGGCAGGATGGAGCAGGGGGGGGCAGGATGGAGCCGGCAGGGCAGGATGATGGCGATCGGGGCAGGATGGAGGCGGCGGGGCAGGATGGTGGCAGGAGGGCAAGATGGAGCCGGCAGGGCAGGATGGAGCCGGCGGGGCAGGATGGAGCCGGGGGAAGGCAGGATGGAGCCGGCGGGGGAAGGATGGAGCTGAGGTGGGCAGGATGGAGATGGCGGGGCAGGATGGTGGCGATCAGGGCAGGATGGAGCTGGCTGGGCAAGATGGTGGCGGGGGGCACAATGGAGCCAGCGGGGCAGGATAGAGCCGGTGGAGTGGCAGGATGGAGCTGGGGGGGCAAGATGGAGCCGGGGGAGCAGGATGTAGCCAATGGGGCAGGATGGAGCCGGCGGAGGGGGCAGGATGGAGCCGGGGGCGGCAGGATGGAGCCGGGTAGGGGAGGGGCAAGATGGAATCGGGTAGGGGGTGCAGGATGGAGCCAGGGGGGGGGGGCAGGATGGAGCCAGGAGGGGGCAGGATGGAGCCAGAAGGGGGCAGGATGGAGCCTGCAGGCAGGATGGAGAGAGCAGAGCCGGGGGAGCAGTTTGGAGCGATCAGGGCACAGCTGTACCAGTGTTCTGCTAGGACCTTGCATGATGTCAGAATGACATCGGCGTTCGGCGCTGTGATTGGCCACTCGCGGTCATGTGATATGCGCATCACATATCACATGACCGCGAGCGGGCCAATCAAAGCGCCGGATGCTGATGTCATTCTGACATCATGCAATGTCCTAGTAGGACACTGCCTACTCCTGTTCCCGGTTACCGAGCACTCGGCATCGGCGGAGGGTTATTTTAACAATCTTTATTATTTTTAATACATTTGTCTTTATTTTACATTTGATTTTGCAGTGTATAATGCACTGCGAAATCAAATCACCAAAGAAGTAGCCCTAATGAGTAGGGGGACGCATGGAGCGCGGGAAGGGCAGGAGGAGCGGGGGGGCGTGGGCAGGGCAGGAGGAGCAGGGGGGCTTAGTGGAGAGCCGCGCAAGCGGCTCTTTTGCATACGCTGTGCTCATTGGCCGTTGTGTCTGCCGGCGACCAATGAGCACTGGCGCGCGATTTCCGTGACAGACAGAGGACATTAGGAGATTATAAAGTAGATAAAGATTTAATTAGTTTTAGAATATAAATATTTTTTCTTGCAGTTTGGCTTTCACCTTGCTATTTTTATACCTGTAGACGTATTGACTCAGGAAAATAATTAAATAGTATGTAGGCACTTAAGAAGCATTTTTTTTATAAGTGCACTTGGGATATTATGACGGTCAAATGAGCTCACAAAGAGCATTATTACTTTCAAAATATGGGTACTATTTTCTATGGCATTTGATGAGGAATTTCTGTAAATATAAAAGACAAGACGATGGGGCTAGAAATGTGAGAAGTCAACTAATATATTCTGCAGGACTGGTATCTACCACTACATGGCCGCCATGTGGCAGTAATAACAGTGGGCTTCATAGAGAGATTAATTTTCATTACCAGCATAGTCATCTGCTGAGGTACTCCACCACTAGGATGTGACACTTGAGTTGTATACCATAATTATTTGGTTAAGTGCCTACAAATATGTGTTTTACCTTTGTGTGTGGTTCATTTGTATGTAACCAGAGGCCTTGTTAAGTGACCATAGAAAGAATGCCAGTGGGGTATATGTGTATTTTATCACTACAAAAATTGCAGCGTTTAACTCCAGCCTCCTGTGACTTCATGTTTGAGTTTCTTTTAAAACAAAATGTCACAGGAAGAACAGTAAAATAAAAATAGCTTTTGGAACTAGATAGACAAGGGAGAAGTGTAGGAAATTGTTTATTAAAAATAAATACAAATGTGGTTAGTGTGTAAGGATAAATAGTTAGAAAATACATTTTAAGTGCCGGACCTCCCCTTTAATTGAGGCACGTCCAGCTAGTGGAAGTGGCTGTCTAGTGGGCGCAGTCTTTCTCCATACACTTGTATTAAGTGACACCACACCCACTAGTAAGGGGCTCCAACCGCAGTGACTGGGCACATGCGAACCTCCTGGGTCAGACTTGGGTCGTGTATACTGTAAAAGCATGCTATTTTTAGAGTTGAAAATGTTGAAAAACGCATGCGTTAACGCATCCATAGGCCACAATGCAAAAAATACATGGCAAATGTGCCATGCGTTTTTTGCATGCGTTTGTGGCTCACCTCTCAAAAATGCGGTAAGCAGCGTTTTTGGGCGTTTTTTCAAAAACACATGCGTTTTTTTTAACATGGGGCCCTATGGAAAACGCATGCATTAAGACATGGTACATATAGGCACCATGCGTTAACGCATGTGTTTTTGCCTGCGTTTTTTTGGAAAAAATGACTAAGTCCAAAAACGCATAGCAGTGTGGGGGCACAAAAAAAACCCTAAAACAAAAGCATCAGGTGTTTTGAACACTATAGAAAACAAATTGGCAAATGTGACCCTAGCCTAACTGCGGTCCACACTGGGTTTAGAAACAGTAAATCCTCACAGCGCACACTGCAAGTGCTGGGAGGATTGATAATTCTGTATTCACACAGAGCAACTGCAGAATTATCATTTTAGACTGGACAACCCCTTTAATAAGATATCACCTTTATAAGTGTCTAATCCACATTGCCATTCTTTCATAGTAGAGAGTATTATTGTATTCATATAGAACAGTTTATTTCTATGGCTGTACTTCCTGTGTCTTATTTATATGACATATTCTTAGAGAATAGGATTGTGCTCCTTTTTATATTTTTACATATATAAATTATTTACAGTCCTTTTAGAGCATTCAGCGACTTTTTCATTTCAATATTCTCTCAGTTGGTTGTGTAACAAGAATATAGTAACATTTTGTATGCAGATAGTATTTTCTACTAGAACAATTCTAGAAATCTTTCTTGGAAGTATTTGTTTAAAATCCAATAAACCTACAACTGCTGCAATAGCTGCAAATCATTTCAGCTTCTGATGAAGTTTTCTATATAAATTATTGATGGAATTCCACCCAAAGTTCCAGAGATAACCATCGAGCAAACTTTGTCTTAGAATACGGCCTGTTTGTGTCTTTTTTATTGATTCATGTTGAAGAGATCTACAGTACGGAGCTCATGGGTTACATGATAGGAATGGAAACATGAAGGACACTGGTGCTAGGATGGGATCCATTTTTCTCTTGTATGTTGATTATCTAATAAAGATTTGTATTTTGTTTTAAGGAAAGAATTTCCAGTTTGTCAAGGAGCGCTTCCAGATGATTCATTAATTACTCCGAATATTTCAAAGAATATCCAGTTTATTACTGTACATACAAGCACAACGCGTTTCGGCTATGCATAAAATCAGCCTCCTTGACAAACTGGAAATCCATTCCCTGACAAATCTCCTACAAGGTAGTTTGTTCCACCTGTTTTGAGCTGCAGGCCAGCAGATCCAGACAATTACTCCACCACCCAAACACAGGGTTACATGCTGAACAGCAAGACACCAGAAAGGTGAGAAGAATTTCTATTACTATTTGATATAAGTAAATCTCTGCACTTAGATCTGCGCCCCACTTCTTTTCCCTCTCACCCTTGCCTCGCACTTAGATCTGCGCCCCACTTCTTTTCCCTCTCACCCTTGCCTCGCACTTAGATCTGCGCACCACTTCTTTTACCTCTCACCCTTGCCTCGCACTTAGATCTGCGCCCCACTTCTTTTCCCTCTCACCCTTGCCTCGCACTTAGATCTGCGCCCCACTTCTTTTCCCTCTCACCCTTGCCTCGCACTTAGATCTGCGCCCCACTTCTTTTCCCTCTTACCCTTGCCTCGCACTTAGATCTGCGCCCCACTTCTTTTCCCTCTCACCCTTGCCTCGCACTTAGATCTGCGCCCCACTTCTTTTCCCTCTCACCCTTGCCTCGCACTTAGATCTGCGCCCCACTTCTTTTCCCTCTCACCCTTGCCTCGCACTTAGATCTGCGCCCCACTTCTTTTCCCTCTTACCCTTGCCTCGCACTTAGATCTGCGCCCCACTTCTTTTCCCTCTCACCCTTGCCTCGCACTTAGATCTGTGCCCCACTTCTTTTCCCTCTCACCCTTGCCTCGCAGACTTCATTGTTTTTGAAGACTTTACTGATTTATTTTGATTTAAGATTATTCATGCTTCCTGTTTCAATCTGTAATTTTAGATTTGCAGTATACAGGGCAGAATAATTTATACATAATCAAGAAATTCCAAAACTATTTTACCAGTCTAAAGTGTGTAAAGCATCATGATAAATACTCACTTAGGCTGCTTTCACATAATGATTTTTTCCCTGTCCGTGGGATCCTATTTTTTGTAGGATCCCACAGACAGGAAATGACACCACAGGGGGTGACCTATTCTATGTCCGGGTCCGTGATTATCACCGGACACAGCGGGGCACTTTCACTTCTGCAATGTATAATATACATTGCAGAAGTGAAATATAAGAAAGAGTTAAAAATAAAAAATCATTATGCTCACCTATCCTCGATCCAGCACTGCCTCCCACAGCAAGGTCCTTGTGCTTACAGGACATGTTAATGATGTCACAGAGCATCATAGGGTCACATGATCGCAGTTACCGTTTTACAACGGACTGCCACGGATGCACAAAAATCATTATGTGAAAGCACCTTTAGATGCCGGTACTCATCTGGACAATTATTTGAACCGCTCCGATAGCAATAATTAATTAGCTGCAAAAGCATAACCAAGTCCAACCTTTCATAAAAAGACTAACTTTATTTAAATATGATATTTAACAATTAAAGAGACAAATTCAAATTCAATGAAACGTTCCAAGTAAATAGTTCCAAAACATCCAAAAATACATCTAACCTAGTGATGAGAGAGTAGCAAAATATTCTTAACCCCTGTACTCGTAACAAGTAATTTGGAATACTTGCGTACTCGTCTGAATAGCGAGTCCAATGTTAGTCAATTAGTGGTAGGCTCCGCCCACACACATCTGGCCATAAAATGAGTATTTTCAGGACAGGGCGGGTTTTTTGAGTTTTCAATACATACAACACCTTGCATCTAATCACATTGGTTGTGGTGACCAGGCAGCTGCTTAGTTAAGCCTGTCCTGTACACAGGTAAGTCTGAGACTGGTGGTTATCCAGGTTGGGGTATATTTATGTTTTTTTTCCTTTCTGCCACCTGCTATTTAAAGTGAGAATAAAACACTGAAGTTTAAACTTTAATTGATTAGTCACATTATACAATGCTAGTGCAAAATGTAAGAACTTATGTATATCTAAAGTTAATCCACCATAGGGAGGCACACACAATAACCCACTTGGAGCAGAGAGATATGGATTACAATAAGCCCCCATTTATATTGTAATAGGATCAGAGGAGTGGATGCCAGATCCAGGAACACAGCCTACATGTACATATGGGTATAGCTTTATTAAAGGGGGTTAAGATAGGGATTTGGTAGACATTATACATATATATACATATACAGTCATATGAAAAAGTTTGGGCACCCCTCTTAATCTTACTAATTTTTTTTAGTTTAAAATTGTTTTTTTGCAACAGCTATTTCAGTGTGATATATGTAATAACTGATGGACACATTAATATTTCAGGTTTGAAATGAGGTTTATTGTAGTAACCAAAAATGTGAAATATGTATTATTTCAAAATTTGACAGGTGCCAAAATATGGGCACCTTTCTGATTTTCATGATTTGAATACTCCTAACTACTTTTTACTGACTTACTAAAGCACTAAATTGGTTTGGTAACCTCATTGAGGTTTGTACTTCATAGCCCGGTGTATCCAATCATGAGAAAAGCTATTTCAGGTGTCCACTTGCAAGTTGTTCTATTAGTTACATCTTCTCTGAGGAGTGGCATCATGGGCTCCTCAAAACAGCTCTCAATTAATCTGAAAAAAAAAAAGATAGTTCAACGTAGTTGTTCAGGGGAAGGATACAAAAAGTTGTCTCAGAGATTTAACCTGTCAGTTTCCACTGTGAGGAACATAGTAAGAAAATGGAAGACCACAGGGACAGTTCTTGTAAAGGCCAGAAGTGGCAGGCCAACAAAAATATCAGAAAGGCTGAGAAGAAGAATGGTGAGAACAGTCAAGAACAATCCACAGACCACCTCCAAAGACCTGCAGCATCATCTTGCTGCAGATGGTGTCACTGTGCATCGGTCAACAATACAGCGCACACTGCACAAGGAGAAGCTGTATGGGAGAGTGATGCGAAAGAAGCCGTTTCTGCATGCACGCCACAAACAGAGTCGCCTGAGGTATGCAAAAGCACATTTGGACAAGCCAGTTTCATTTTGGAAGAAGGTCCTGTGAACTGATGAAACAAAGATTGAGTTGTTTGGTCATACAACAAGGCGTTATGCATGGCGCCACAAAAACACAGCATTCCAAGAAAAACACTTGCTACCCACTGTCAAATTTGGGGAGGGTCCATCATGCTTTGGGGCTGTGTGGCACCGGGAATCTTGTTAAAATTGAAGGTCGCATGGATTCCAGTCAGTATCAGCAGATTCTTGAGAATAATTTTCAAGAATCAGTTTCAAAGTTGAAGTTACGCCGGGGATGGATCTTTTAGCAACACAATGATCCAAAACACCGCTCCAAATCTACTCAGGCATTCATGCAGAGGAACAATTACAATGTTCTGGAATGGCCATCCCAGTCCCCAGACCTGAATATCATTGAACATCTGTGGGATGTTTTGAAGCGGGCTGTCCATGCTCGGCAACCATCAAACTTAACTGAACTGGAATTGTTTTGTAAAGAGGAATGGTCAAAAATACCTTCATCCAGGATCCAGGAACTCATTAACAGCTACAGGAAGCGACTAGAGGCTGTTATTTTTGCAAAAGGTGGGTCTACTAAATATTAATGTCACTTTTCTGTTGAGGTGCTCATACTTTGGCACCTGTCAAATTTAGAAATAATGCATATTTCACATTTTCGGTTAGTACAATAAACCTAATTTCAATCCTGAAATATTACTGTGTCCATCATTTATCTATTCTAATAAAACCCTAAGCCAGCTTCCGTCAGTATGTCATCGAAATGACGTCACATCCTGACAGAAGCCGGCTTACTACCTAAGCAAGATGGCCGACAGTTAGCGAGAGAGGTGCTAATACTGCCCCACTCTCACCATCGGCAGCCTCTCCTGCACCCCACACCCTCCCGTCTCTCACCCCTGCCCGCCACACACCCACTCATGAAATAACAAATCATTATGCTCACCTATCCTCTCTCTATTCAGCACTACCTCCAACAGTAAGCTCCGTCTGCTTACAGGACTTGTGATGATGTGACAGAGCATCATCGGGTCACATGACCGCCGTTACCACGGTAACTGTGGTCATGTGACCCGATGATGCTCTGTCACATCATCACAGGTCCTGTAAGCACAAGGACCTTGCTGCGCAGGCAGCGCTGGATAGAGAGAGGATAGGTGAGCATAACAATTTGTTATTTTATCAGTGGGTGTGTGAGTGTGTGCGTGCTCGCCGCGGCAGCCGCCATTCATCCTGCCCCGCACACTCCATCCTGCCCCGAACGCTCCATCCTGCCCCCCGCCACCTGCCCACCGCGCTGACCACTCTGCCCACCGTGCTGCTGCGCTGACCACTCTGCCCACTGTGCTGCTGCGCTGACCACTCTGCCCACCGCGCTGCTGTGCTGACCACTCTGCCCACCGCGCTGCTGCGCTGACCACTCTGCCCACCGTGCTGCTGCGCTGACCACTCTGCCCACCGCGCTGCTGCACTGACCACTCTGCACACCGCGCTACTGTGCTGAGTCACCGTACAGTGCTAAACACTGATCCACCGTACAGTGCTAAACACTGAGTGACCATACTTTGGTAACCACTGAGCCACCGCACAATGCTAACCACTGAGCCACCGTGCAGTGCTAACCACTGAGCCACCGTGCAGTGCTAACCACTGAGCCACCGCGCAGTGCTAACCACTGAGCCACCGTGCAGTGCTAACCACTGAGCCACCGCGCAGTGCTAACCACTGAGCCACCGCGCAGTGCTAACCACTGAGCCACCGCGCAGTGCTAACCACTCAGCCACCGTATACTCTGCTAACAACTGAGCCCCTGTATGCCCTGCTAACCACTAAGCTGCCGTACAGTACTCCATCCTCCCTCACCCCGCTGCTTTGTCCGCCATCCTCCTCCTTCCACCGCTCTGTGCTCCGTCCTCCCCCTGCCTGTGCTGTTCCATCCTCCTCCACCGCTTCCTCCTCCTTCCTTTCTCCTCCTCCCCTCTGCCACTCCATTGTCCCCCTGCCTGTGCAGCTCTGTCCTCCCCCACCCCACCGCTTTGTCCTCCGTCCTCCTCCCCCCGCCGCTCTGTGCTCCATCCTCCCCCTGCCGCTCCGTCCTCCCCCACCCCACTGCTTCCTCTTCCTTCCTTTGTCTGCCTCCCCTCCGAAACTCCATCCTCCGTCCTCCCCCTGCCTCTGCTGCTCCAGCCTCCCCCACCCCGCCGCTTTGTCCTCCATCCTCCTTTCCCCTGCCGCTTTGTGCTCTGTCTTCCCCATGCCTCTCCATCCTCCCCCTGCCTGTGCTGCTCCGGCTTCCCCCACCCCACCACTTTGTCCTCCATCCTCCTCTCCCCCACGGCTCTGTTCTCTGGCCTCCCCCTGCCGCTTCATCCTCCCCCTGCCTGTGCTGCTGCATCCTTCCCCACCCCACCGCTTCCTCCTCCTTCCTTTTTCCTCCTTCCCTCCGTCTCTCCATCCTCCGTCTTCCCCTGCCTGTGCTGCACCGGCCTCCCCCACCCCGCCGCTTTGTCCTCCATCCTCCTCTCCCCC
Source organism: Allobates femoralis (assembly GCA_033576535.1). NCBI lineage: Eukaryota > Metazoa > Chordata > Amphibia > Anura > Aromobatidae > Allobates > Allobates femoralis. The sequence goes on from JARQOC010000002.1 coordinate 141,678,700, forward strand.
GCCACTCTGTGCTCTGTCCTCCCCCTGCCTGTGCCACTCCATCCTCCACCACCCCACCGCTTCCTCCTCCTTCCTTTGTCCTCCTCCCCTCCACCACTCCATCCTCTGTCCTCCCCCTGCCTGTGCTGCACTAGCCTCCCCCACCCCGCCGCTTCGTCCTCCATCCTCCTCTCCCCCGCCGCTCTGTGCTCCATCCTCCCCCTGCTGCTCTGTCCTCCCCCTGCCGCTCTGTCCTCCCCTTGCTGCTTTGTCCTCTCACTGCTGCTCTGTCCTGCCCCTGCCACTCTGTCCTCCCCCTGCCTGTGCCGCTCCATCCCCCCACCGCTTCCTCCTCCTTCCTTTGTCCTCCTCACCTTCACCACTCCATCCTCCATCCTCCTCCTGCCTGTGCTGCTCCGTCCTCCCCCACCCCACCGCTTCATCCTACATCCTCCTTCCCCTCGCCGTTCTGTGCTTCATCCTCTCCCTGCCGATCCGTCCTCCACCTGCCTGTGCTTCTCCATCCTGCACCCCCACCACCATCCTGCCCCCTCCCCACCATCCTGCCCCCCCCGCCATCAGCCTGCCCCACCAGCTCCATCCTGCCCCCCCACCACCATCCTGCTTCGCTGGCTCCATCCTGCCCCACAGGCTCCATCCTGTCCCGCTCGATCTATCCTGCCACCTACCCACCGCGCTGCTGCGCTGACCACTCTGCCCACTGTGCTGCTGAGCTGACCACTGCCCACCGCGCTGCTGCGCTGACCACTCTGGCCACTGCGCTGCTGCACTGACCACTCTGCCCACTGCGCTGCTGCGCTGACCACTCTGCCCACTGCGCTGACCACTCTGCCCACCGCGCTGCTGCGCTCACTACTCTGCCCACCACGCTCACTGCTAACCACTGAGCCACCATACAGTGCTAAACACTGACCGACCATACTTTGCTAACCACTGAGCCACCGTGCAGTGCTAACCACTGCGCAGTGCTAACCACTGAGCCACCGCGCAGTGCTAACCACTGAGCCACCGCGCAGTGCTAACCACTGAGCAACCACGTAGTGCTAACCACTGAGCCACCGCGTAGTGCTAACCACTGAGCCACCACACAGTGCTAACCACTGAGCCACCGCGCAGTGCTAACCACTGAGCCACCACGCAGTGCTAACCACTCAGCCACCGTATACTCTGCTAACCACTGAGCCCTTGTATACTCTGCTAACCACTGAGCTGCCGTACAGTGCTCCATCCTCCCTCACCCCGCCGCTTTGTCCTCCATCATCCTCCTTCCACCGCTCTGTGCTCCGTCCTCCCCCTGCCTGTGCCGTTCCATCCTCCTCCACTGCTTCCTCCTCCTTCCTTTGTCCTCCTCCCCTCCGCCACTCCATCCTCCATCTTCCCCCTGCCTGTGCTGCTCCATCCTCCCCCACCCCACCGCATTGTCCTACATCCTCCTCCCCCCCCACCGCTCTGTGCTCCATCCTCCCCCTGCCACTCCGTCCTCCCCTTCCCCACCGCTTCCTCTTCCTTCCTTTGTCCGCCTCCCCTTCGACACTCCATCCTCCGTCCGCCCCCTGCCTCTTCTGCTTCAGCCTCCCCCACCCCACCGCTTTGTCCTCCATCCTCCTCTCCCCTGCCGCTTTGTGCTCTGTCCTCCCCCTGCCACTCCATCCTCCCCCTGCCTGTGCTGCTCCAGCTTCATCCATCCCACCACTTCGTCCTCCATCCTCCTCTCCCCCACGGCTCTGTGCTCCGGCCTCCCCCTGCCGCTTCATCCTCCCCCTGCCTGTGCTGCTGCATCCTCCCCCACCCCTCCGCTTCCTCCTCCTTCCTTTGTCCTCCTCCTCTCCGCCACTCCATACTCCATTCTCCCCCTGCCTATGCTGCTCCATCCTCTCCCACCCTGCCGCTTTGTCCTCTGTCCTCCTCCTCCCACCGCTCTGTGCTCCGTCCTCCCCTGCCTGTGCTGCTCCATCCTCCTCCACCGCTTCCTCCTCCTTCCTTTGTCCTCCTCCCCTCTGCCACTCCATCCTCCCCTTGTTTGTGCTGCTCCATCCCCCGCACCCCACCGCTTCGTCTTCTGTCCTCCACCCCCCACCGCTCTGTGCTCCGCCCTCCCCCTGCTGCTCTGTCCTCCCCCTTCCTGTGCCGCTCCATCCTCCCCCATCCCACCGCTTCCTCCTCCTTCCTTTATCCTCCTCCCCCCCACCACTCCATCCTTCGACCTCCCCCTGCCTGTGCTGCTCTGGCCTCCCCCACCCCGCCGCTTCATCTTCCGTCCTCCTCCCCCCGCAACTCCGTGCTTCATCCTCCGCCTGTCTGTGCCACTCCATCCTCCCCCACCCCACTGCTTCCTCCTCCTTCCTTTGCCCTCCTCCCCTCCGCCACTCCATCCTCCGTCCTCCCCCTGCCTGTGCTGCTCCATCCTCCCCCACCCACCGCTTTGTCCTCTGTCCTCCTCCCCCTGCCGCTCTGTGCTCCGTCCTCCCCCTCCCCACCGCTTCCTCCCCCTTCCTTTGTCCTCCTCCCCTCCGCCACTCCATCCTCTGTCCTCCCCCTGCTTGTGCTGCATCGGCCTCCCCCACCCCGCCGCTTTGTCCTCCATCCTCCTCTCCCCCGCTACTCTGTGCTCCGTCCTCCCCATGCTGCTCTGTCCTCCCCTGCCGCTCTGTCCTCCCCTGCCTCTCTGTCTTCCCCCTGCCGCTCCGTCCTCCCCCTGCCGCTCTGTCCTCCCCCTGCTGCTCCGTCCTCCCCCTGCCTGTACCGCTCCATCCTCCCCCACCACTTCCTCCTCCTTCCTTTGTCCTCCTTACCTCCGCCACTCCATCCTCCGTCCTCCCCCTGCCTGTGATGCTCCGTCCTCTCCCACCCCGCCGCTTCATCCTGTCCTCCACACCCCGCTGCTCTGTGCTTCATCCTCCCCTGCCTGTGCCGCTCCATCCTCCCCCACCCCACCACTTCCTCCTCCTTCCTTTATCCTCCTCCCCTCTGCCACTCCATCCTCCGTCCTCCCCCTGCCTGTGCTGCTCCGTACTCCCCCACCCTGCCGCTTCGTCCTCTGTCCTCCTCCCCCCTGCCGCTCTGTCCTCCATCCTCCTCCCCCCTGCTGCTTTGTTCTCCCTCCTCCCCCCTGCCACGCCGTCCTTTCCCCGACGCTCCTTCTTCAAAGTTCCTCCCAATTCAGCCCTCACCGCCTTCCCCATGCAATCTCTATTTCTATATTCTAGAATACCGAATGCGTTAGAATCGGGCCAACATCTAGCTAAATATATCACACTGAAATAGCTGTTGCAAAAACCCAGTTTTAAACAAGAAAAAAATTAGTAAGATTAAGGGGGGTGCCCAAACTTTTTCATATGACTGTATATAGGCCATGGAATCATGATGTGGCCAATTACCCTCCAGATAGATGTTCAGTTAAACCTGTTCATTAGGTGGTCATGCTATTCAGCAGCATCTCAGGGGTGGGGGGAGCATATCAGGAGGACATGCATTTTTTTAGTGTATTTGATTTCATGAGAAGCCTGTTAAAAAAGTAGTGTTGCGTGATACATTGCATAATGTTTTATAGAAGTATAGCTGTATAAAAATAATAAGAATTACAGAACTATAGTGAAAATAGTGAAAATTGAAAAAAAGATGAGTGTAAAAGCATGAAAATCAAATTCTGAAGAACCATATTTTCTTCCATTTGTTTAGCGCCCCATTTTAAGACTTGCATTTGATAAATAGTAATATCTGTAATACCTATGTGCAAAAGTCTTGAATCAACCTGAAGCTTTAGCACTTATTTATTGTGTTATTTAATCCATTATAACACCACATATAGAGCGTGAAGACTCCTATTGTTAGATCACTGTTGACTGTTAAATTGAGAACAGAAGGTAGAAACCAGCCAGTCATTTGAGGTGAAAGTCAAAAAGGGATTGTCACAAAAGTTCATGACCTCCCATAGCAATTGCCTGTGGGTATTGGTATGTCTGACTACAGTCATTTGATGTCAGATCACTCTAAAAACTCTATCTAGGCTTTCTCATATTGGTAATGAAAGTGGGACTCATCATTTTAATAAATAAATTATAATTTAATAGTATACATTTTTTCACCATAAATTATATTTTCTCATTTGATTTTTGATTACAGCAGTAAATTAATGAAAAAATAAACAAGAAATTTAATGATACTAGCAATAGAAGACAAACATAAAAAATGTAAAAATTAAGCATATTTTCCAACAGAAGCATAACAAGTAACCATGGGTGTCAGTAACGTTTTTACAGTGCCCCATTTCACCATAGCCACCTTTAATAGCTAGTCCAGAACATTAAAAATGCATTGATTTGAATAGGGATAATGGTAACAGTTAGAGGTGAGTGAATCTTTTGAAATTTAAAATTGCTTAGCTCTTCCCCAAAATTTGATTCATGATGAATCGACTCTCCATCAGTTCTAAGAACTGAAAAACCTCCAATTGTACTGAAAAGACTTGTATCACACTCTCAGTGAACACTCTGTATATAAACCTCAAACTCAAATATGCTTTTGTCACACTTGGGAGGTGAGGGTATCAGGTAACTTGATGGTGTGATGGGCAAAGGGGGTCAGGAGAGCCTAATCTGACTCTGATGCTGTGGTCCCTGGCTTGCCCTAAACTTGGAGGTACCTCTGATGGTGAGGAGTTGGAAGGCTATTTAAAGCAAGGGGGAAGGGATTCCCGGTAAGTCACTCTTCAATCACTCAACTAGCAGCTAAACATAATAGTGAGTTCAGCTCTAGAGCACAACACAGGAGGCAAGACCTTCACACCAATACCTCATGCAGCCCTTAAAGGAAAACAACACATACAGTAGCATCCTGCAATGTCAGCGCAAACTAAGCATGTGACAGCTTTATTGGCAGGACCAAATTAAACTCAGTGTTGCCAAATCAAGGAAAAATAAATGTGACAGGGGAGGGGATCGGTGATTGTGGGAATGGGGTGTTGGGGGCACAATTTGGGAAATAATAGTCCATTTGAAGGTTTTAAGTTTCTCTCAGCTTATGATATATGTTGACATGTTGGGTGGTGATTAGGGATGAGCGAGTAGTCAAATACTCGAGTAGATCGTAATACTCGGGTATTCGGTACGAGTAGCGAGTCCAATGTAAGTCAATGGGAAATGCAAGTAATTGCCTGCTGGACCCAAAAAAGCAGTCTGGGGCTGAGGAGAATGTTGAAATGGGTGCATTAAGAGAGAGTTATGGTGGAGGAGATCTTCTGACAGCTCAGTGTGTGAGTGGTGTAAAGAGAGCGATCTGCCCTAGGGGCTGTGTGATGGTTAATGCAGGAAGAAGCCACCCATCATCATCATCACAAGGGTTTCACAATTATAAAGCTTGGACTACTGTCATTGTTGTTCCTCTGACACTGCACAATGTGCAGGTATAGTGTCTCCAAAAATTAGCCCAAGGGGCTGTATCATGGTTGATGAAGGAAGCAGGCCTCAAGGGCCAAACAAATATGAAGCTAACCTAGGACTACTAGCACAGTAGTTGCAGTGCCCAGTGTGCAGCCATAGCCATAGTGTCTCCAAAAAGTAGCCCAAGTGGCTGTGCCATGGTTGATGAAGGGAGCAGACCTCAAGGGTCGAATAATTATGAAGCTAGGACACCTAGCACAGTAGTTGCAGTGCGAAATGTCCAGGCATAGCCACAGTGTCTCCAAAAATTAGCCCAAGGGGCTGTATTATGGTTGATGAAGGATATGTACTCTTGAGGAGTGCACAGGAAAATGGTGCGATAAGCATCCGGTTGCCATAGGGATCAATAGACAGGCGGCACATAGCGTTACCTGCTGGTAACGCTATGCGCTACTCCGGCCAGAAACTAAGTTTCTGTGGGATCCTGAAGACTCAGGAACAGATGTAAGTCTGACCCTAGCCTAAGGCTAAATATTATTTGCACCAGTCACCACACAAGGCAGTGGTGCTGGCTGCATGTCACTTGTCCTGTACTGTGCGTGTTATTCAGTGTGAACACAGCATCGCAATGGTACAAAAAAATTGCTAACGGCTGCGGTAAGCATCCAGTTGCCATAGAGATCAATAGACAGGTGGCGCATAGCATTACCTGCTGGTAACGCTGTCAGCTACTCCGGCCTGAAACTAAGTTTCTGTCAGATCCTGCAGGCTCAGGGGCAGACCAAGTCTGACCCTAGGCTAAGGCTAAATATTATGCGTGCCAGTCACCACACAAGACTGGGGTGCTGGCTGCGTGTCACTTGTCCAGTACTGTGCATGCTATTCGTTGTGAACACAGCAACGTAACGACAAAAAGAATTAGCCTGCAGGGGTAAATATGACCCCAAAAATAGCTAAAAAAAACTGTCACTACTCCATGACCTTATACTTTCAGCTCTGAGAAGAGCTGAAATATTGCCGACTGTACTATGTGGTACTGTACCACTCCTGCATGTGTCCCTGCACTACGGACACATAGTACTACCATACTGGTAGCTCTCACAAGAGCTTTTGGGTTTTACATAGATGATTTCTGTACAATTTGCACAAGAACAACTCTCCCTACACTAGCTGTGTTCTGCATGCAATGTGCAGAAAATGGCAGCAGCAGGGCTTATATAGAGCCTATGAGTTATAGGCTATGACTCATATATGATGCCGGGCGTCCAGCCAATCATAGTAATGCCACAACCAAGAAGGTTGTGGCATTAATGTGATTGGCTAATGCTGTGCTGGAGATCCAAATATTGTGAGAAGAGTAGTGAAATACTCGCTATGTTTCAAGTACGTGACTACCGCATTACTCACTGAGGACTGAATACTTGCGATTATACTAGCTCATCCCTAGCGCCAATTTCTTTCAATCTCCTTAGTGCAAACACAATCTTAGCAATATCACCGTTGCCCAAAGGATTCAACTAATACCGAGATACCGGTGTTATGGACTCCTCATTCAGGAGTATCAACCTTAGTCCGTGTGCAGCCAAATTTTAGGTGATAATGCATGCATGCAGTCAGAATAACAGACACCTGACATGAGTTCAAGATGCTAAGAAATTCTGAATTTATTTAGGAATCACATGAAAGTATACAGACAAATCTGGGTGTTGTAATGGAATTGGTTTTCTCTCCAATTTCTTTTGCACGGTTGAGGCAGGGTCACTGGGTTGTTTTGTGGAGTTGTACAGCAAAGTGCATTGTGTGAGTGGATCTGACTTGCCAAGTTCCTATTAGGAAAGGTGAGATTGCTGCTGGTGCTGAGCACAAGCCTATTGTTCTTGCTGCATTCTTTGGTCAGTATTAGGCTGGAAAAACAGTGGCAAGTGGAAAAACGGTCCGATTGACAGATCCGAGAGCTGGACAAGTCCCCTCCGAGTTTTGGTCCGTTTTGAATCCAACTGCTATGTGACTGTCTGACATTTACTTGGATCACATCCGAGGGCTGTCCATGTGTTGTCCGTGTGTAATGCAATTTTAACATGGCATTTCTCATGCTGTATAAAGTGAGAAAAGAATTGACAGAATAGAGTGATTGAATACAATAGAGAGATAGATAAATGCTAGAATAGCTAGATTGGGTTCACCTGTCTTCTGCTACTACTTACTCAATGCGCCGCTCATACTGGAGCAGCTGTGACAGCAGAGTTAACTCCCTGCTTGCCGACGCTGCTGTTATCGGTAAATAGCACTGGTCAGCAGGGCTTTCACTCCTGTGGCTCCTGTATGAACCGCTCATTCAGGAGCCGCTGATCTATTACCATGGCCATCGTTGCCATAGTAACCGCTTATTAGGTTACTATGGCAACGGTGTCAGCAATGACATCATCGCTTAGCCGCCGCTGACTCTGCTCCTTCAATGATCACAGAGCATGTGGTGGAAGCGTTCTTCCTCCTCTTGCTTTTATGAAGTAGCAGAGCTGAACATTTGGAGAAGAAAGAAGACAGAAGAAAGAAGAGAGAAGAAAGAAGACAAGAATCCTGGAGGGCTGTAAAGGGGAGTAATAATGAAAGAGTCCCTAAGGGTGTCTGTGTCTTTATTTCTAATAAATATTTTTTTTGTGTGGTGTTTTCTTTAACCCTTTTATTGGAGATTCTTAATGGCCAGGTCAAACTTGGCCTGACATTAAGAATCTCGGGCTTAATACCAGCTTGTATAACAAAGCTGGAATTAACCCCTTTATTACCAGCGTGCCACTGCCACCAGGGCCGCTGGAAGAACCTGGTAAGGTGCCTGGAAATGACGCTTATTAATGCGCCATTTTCAGGGGCAACTGTGGGCTGTTGTTCTTTAGCGTGGGGTGGCCCTATAACAATGGGCCCTCACCCTGATGGGGATACCAGCCCTCAGCTGATTTGTTTTTTAAATATTTATTAATTTCACACCCTATACCACCAGATTGGTTGCCCTACACTAATGTGTACGGCAACCAAGCAGAATCACTGTCCAGAATAAAGAAAAGCACTCTGACTACAACAGCCAATCACAAAGGCTCTGACAGAACTCATGTAACTGAGCCATGTTTGTTGGTCGTTTTGCCCGCACCTGTCTTTTCAACTTTGCCCATAAATTTTCAATAGTGTTGAGATCAGGGCTTTGTGATGGCAACTCCAAAACATTGACTTTGTTATCTTTAAGCCACTTTGTAACCAGTTTGGCAGTATGCTTAGAGTCATTGTCCATTTGGAAGACTCATTTCCGCCCAAGTTTTTTTCTCCATTATTTTTTTTATTAGGAAATTTCAATTATAATAACATTACAGTAACAATTCAACAATAATGCAAATTTAACCCCATTACAACCAATGACGAGTTTAGCCGTCATGGAAAGTTGTTAGTTCCCCTGCACTATGATGGCTAAACTCGTCATGGCATTGAACTGTCACTGCTTGTAAACAGTGACAGTTCAATTCTGACAGCTGTCAGTGAGAGCTAACGGTAGGGGAAGAGGTTTGGGAACCCTTGTTAGTGGTCTCCACACTCAGAGCGATGTGATCGGTCAGTCAATCTGACTGACCGATTACATCATAATCGTGCAGGAAAGTGCTGAATATGAGCACTTGCCTGCACGATCGCTGCAGGAGACGGACTGTCAGCTATGCTCGGCTCCTGCACTCATCCCTTGCCAGTTCCCGTTACCCCTCCACTCCTGTGCCCGATCCCTGGTCTCCTCCCTCCACTTCCTGGTCTACTCTCCCCGCTCTCTTCTCCCCGGTCTCCTCCCTCCTCTCCCCGCTCTCCTCCTTCTGACCTCCAGACTCCCATCCTGTGCCCTACTCACCTCCTCTCCCCGCTCGACTAACTCTGCTTTCTGCTCTCCTCTCACTGCTCAGCTCCTTGTGATCCCCACTCTCCTTTTCCTCAGCCCCTCCTCTGTCTTCTCCGGTTCCCTCTCTCCTCCTCCATCCTGTACCTATGACCCACCTGTGCTCTCACCCCTCAGCCTCATCTCCTACATGGAAGAGATGAGGCTAATGACGACAGATCTGACAGCCAGGGACAGTGATCAATGTGTGGTCGCTGTCCCTGGCTCTGAGTCACCCCCTAATTGCTGTGATCCTACAATCACAGCACTTAGGGTCCGGGAAGAGGAAGCTCAGGGCCACTTACGTCTCTCCACGGTGATCAGCCCATCATAATGTAATTTTGATGGGTCGATCACCATGGTAACCTGAAGTTGCCATGGTAACCCGAGGTTGTCATGTCAACCTGAGGTTGCCATGGCAACATCTGTAAACATGCCTTAAGCCTCAGAGATTATGTGATCTTTGGGACTTGGATTTGCAGCACTGATAGCTGTACTGTATGGCAGATCATTGCCGTACAGTGCAGCATCAGTGTGACCCCAGAGACTGCAGCAAAAGGACCCTTGATCCCTCGCTGCAGTCTCTGGAGGCGACTGACCGTTGTTGGATCATCATTGTGGACTACCTCAGAGGGCATGTGGTGGTAATAAAGATGGAGTCCAAATATGGGTTTTTGCTTTTTGTTATAATGAAATGATTTTTTCACAATGTGGTGTCTTATTTACCATTGACTTAGAGGTTCTTAATGGACGAGTCTAACATTGGCCCAACATTATGAACCTTGCCAATACAAAGCTGGCATTAACCATGTTATTACCCAGTTTGCCACCGGCCCCAGGGCAACTCGAAGAGTCTGGGTACAGCGCCAGGGAATGGCGCTTCTAATGAATGGTTCTTTACAAGTGGCTTTGTAAATTTTGTTGGAAAAATGATAAATTGCTGATGAACTTTGAACCCTTCTAACTTCCTAACAAAGAAACATTTTGTTTCCCAAAATGGTGCTGATGTAAAGTAGACATGTGGGAAATGTTATTTATTAACTATTTTGTGTGACATTACTCTCTGGTTTGACGGAATAAAAATTAAAAACTTGATTTTCAAACTTTTTGCCTAATTTACAATTTTTTTACAAATAAAAAAAATATCGTCCTAAATTTACCATTATCATGAAGCCCAATATGTCACATAAAAACAATCTCAGAATTGCTAGGATCCATTGAAGCGTTCCAAAGTTATAACCTCATAAAGTGACCCTGGTCAGAATTGCAAAAAATGGGCTGGTCATTAAGCTGCAAAGTGACTTGGTCCTTAAGGTGAATTGTGGCTGGATCAAGTCAGGGGGAGGAGGGAAGGAGGAGGTGTACATAAGAGGATAAAGTTGTAGAGGAGGGTCCTTGGCTGTGACTAAAAAATTAGTCATATTACAAAATAAACAATGTCACGGAAACGTGACATTGGTAATGCAAATTCCGAGGACGCCCACATGTCCCATTGATTGCCAATACATTCTCTTTGTTTAAGAGAAACTGAAAAGAACCATTTATGATGGTAATGTGAGTTAATTCTGGCAGTAAGTTCCTGTTGAGTAAGGCAATACTTCAAATCTCCCTCATTTAGTCAAACATTGCTGTGCCGCAGTTAATATATGACAATCTAAAAGGACACTACCCTATCTCCTGCACAGTGATCACTAACACACTTGTAGCATTAAGCACATTATACAAGAGAAAGCAATGTGTATAAGAAAGGATCACCTGAATCAATATACAGTTAAATAACAATCTTTATTTTATAAATTCACACACAGAGAGCAAAAATTTAAAAACATTAAAAATGCATGGCATGCAAAACATGCAAAAAGGACAAACACACCCACCAAACAATATAACCCGCCAATACACAAATAAATTCCGGGGTATACCATATATTCTATAGCCCAAGGGTAAATTAATCCCTAGTAATACAACAATATAACAGTGTATACATGAGCTAGGTACCACATAATACACAAGAGCCCCAAAAATAACTATCTGTTCCCAAGATTGTATAGTTACCTACTCAGAGGCATACTACCATATAGGAACCAATACTGGCCCTCTTAATTGCTAGGCCCAAACAATAGCCCTATAAGAGTGGCATTACCTAGCCCAGATAATGAATCCTGTTTTGTTCAGGGATCTTTTCTTAGCCCTTTGGCATCCCTGCCAGGTGAAAAAGTGGGGAGAGGGGTGTGTGAGAGGACCCCATGTGTATCGCCGCTGCATGTGAGGCTTCGTCAGGGGAATAGTGTGTCATGAGACTGCTGTTGCAGTGTTAAATACATGGAGGGGGGTAGTTAATTGGAGTTAAAACAGGTGAGGAGTATAGCAAACTTTAAAATTTAACCACTGGCGTCCCGGTGAACAGGTATTGCAATACCTTATTACCTTGTTGCCCATGTGGTGGCGTGTCAGGCAAGAGTGCCAGGTGTACGCCATTGATGGAGATAATATACAGTCATATGAAAAAGTTTGGGCACCCTTCTTAATCTTACTCTTTTTTTTTTGTTTAAAATAATTTTTTTGCAACAGCTATGTCAGTGTGATATATGTAATAACTGATGGACACAGTAATATTTCAGGATTGACATGAGGTTTATTGTACTAACCGAAAATGTGAAATATGCATTATTTCAAAAATTGACAGGTGCAAAAGTATGGGCACCTCAACAGAAAAGTGACATTAATATTTAGTAGATCCACCTTTTGCAAAAATAACAGCCTCTAGTCGCTTCCTGTAGCTTTTAATGAGTTCCTGGATCCTGGATGAAGGTATTTTTGACCATTCCTCTTTACAAAACAATTCCAGTTCAGTTAAGTTTGATGGTCGCCGAGCATGGACAGCCCGCTTCAAAACATCCCACAGATGTTCAATGATATACAGGTCTGGGGACTGGGGTGGCCATTCCAGAACATTGTAATTGTTTCTCTGCATGAATGCCTGAGTAGATTTGGAGCGGTGTTTTGGATCATTGTCTTGCTAAAGATCCATCCCCGGCGTAACTTCAACTTTGACACTGATTCTTGAACATTATTCTCAAGAATCTGCTGATGCTGAGTAGAATGCATGCGACCCTCCACTTTAACAAGATTCCTGGTGCCGTCATTGGCCACACAGCCCAAAGCATGATGGACCCTCCCCAAAATTTGACAGTGGATAGCAAGTGCTTTTCTTGGAATGCTGTGTTTTTGTGGCGCCATGCATAACGCCTTGTTGTATGACCAAACAACTCAATCTTTGTTTCATCAGTCCACAGGACCTTCTTCCAAAATGAAACTGGCTTGTCCAAATGTGCTTTTGCATACCTCAGGCGACTCTGTTTGTGGCGTGCATGCCGAAACGGCTTCTTTCGCATCACTCTCCCATACAGCTTCTCCTTGTGCAGTGTGTGCTGTATTTTTGACCGATGCACAGTGACACCATCTGCAGCAAGATGATGCTGCATGTCTTTGAAGGTGGTCTGTGGATTGTTCTTGACTGTTCTCACCACTCTTCTTCTCAGCCTTTCTGATATTTTTGTTGGCCTGCCACTTCTGGCCTTTACAAGAACTGTCCCTGTGGTCTTCCATTTCCTTACTATGTTCCTCACAGTGGAAACTGACAGGTTAAATCTCTGAGACAACTTTTTATATCCTTCCCCTGAACAACTATGTTGAACAATCTTCTTTTTTCAGATCATTTGAGAACTGTTTTGAGGAGCCCATGATGCCACTCCTCAGAAAAGATGCAACTAGGAGAACAACTTGCAAGTGGACACCTAAAATAGCTTTTCACATGATTGGATACACCGGGCTATGAAGTACAAAGCTCAATGAGGTTACCAAACCAATTTAGTGCTTCAGTAAGTCAGTAAAAAGTAGTTAGGAGTATTCAAATCATGAAAATCAGAAGGGTGCCCATACTTTGGCACCTGTCAAATTTTGAAATAATGCATATTTCACATTTTTGGTTTGTACAATAAACCTCATTTCAAACCTGAAATATTACTGTGTCCATCAGTTATTACATATATCACACTGAAATAACTGTTGCAAAAAAACAATTTTAAACAAAAAAAAAGAGTAAGATTAAGAGGGGTGCCCAAACTTTTTCTTTAGACTGTACGTCTTCCCAAAAGTAGGAGGTATAGAGAAGCATGTCCTGGCCCGCCCATAGATGCGTCAGAGCGGGCCCAGCCAATCAGCAATGGTAAAAGACCAGGAAGCTCATCAGCGTTGCATAATACAGCAGAACAGTCATGTGACGGGAACTGATGTAAGTTAGTATCAGCGTCGCGCTAGCAAACAGAACGCTAGTGACGTGCATGCGCAATGCAATGCCGCAGAGAGAAAACAAACCCTGATGCGCAGGGTAAGCTCAGAAGAGAATTCATCAGAGAGAGGAAGTGTAAAACTGGATTTTAGAGGAGCCATGGACGAATTAAAGATATGGTGGAATTGTTATTTTCTAAATGGATGAATAAATAGCAATATAGGGAAAAAAATATATATATGCGACAAAACCGGATATAGACCCTGAGGGATAAAGTCAAAGCCAATGTTCAGCACTGCAAAACGGCCATCTAAATGCATGTTTACTCCAGATATGTTTTTAATTAGATCTACAAACTGTGACCAAAAGGCTTGAACTTTAGTACACACCCACCAAACATATCCCATGTCTCCTAGCTTACCACATCCTTTTCAACATAGCAGTGATGTTGACCTATTAAATTTAGAGAGTTTGTATGGTGCTAAACACCAATGCATATGAATCTTTTTTAGCTGCTCTAAGTGATTGATACAAGAAGAGAATTTTTTCATCACCCTAGCCACCATAGGCGAATCCTCAGAACTAGAGGTGAATGTAAGGTCATTCTCCGAAAGCGTCATGTAGGGTCTTTTAATAGACTTTTCCAGAGAATTTAATGTTCTACAAAACAGGGATAAGCCATGGCTTTTAGGATATTCTAATTCCAAGCTTTAGCTTCTTGGCTGATGTCTTGAGATGTTGTTTCAGTATTGCCATTCCCATCTTGTTTGTACTTGTATATAATTGTTTGTACTTATGAACGAGGCACCTTCAGGTGTCTGGAATTTGCAACCAAGGATGAAGCAAACTTATGAAAGTTCAACATTCTCTTCCTGTTATGTTTATTGATTTCTTTAGACTTTCCCATGATGCTACACAAAGAAGCAGTGTGTTTCAGTTGTGCATTGAAATACATCCACTGGTGTGTCTCTAATGAACTCAGATATTGTCAATAAACCTATCAGAAGCCTCCAAATGCATTACATCATCATATGGGCTGTCCCGAAATTTTTTAAAGACATACTAATGTTAGTGCATGTAAACATGTTACTTTGCAGAACGTAATAAAATGCCTTATAACATTCTCTCTCTCATTATTCTGGCATTTGGAAAATATTAATAATTATAGTAAACCTAATTAACCTTAAACAGGAAAGTTTTATTCTGATTTCATGTCAGATAATGAGAAAAACATTTATATGTGTTTTTTATAAAGTGTATGAAAGCTTCTGAGTTATGCTGTATGTAATGTTTGCATATTAATAAAGTTTGTATTTTTATATAAATAAAGCACTCCATGTGTGTGTTCTTTGCACAAATTTGGATATCTTGGTTTGCAGTTGATTCAGAAATATTTATAAATCAGTACCGTAATAGGAAAGATGATAATTCAAGTATGGGAAGTAGTGTGACTTCTGTTCATCTGTGAATATTTTTATAATGTTTGACATTACTGTAGCAAGGAGATACTACATAATTTAAGAGGTGTGAGTCAACAGAAGCTAAAGTTGGGGTCAAAGTATGGGCGCTATGACATACTGGGCACTAAAATGCAATGCCTGTTTCTACTGTAGAAAAAACACATGGTGTCAAAGTCCTCACTACACCCATAGAAGAATTCCCAGAGGGGGGTAATTCTAAAAATGATGTTGCTTATGGGGGTGAATATTCAATTATTCTGGCACATGGGGGGTTTGCAAATGGAGTCTCCAAACTATTCTAGGAAAATCTGCATTCCAAAAGTCTGTACTATTTGTCCAATGTTTTATTGCTTTCTCTCCTTGTCTTTTTTGTTAAGTTGTGAGCTGAAATAAGCTCTCACAAGCCTGATTCACCCCAAAATAGCTCCTGCATTCCGGTTTTATTCAGGCTATGATAGTCTTTTCTCATTGGCTTAGCTATGCTATGGGATATTATAGCTCCAATGGGAAAGAAGATCAGCTGTGCCCGAGGTCATATGCACCTTCTTCTTTTACTCATCACTAGTAACAATATTGTCTAATGCAGGTATAATGCTCATCGTGATGTTACAGAAAATATTTCACACAATGATCTAAATAAATAAAATTAGTAATCTTAGAGTATTTTGAGAAGCTTGTGGAAGGATACCTAAAATGTTTGACACAAGTCATACAGTTTGAGGGCAATGGTACCAAATAGTAATGAAATGTACTGTATGTAAAGTTTTGACTTTGCAGAAAGTAATAAAAATACTTTAAAACATTCTCTCATCCTGTATTTTGCAAATATTAATAATTATGGTAATTCTATTTGACGTAAAACAGGAAAGGTTTATTTTGATTTCATGTAAGATAGTGAGAAAAACATGCACGTGTCTTTTTATATAGTGTATGTAAACTTCTGATTTCAAGTGTATATACCAAGATTGAAGACATATCTAGCAGGATAGGCCCTAGATGAGGAAATATATACCAGGATGGGGAATATATATACTGGAATGGGAAACATGTATACCAGGATGCAGGATATATATACCTGGATAGGCCCTGGATGAGGAAATATATACCAGGATGGGGAACATAAACATATATGCCCTGATGGGGACATTTATACCAGGATGGGACTATGGGACATGAATGGGGAACATTAGTACAGGATGAGGGACATCTACTACACAATGAAAGGGCGGGGGGAACATGTATGTCTTTTTATGGATTTTTAATGCTTTTTGGTCCTATACATTGGACCAAAATACGGAAGGGGAGATGGCCAAATTAAAATTTTGCACTAAGGCCCAATGGATTCTACTTAAACCACTACACATTTTCTGTTTGGTTTGTGTGATTTCTGTATTGTAACATGCTTCTGAGTCAAATCTTTACATTTCCGCCTGCATAGTGTAATGGTCCCTTTACACGCGGCCACAGGAAGGTAGAAACAGGCAGGCATCGGACACAATTGTGCCTGTTGCCTTGAAAACACCACGATGTGGCTGCGTGTAATTCAGGACTTTCCTTCCTTCAGGGAAGACACAGGAAGGAAAGTCCTGAATTACACGCAGCCACATCGTGGTCTTTTCAAGGCAACAGGCACAATTGTGTCCGATGCCTGCCTGTTCCTACCTTCCTGTGGCCGCGTGTAAAGGAACCATTATTCAGACCCATGAAGGATAGTAACAAAAGAAAAGTGATGTACCAACAAGTGCTACATACATAGTGAATACATAAAAAACATTACACATAGTAGATAAGAAAAGACAATTGTGCCAATAGATTATGATGTATAGCTAGCTAACTAGATAGATAATGTAATGACTACAGTTGCAGAATACTAAGCTAAAATAAAAGAACAGTAGAAATATGAATTATATATACTATATGTATTTTTTTCAGAATAATTAAAAAGAAATCATAAAATGCAAAAAACATAAATACTTTCCCAAAGCATCCTTGATCTTCTTTTTTTTTTTGACAGCATGCAAAGTGTCAGAGCTGCTGTATCTTATAAAAGCCTGGCCAGCAGAGGATGACAAAGAATCTTCAGTTTAAAGGATGACTGTGTGGGTGAGTGGAGAGGGTCAGCAGAGCATTAAATATGGAATGTTTGCTGGTGAGAAACAATCTGAGCTTAAACTGATCTCTTAAGATAAAGACTGCACCAAGTGCTATACTGGAAACCTTTACTTATTTCATAAAGAAGTATGCAAAAAGAACTAAAGGTGAGATTACCTGAGGTTACTACATGAATATCGTGTAATGAAAAAAGTAATTAACTAAGGGCCCTTTCACATCAGCGTTTTTTTCAAATCGCGGCAGATGCGGTGAAAAAACCGCATCTGCCGCGATTACCGCATACCGGCTACACTTGCGGCGCGGTTGCGGTAAACGCCATGCAAAGTATAGGTGTACTTGCGGCAGGTGCGGCAAGTGCGGTTTTGCACTTGCGGCAGGTGCGGCCGCGAAAAAAACCGCGGCTGACCGTTGATGTGAAAGGGCCCTAAGTGAGAAATGGTAATCATTTAAACATAAATAAATACATCAGTAGCATTTTGAAAAATAAGGTTCATAACTAGATTACTGGATATTCCTTCGTCCAGGACACCACATTTTAAAATAGACATCAACAAACTAAAGCAAATTCAGAGAAGAGTGACCAGAATGGTAACACATTGCTTTGTAGGCTTGATTCTGTGTATCCTGCAGAAGCTGCCTCCTCCATTCTTCCTCAGGGTTTATTGTGGCCATGGTGTCCTCAGAGTTGGAAGTGGAGATCTGTGATGCTCAGTCATAGGCTCCTTCAAATATGCCTAAATACAAGTTGTTTGCCCCTGTGTATGTAAAGTTACATCTTTTGCAAGAATTCCATGATTGTGTGTTGAGTGGCCACCCTGGGGTCACTGCTACCCAGAAGGCATTTGCTACTCTCTTTTGGTGGTCTGCCATGCATAATGCTATTAAAAATATCATATCATCTTGCCAAATTATATCATTGCTGGCCATCTGGAGAGTTGGCATCATTGCCAATTCTTGGAAAGACCATGAACTCATTTGTCCATGGATTTCGTCCCCAATTTGCCTCTGTCTGGGGGTAAGACTGCTATTTGTGTGATAATTGACTGGTACAGCAAACCACCTCACTTAATTCCATTCTCTGGATTAGCCAATGCTGAAACTCTCTCCAAATTGTTCATTGTCTATATGGTATGGTTACACAGGATTCCTTTAAATATTGTGCCCAACAGGGGGGTGCAATTTACCTATAAATTTTGAAGGGCTTTCTGAAAAAAGTTGAGGATTGATTGGTCCTTTTCCTCTGCTTATCACACTGAAACTAACGGTCACATGAAGAGGAAAAAAATCAGTCTTTGGAGCAAATGCAAGGTGTTTTGTCGCTGATCAGCCTGAGAATTGGTCATTATTTCTTCCTCAGGGACAGTTTGCCTTTAACAGTCAGATCAATCAGTCCACTGGAACCTCTTTCATAATTATGGGTTTCATACCCATTTTGGTGAAATCTCAAGGATAAGTTCTGATTGTACTGGGGTTGAAGTAACCATACAAAAGCTTGGGGACATCTGGAGGGAGGTTCAAAAGAATATTGGGGAGTCGGCAGAAACAGGAGGCTCGTCTGATGCCACCTTCAAGGTGAGAAATAAGGTATGTTAAACTGAAAGTGCCCTCAATAAAGTTAGGTTCTAGATTCATTGGTCCATATGATATTGCCTTCAAATCAATACCCCTTCATTCTTTTTGTATTCCTAATGTATTTCACAGGTCATTGCTGAAGAAGTTTATTCTTTCTACTCTGTCTCCCTTGCTTCCACCTCCCCTGGTGTTTAGTAAAGGAGGCTTATAATATGAGGTGCAAAGGATCATTAATTCCCTGAAGATTCAGAATTCTCTTCAGTACCTGGTTCATTGAAAGATCTCTCACAGAATGACCTCAAGAAAGATCATGGGATCAGGCTCATTCTGATCAGATAGCCAAGGCCTTTCATCAATGGTTTCCTGGGAAACCCAGGGATCCAGTGCCGCCCTTGAAGAGGGGGTACTGTCATTATCTCCACACTGTTATTATTCTTCTCTGTTGTATGTTGCAATGGGTGTGGTTGATCTGTCAATTTTCTTTGTATTTTTCTTTATGCTGGTTCTGGGGTGCTTGGTCATGGGTGTTTGTACTTCACAGTGATTAGTCTGCTATTTATGTAGGCAGGTTTCTCTGTCTGGTGTCACTTGTACACTTGCATTTGCAATGTAAACTCTGGTTCTTCCTAGCTCTGTTGCCTGACCATTTCAGATCTTGTTTACATTTGCCTAATTTTCTGACTCCTTGCCTCTGATTATGCTTTTGCCTTCTCCCTGAATACTGCATCATCCTACTGGTTTACTTTACTTTGGCTCGTGTTTTGGACTACATCTCTGGCTAATCCTTTTGTACTGCACCGATTCCCTGAAAATGGCACCAGATTGTCTGACCACATTTTGCCATTATCTCAGTAAGTGACTAGTCACCTCTGTTTTTTTTTTTGTTACTGTACACTTTCTGTGTCTGTAATTATTACAGTAGTGACTGACAGGGGCTCACACCGTTTATAGAGGAGCTATATGAGAATTATGCTGAATGTAGGGACTATGGAGCTAATAATGTATATAAAGGGGTATGTGGAAGCTCATCCTCTATTTATTGGGGCTATGTGAAGCCTCATACTGTACATATAAATCTATGCCTGAACCATCACTATAATAAGCCCCTGTACCTTGTGTAACTCCAATCCCGTTGCAGATTGTAAGATCTTTTGAGCAGGGTCACCTTTATTTTTGCTTTAATTATTGTATTGTACTTTTTACATTGATTCTATGCTTATTGTATTGTATCTAATTACTGTACTTTGTTTTGTACATTGGTTTTCTGCTTTATTTTTTACACTGTATGTCTGCTTTAAGTATTGTACTTTTACATTGACTCTGCTTAGTGTATTTTTTTCTCTACTTTAATTAATTATTATATTGTATATTTTTTATTGTTATCTATGACCGCTTGTAAACAAACCACTGTATTGTAAAGCGCTGCGGAATAGGTTGGCACTATATAAATAAAGATGTATTATTATTATTATTATTATTATTATTATTATTATTATTATGTAAGGGTTCATCCTACATATAGGAAGCTCACCCTGTACATAGTGGGCTTCATGGGAGCTAATCTTGTATACAGGAGGCTATATGGTGGCTCATCATGTATAAAGAAAGGCTATGTGAAGGCTCATCCTGTATATAAGAGGATATGTGAGGGCTCATACTGTATATAGGAAGCTATATGATATGTGACTACAAACATTGGATTTAATTTAATGTACACAATGATGTATGTTTATAAATGTATATACATATGTCTATATCACAGCTTATCATATAGTAACCACATAATATTCTGTATATTGGATGTGCATAGACATCCAATGTTATTTTCAGCATAATATACGACTGGTGTAGTATCTGAAGTCTGTACTCATTGTATACTATAAATCGCATATTCTCCTGTATAATGCATGTGATACTCTGTGTGCATAGACATTATTATTATTATTATTATTAGCAGTAGTATTATTAGTATTAGTTTATAGACCATCATTAGGGATGAGCGAGTAGTGAAATAATCAGACTCGCTATACTCGTAACAAGAAGGTTCCAATACTCGGGTACTCGTTACGAGTAGCGAGTCCAATGTAAGTCTATGGGAAAAGTGAATAATGTGGATAATTGTCTCTACTGGAGCCTACAAAGTGGCCTGGAGGCTGAGGAAAAAGGCTGAAATGAGTGCATGATTGTTCAAAAGCCGGCGGCAAAAAGCCGTAGGCTTTTAAACAATCACACTCAGCCCCATCCTCCGCTTTCCTGCAGCCTCCCATCCTGATCCTCCTCTCCCCCGCCGCCTCCCATCCCGATCCTAAGTTAGGACCAGGTGGGAAGCACAGCACCAGTGAGCGGGGAGCGAAGGACCCGGGCGGGGAAGCCGTCAGTGAAAAGACTTCACCGCCGGCTTTCCCGTTCGGAGCTGTGCACCCCTCTCCATGATATATGCTCCCTGGTGCATCGCTCCCTGCCTGGTCCTAACTTGGGATCAGGCAGGAAGGGGGCATCAGGGAGAGGGGAGCGTACATCAGAAAGCATGGAGCGCAGCACCAAACGGCTGGCTTTCCCGCCGGTTATTTCAAATGAACAGCTGAGGTATCAGCTGATGCTGATCAGCTGTTCATTTGAACTAGCCACGGTGCCTTGAGAGGGTTCATGTGAGTTCATGCTTGACTGAATGAACTCACATGAACTTTCCCACGGCCGCACAGCTCAGCTACATCTCTGGTAGAGGTTCTCTACCAGAGATGTAGCTGAGCTAATGAAGAAGACTCCATTGGATTTCATCGGACGAAGATTATTTTTTTAATAAAGACGGAGTCTATAAGTGTTTTTTTGTTTTTTTTTTCTAATAAAAGACTTTTCTCTGTGTTGTGTTTTTTTTGAACACTTAACTAACACTTAACTGGCTGCGGACTGAAATTCACAGCGGGGGAAGGGGCCGGAAAGCTTGGGCCACCCTGCGCTGTGGATTCCAGCCCCATCTGCTTAGTTGTACCTGGCTAGATACAAAAATAGGGCAAAGCCCCACATCAAATAATTTTTTCTAATTATTTCATGAAATTCATGAAATAATTAAAAAAAGAACTTCCCTGTATTTCTGTTTCCAGCCAGGTACAAATAGGCAGCTGGAGGTTGGGGGCAGCCTCTTCCTGCCTGCTATACCTGGCTGGCATACAAAAATATGGTGAAGCTCACATCAAATTTGTGGTGAAAAATTCATTAATAAATAAAAAAAAACACATTTAGGGACTGCATCTTTATTAACCCCTCCAAAATTAGTTGTTTTTTTTTTTAATTTTTAATGAATTTTTCAAAAAAATGTTGATATTGGCTTTGCCATATTTTTGTATGCCAGCCAGGTACAGCAGGCAGGAACAGGCTATTCCCAACTCCCAGCTGCCTATTTGTACATGGCCTGACACAACAATATAGGTAAGCCCTTTTTTTATTATTATTTCTTGAATTTCATGAAATAATAAAAAAATAAATACATGGGGCTTCGCACTAAATTTGTGTCCAGCCAGGTACAACTTTGTAGCTGTCGGCTGGAATCTGCAGCGCAGGGAGGCTCAAGCTTTCTACATACACCCCCCCCCCGCTGCAGATTGTAGACTGCAGCCAGCCTACAAAATGGCGCGTTCATAGAAGTGCCATCTTCTGGCGCTGTACCTGACTCATCCAGGGCCTTGGTGCGGTGGCTCAATGGGTAATAAAGATTACTAAAAAAATGATCTTCCGTCTCACGTAGTCCAAGTACTTTCAGCACTGCTACATTGCTCTGCATAGACAAATGTCTATCCAGAGCGAGAGCAGGCTTAGAACTGACTGTGACAGTCAGGGTTCACCCCAGGTCATAGGATGAACCCTGCCGACACAGCCCGAATACTGCCGGCATCGGCGGATATTGCCGAGCACCGGCCAGGGCAGTGAATAATACCGGAAGTTAATGACTTCCGGATTATTCACTGCTCTGCCCAGGATCGGGCTGAGTGATTGTTTAAAAGCCGGCAGCTTTTTACCACCAGCTTTTAAACAATTATGTGGGGCATTTCAGCCTTTTCCTCAGTGTCCAGACCACTGTATAGGGTCCAGCAGAGAATTTACTCGCATTTTCCATTGACTTACATTGTACTCTTTACTCCTAGCGAGTAATTACAAGGAAACTCACGGAGTGACGAGTAGCCCGAACACCGTACTATTCGGCAAGTAGCCCGAATACCGTACTATTGTTGAGTAACGAATAGTAACGAGTATACTCGCTCATCCTTAACCACCGTTGATTCCTGGTTTGGTACATGAGAAAGGGTTTATATAAAAATACAGATAAATTACAGTGAGCAGACTAATAATGACAGCCTGGTACAGAGGGGACAGTGTCCTGCTAATCAGAGACCCATCAAGTCCCTCTGCCGCAATACAAACAGAGGCTGACAGCTGACGTCAGTGTGCATGTGATTGGCTGTGTATTACAGTGACTTCTCTGAGGTTGCCTTAGGTTACACAGTGGGAATCACGCAGCAGAGAATCATGCTGTGTGACCAGAAAAAACCTCAGTGGTGTCAGTGCTTGTAACCGTTGCTGTCTTGTGAAAGCAATATAGATCAATAGATCTATAGAGAGATGAGATAGATATATCTCACTGGTATCATGAGACAAAGCATGTCAGGAGCGGTGATGTCAGGGAGTCCAGCTCAGTGAAAAGTTTTGGGATAACCCGTGTGACCCCTCGAGTCTGACATGCAGAATCATTTGTGATGGCACTGCATGTCACACTCTCATGCATGACTGCTCTAACAGCATAAAAGGGATGCTTTTTGTGAACACAGCCCTACCATATTGTTGTAAGGCCCCGTGCCTACGGTGTGTTGTTTGATGCTTCTTTCATAGCAGATATTGGGAATTTGCATCAAAATATGTATGTCTATCAAGAGGACAGCAACATTTGACAGTTAAGAAGTGCTGAGTCAATGTGTTTTTTTTCCTTGCAGGTTTGGTGCAGATTTTAGGGTAGATAAAAGAAATTTGAACAACATGTGCAAGGAAAATAAAAAAGCAACATGGGCACAGCAGTTCTCATAGACTTTGTTGGCCTCAGGGTATATATGTAGATTTTGAGGCAGATTCTCAAAATCTGCATCAAAAATAGCATCAAATAATGCACCATGAACTAAGTAAGTCAAGGGATAGACGCAGTTGTGGTAAAAGGGCTCGAGAAATCCTCTTGATCCCTGGATTCTTTCACAGACACTTCTAGGGCAGAGGTGGCCAACTACAGTCCTTAAGGTCTGAAAAAGTGCAAGTTTTCATGATTTCATTAGCATTACACAGGTGCCAATTTCATCACCTGCAGATGTGATGATTCCAGCACCTTGTACAATGCTAAGGAAATTCTGAAAACATGCACTGTTTGTAGCCATTGAGAACTGCACTTGGCCAGCCGCCCTTCTTTACAGGAGTGCGCGTAGGGTCTTGTATTTCCATACCTCAGACTGTCAGGCCATAGGCTTGTTCACCAGTCTCTGTACGGCACTATCAAAGCATATGTTTGCAGAAACAGTCCAGCACACAAGGAGTGAACTAAAATTATTTTTACTGTAACAAAGACACACTTAAGCACAGACATAACAATATACATAGTATATAAATATAACTGCGGTCCCACTGGGATCAGTACACAGACTGTTAAAGTGGTGGAAAGTCCTTGAAGGGCAGAGTGTATAAATGTCTTTGAGTTGGGCCCTAAATGCTGCATGCATACCCACTTAGCCAGTAGTAGGAAGCGCAAACAACACAAAACATGGGAAAGGAAATATTAACTTTAACAAAAACACAGGCCTCGGTAAAGGAAGAGCTGAAAAATTAACAACTAAAAAAGTACTTCTCTAGCCAAAATGCCAACTAAGGGAAGGGTCATCAATTAAACAAGATGCATTTTTAGGAATGTCCACTGCACTTGTCACAAAAAATCTCGGCCAGCTTTCTCAGCTTTGCCCAGGCTGAAGGTTCATGTTAGTGATGCGCTACCAGACAGTCTCAGGGGGTCACAAGGGCTACTCATGCATTTTCAGCCACCACGTGCTTCCTAGTACACCCCATGATGGCCATCGCTGGATAAGACATTGGAGGAACTAGGGATGACCATGCACTATAGGCCAGTCAGGAGCAACTTTTGGCATACCGACATGCCCATTGGGTTTGGGTGCAGCTGGCTGGCTTGCCAAGAGAGACCTGTCCTCCACCTGATGCCACTGTCTTTCACAGTCGGCCTCCTCCTGCCACTTCTCAAATTGTTCCGCAGTGTCAACCCGACAAACATGGTGGCAGTCTTTAAGAAGATGGTCATGCTGCAGGGTGAACTGGTTTGTGTAGTATAGTTTCTTAGTGCTTTATTCTACTACTAAGCCAAACCCCTTATCCTGCAAGAATGCCACCACTTTGCCTCAGGTACAGCGATTGACCTTAGGCCCATGCAACCAGTCCCAGGGGCCATCTTATCCACAAAACCAGTTTCCGCATTAAAGGAGACAGGACTCGGAGTCGGACAGGGTAGTTCATGCTGTGTGTTACTTGAAGGGGGTAGGAATTCCCACATGGTATTTTCCCAGTTGAAGACCTGTGGCAGGTGGGATACACATGGAAATTAAGTTTTCTGCCTTTTCTACCTTGGCCTCCTCTTTCTTTACATCATACTCTTGGTGGTATTGGTGATTCAATAGCTGTGACACTGGCTGCAGGTTGAATACAGCCTGGCATGCTGTAAGGTCCTCTGCAGTGTGATGTGTTCCTCCTGGATGGAATGTGAATGGGTCACTTACAGACTGTGACTCAGACCCTCCTCTGACATTGGAGCCCAGCACTGTATCAGTTCATCACTGCAGAGCAGGACCAATGTGAGAAGTGTTGTAGTGCTTCAAGTTATATATGTGTCCATGTTGTTCTCCTCTGGTACATGCCAGTGGGGGTCTGATTCTGATGAACCCTTTGCTTCTGGAGTGGAGATAAAAATGACCTCCTCCACATCAGGCTTCTCTTGTGGAGATCCTTTGTTAAACTCTGCAATGCTGGCACACTGTAGCAGGAGAATTGTGGTATAGCAAACAGAATAGCACACAGGTTTGCCCTGCAGGAATATGGCCATCAGATGCAGATCTCCACTTTAGTGACACCTATTAGGTTTTCCTAAGGGCCTGCCTCTTCCACTGCCAGGTCTGAGGCAGACAGAATAAATAACTTGTAGATCCTACTGTTTGCACACCCTTGCTGCCTAGCTGCCCTCATTAACCCTTCAATATGCTGGGCTGCAGAAGTAATGTCACTCACATAACCAGTTCCCCATGCAACAAGGTAAAAACTGGGTTGTGCGAGTACAAGGTGCAAGGATTATTGAAGACTGACATATTTGTAGGAGACATAATGTCACGTCCTACTGACGGACGCCACACGTGGACCCACTAAACCGCGTAGAGCGGATGCTGATACCGGGTGATAGAGAGGCGGAGCAGTACAGTAGAGTCAACAGGTTTATTTGAACAACACAAAAACCCATGCCCCAGGGGAGGGCCACACGGCCACAGCACCAGAACACCACCGAACGAGGCCCCGGAGCGCTTAACCCCTATACAGGGATACCGCCGGTACCAACCTCGGAGGGACCGATGAAGCGGACACGGGTGTTAAACCGACCCAAGGCAACGTGGGAAATAACACAGCAACCAGGTAAAGATAGAACACGGAGAACCAGGAACACGGGGAATCCGGGGCAGGACTTGAGACAGCGATCTCAGCTTGGAAGAGATCCGGGTAGCAGGCCTATGACATGGAAGTCAGCGAGGAGCCGGCACGGGAGGGATCTGCGGGAAGTAACACAGAGAAATCAGATATCAAGCCAAATAAGGAACAACCTGACCAGACCAGGATTAGCAACTTCACTAAATAGAAATTGCCCTGGCAAAGAGTAACAGGAAACAGGAAGCTTATATCACAGCAGGGTACTCCTGATTGGCAGAACACAGAGGCATGGTGATTGGCTGAGGGGAGGAGCAAGCTCCCTGCAGTTCTCCAGCAGATACTGATTCGGAGATGGATTTACATAGCTCAAGCAGTGGCCCCGGTAGTGAGATGAGAAGCGCTGCTCAAGCAGAGGGTGCTGGAACCCTGCGGCTGGGGACAGGTGCGCGCACCCGGGAGCATACGGCAAGGAAGACGCTACCCGACCGACCAGCGGGCGGCGGCTGCCAGCGCCCCGGAGCCGTCGGCGGACAGTCAACACCCGGGATCTTTGAGACCGGACAGGAGTGGTAGGAGCCGAGGGAGTAGAGGCAGCAGCCCGCGGGGCACGGGCGGCAGACCCCCGGGTGGTAACACATAATGATTAAAAAAATTACTTTATTAATGTCACCAATTCACCAATTCATCTGGAATGCTGATATATAAAGTGAGAAGTGTCCTGCAGCAATGCAAGGTCAAATTCAATATGATTTATACATATAATAACACAGTTGTGCACCTGCCAAAAATCTCTGTAGTAAAGGTATTGAATGACATGGAATGGTGATTGCACATTTTCAAGACGCAACATCCATAATATAGTGTTTCTTGAGTGTGAACATAAACAGACCTATTAAGACGTGTGTGAAGCATAAACTGGCCAATGCAATATTTTATATAAATTGGTATCACATAATTGTAGATGAGATGATTTGCTCCCCCTCCAAAATAAATAAATAAATTATAAAAATAATTATAAAAAATAATAAGTAACAATATATATATATTGGAAAGAATTGGCTAAAAAATATTAAGCTCTCTTAAATGGATGTTTTAACAACATTGTAAGCTTCCTGGATTTCATAGCTGATGTCACATCTGGCACTATTTCCGAAATTCACGCCCTGCAGATGCCAAAATACCGACAAATTTCATAGCCATGTTTGCCAAATTTTGGGGAAAGTGTTTGGATTTCTGACCCCGAGCCGAAGCTGCCATGTTCGGGTGGAATTTGAAGTTGGCGAAAATGTTTGGGGAGGTTTTGCCCATTCCTAGAGATTACACTGGTTGCCAACCCACGACAGCATCTAATATAAACTTATCATTCTCAGCCACAAAACCCTCCTCAGTTCTACACCACCATACATTTCATCCCTCTTCTCTGTCTATCACTCTACATGTGCCCTCCATTCTGCTAATGAACTAACTCCTTCCCAACCTAGGATATAAAGCAGGCCCGGACTGGCAGGCGGGAGGACCGGGACTTCTCCCTATGGGCCGGCCGGTGGCGGGGTGCGGGGGCCGCCCGCTCCTCCCGCCGCGGCTGGTCTGCCTGTTTATAATTGATTTTGCGGCCGCCGCCGCCCGCCGGTATAGCGGGGTCCGGTGAGCGGGGCCGGCCGCCAAGTTGCCGGCAGTACCGCGGCCCCGCCGGTATTATGCGTCATGAGGCGAAGAGACTCAGGAGAGTGAGTCTCGCCAGCCGCAGTGTCGCACAGCATGGGCGTACCCAGCGTGGGGCAGGGGCCCCCCCAAGAGGCAGCCCCGGGTGAGCGTGGCACTGCGTACCCCACATGGCACCTACTGTAGTGCTGTGACCAGGGCTTTTTTTGTTCCGGAGCGGCCGCCGCCGCTGCCCCCGCCCCCCCCTCCTCTTTGGGAGTCAAAGGAGCAGCACTGTCTCCCAGCCGAGTGCTGAGTGAGGGGTCAGACTCCGTGCTGAGGGCGGACTCAAGAGGAGCGGGCGGGAGCCGGCGGCACAGCACTGTGTCAGGTGAACGGACGGCAGAGGAGATGAAGAGAGGACAGCAGAAGAGAGCAGGTGGTGAGAGGGCCCAAGGAAAGAAGGTGCAGTGTGCTGTGCAGTGTGCAGCCAGGTTTTGTGTGCAGAGTGACAGTGTGTGCAATGTGTGTGTGTGCAATGTGTGTGTGTGTGTGTGTGTGTGCAATGTGTGTGTGTGTGCAATGTGTGTGTGTGTGCAGTGTGTGTGTGTGCAATGTGTGTGTGTGTGCAATGTGTGTGTGTGTGCAATGTGTGTGTGCAATGTGTGCAGTGTGTGTGTGCAATGTGTGTGTGCAATGTGTGTGTGTGTGCAATGTGTGTGTGTGTGTGCAATGTGTGTGTGTGTGCAATGTTTGTGTGTGCAATCTGTGTGTGTGTGTGCGTGCAATGTGTGTGTGTGCAATGTGTGTGTGTGTGCAATGTGTGTGTGTGTGCAATGTGTGTCTGTGTGCAATGTGTGTCTGTGTGCAATGTGTGTGCAATGTGTGTGTGTGCAATGTGTGTGTGTGTGTGCAATGTGTGTGTGTGTGTGTGTGTGTGCAATGTGTGTGTGTGTGCAATGTGTGTGTGTGTGCAATGTGTGTGTGTGTGTGCGCAATGTGTGTGTGTGCAATGTGTGTGTGTGTGTGCAATGTGTGTGTGTGTGCAATGTGTGTGTGTGTGCAATGTTTGTGTGTGTGTGCAATCTGTGTGTGTGTGCGTGCAATGTGTGTGTGTGTGCAATCTGTGTGTGTGTGTGTGCAATGTGTGTGTGTGTGCAATGTGTGTGTGTGTGCAATGTGTGTCTGTGTGCAATGTGTGTGTGCAATGTGTGTGCGATGTGTGTCTGTGTGCAATGTGTGTGTGTGTGCAATGTGTGTGTGTGTGCAATGTGTGTGTGTGTGCAATGTGTGTGTGTGTGTGCAATGTGTGTGTGTGCAGTGTGTGTGTGTGCAATGTGTGTGTGTGTGTGCAATGTGTGTGCAGTGTGTGTGTGTGCAATGTTTGTGTGTGTGCAATGTGTGTGTGTGCAATGTGTGTGTGTGTGTGTGTGCAATGTGTGTGCGTGTGCAATGTGTGTGTGTGCGTGCAATGTGTGTGTGTGTGCAATGTGTGTGTGTGTGCAATGTGTCTGTGTGCAATGTGTGTGTGTGTGCAATGTGTGCAATGTGTCTGTGTGTGCAATGTGTGTGTGTGTGCAATGTGTGTGTGCAATGTGTGTGTGCAATGTGTGTGTGTGTGTGTGCAATGTGTGTGTGTGTGTGCAATGTGTGTGTGTGTGTGCAATGTGTCTGTGTGCAATGTGTGTGTGTGTGTGCAATGTGTGCAATGTGTGTGTGTGTGTGCAATGTGTGTGTGCAATGTGTGTGTGCAATGTGTGTGTGCAATGTGTGTGTGTGCAATGTGTGTGTGTGTGTGTGTGTGCAATGTGTGTGTGTGTGCAATGTGTGTGTGTGTGCAAGTGTGTGTGTTGCAATGTGTGTGTGTGCAATGTGTGTGTGTGTGTGCAATGTGTGTGTGTGTGTGCAATGTGTGTGTGTGTGCGTGCAATGTGTGTGTGTGTGTGCAATGTTTGTGTGTGCAATGTGTGTGTGTGTGTGTGTGCAATGTGTGTGTGCAATGTGTGTCTGTGTGCAATGTGTCTGTGTGCAATGTGTGTGTGTGTGTGCAATGTGTCTGTGTGCAATGTGTGTGTGTGTGCAATGTTCTGTGTGCAATGTGTGTGTGTGTGCAATGTGTGTGTGTGTGCAATGTGTGTGTGTGTGCAATGTGTGTGTGTGCAATGTGTGCAATGTGTGTGTGTGTGCAATGTGTGTGTGTGGCAATGTGTGTGTGCAATGTGTGTGTGCAATGTGTGTGTGCAATGTTGTGGGTGTGCAATGTGTGTGCAATGTGTGTGTGCAATGCTACACGCTGCAGTGGCGGCCCCGGAGCAGAAGAGCCTGTGCAGCTGCCCTGTGGACTGTGGGGCTGGAGGCAGAGACAAGCAGCCGGAGGATCACAGTGAGTGTAAAATAAATGTAAAGTAAATAAAGATAAAGTTGGCTGCACTGTGCTTGTGATAGGGGCCTCCAGCCTCTGTCCTCCTGCCCTCACCCCTCCAGCCTCTGTCCTCCTGCGCTCACCCCTCCAGCCTCTGTCCTCCTGCGCTCACCCCTCCAGCCTCCATCCTCCTGCCCTCACCCCTCCAGCCTCAGTCCTCCTGCCCTCACCCTTCCAGCCTCCGTCCCCCTGCCCTCACCCCTCCAGCCTCCTTCCTCCTGCCCTCACCCCTCCAGCCTCCGTCCTCCTGCCCTCACCCCTCCAGCCTCTGTCCTCCTGTGCTCACCCCTCCAGCCTCCGTCCTCCTGCGCTCACCCCCCAGCCTTCATCCTGGTCTAACCGCCTGCCCACCATATACTGTGCTGCTAACCACTGAGCCATCATACTTTGCTAACCACAGAGACATCGCGCAGTGCTAACCACTGAGCCACCGTACAATGCTAACCACTGAGCCACCATACACAGTGCTAACCACTGAACCACCATATACAGTGCTAACCACTGAGCCACCATATACAGTGCTAACCACTGAGCCACCATATACAGTGCTAACCACTGAGCCACCATATACAGTGCTAACCACTGAGCCACCATATACAGTGCCAATCACTGAGCCACCATACAGTGCTAACCACTGAGCCACCATATACAGTGCTAACCACTGAGCCACCATATACAGTGCTAACCACTGAGCCACCATATACAGTGCTAACCACTGAGCTACCATACAGTGCTAACCACTGAGCCACCATACAGTGCTAACCACTGAGCCACCATACAGTGCTAACCACTGAGCCACCATATACAGTGCTAACCACTGAGCCACCATATACAGTGCTAACCACTGAGCTACCATACAGTGCTAACCACTGAGCCACCATACAGTGCTAATCACTGAGCCACCATATACAGTGCTAATCACTGAGCCACCATTTACAGTGCTAACCACTGAGCCACCATATACAGTGCTAACCACTGAGCCACCATTTACAGTGCCAACCACTGAGCCACCGTATACAATGCTAACCACTGAGCCACCGTATACAGTGCTAACCACTGAGCCACCATATACAGTGCTAACCACTGAGCCACCATTTACAGTGCCAACCACTGAGCCACCGTATACAGTGCTAACCACTGAGCCACCATATACAGTGCTAACCACTGAGCCACCATATACAGTGCTAACCACTGAGCCACCATATACAGTGCTAACCACTGAGCCACCGTATACAGTGCTAACCACTGAGCCACCATATACAGTGCTAACCACTGAGCCACCGTATACAGTGCTAACCACTGAGCCACCATATACAGTGCTAACCACTGAGCCACCGTATACAGTGCTAACCACTGAGCCACCATATACAGTGCTAACCACTGAGCCACCGTATACAGTGCTAACCACTGAGCCACCGTACTGCGAGTGTATGCCCCTGCGAGTGTATGCCCCTGCGAGTGTATGCCCCTGCGTGTGTATGCCTCCCCCCTGAAAATAAGACCGGGTGCAACGTTCGGAGCAAATATATTAATATATTAAATATATTAATCTCGCCCGGCCCCTGACGGCAGCCTGACCATGTCATATACAGCCCCCGGCCCCCATAGGGCTCCCCAGTGGCGCAATAAGTCTGATGGGCACAGGTGCGCAATGTAGGCCCCCCACCTTCCGCGTGCACATTGGTCAGATGTATGGGCCCCATGTAACATTCTAAATCCTATACTCACAAATTGACCCCTCTCCCCATTCATTATGTATTAATGTCCGTTATCCTGCTGTATATGGTCCTCCTCCTGGAATATGGCCTTTATCGTGGTATATATGTCCCCCATCATGGTTTATATGGTCCTCCTCCTCAGCCACCATAGTCCTCCAATTATTATAATGCATCCCCACATTCCTCCATACATTACAATGTATCCCCATAGTCCTCTATGTATTATAATGCACCCCATAGTCCCCCATTCATAAGGTACCCCCATAGTCATCCAATTATCATAATGCAACCCCTCTATCCTCTATATAGTATAATGTAGCCTCATATGCCTCCATACATTATAATGCACCTACATACAGTATAATGCACTCCTATAGTTCTCCATATAGTATAATTCACCCCCATGATTCTCCATATAGTATAATTCACCCATAGTCCTCTATACAGTATAATGCACCATCAATAGTCCTCCATGTAGTATAATGCACCCCCATAGTTCTCCATATAGCCCTCCATACAGTCTAATGCACCCTCACAGTCCTGTGTTTAGCATAGTACAGCCTTCCATATAGCACAGTACAGCCTCATAATTCTCCATACAGTATAATGCAGCCACGGTGAGCCACCCCCTTTCCCCCCCCCCATACTCCTCTGGCCAGCGTGTACTCCTTAATAAAAATCTGTACTTACATCTCCTGGTTCCACCGCAGCTTCCCAAAATTGAAGATACAGGAGGAGGTTGTGACGCCGAGCGTTGCACAGTGGAACGCATAAAAGCAGGAAGTGACACCTAGTCCACACTAGGAGAAGGTAGTGCTTCCTGCTTTTTATGCGTTCCACTGTGCAATGCATGGCATCACCCCTGTAGTAAGAGGAAGCGCAGGGGCGGCGCAGGAGGCTCAGTGAAACACACGGGACCCTTAGCGGCCTGTGTGCTGCTGCGCAGTGATGGTACAAGAAGCGGGCGCAACCTGAACGACCATGGCCTAC
Organism: Allobates femoralis; assembly: GCA_033576535.1. NCBI lineage: Eukaryota > Metazoa > Chordata > Amphibia > Anura > Aromobatidae > Allobates > Allobates femoralis. The sequence continues at coordinate 141,711,907 of JARQOC010000002.1, forward strand.
CCCCCCTAGTTTTGATCCTGGGTACACCCATGTCGCACAGTGAAGCGCTGTCACGCTGTGGCACACCAATCAGCGGCTGAGGGGCGGACGCGGACCACGCAATATACGGCAGTGCTGTGCTGTGTGATGACATCAAGACAGCGACAGCACATTCTTTGTGGGTGGTGGTGGAGAAATGTGCCGGCCACAACAACGCTGGCCAGGCCATTAGAAGCTGGATCACCGGAACTGATCTGAACATGGCAGTGGCGGCTGGGCCGGCAGTGGACAGTCTCCTCCGACCTCTAGGCTCCTGTGACCTGTCAGCTGCCTGTGCGGGACAGCAAGCCGAGGGAGGCACAAGGTAAGGCATTTCACTGGCACTTTCACTAATGTCATCTAAGCCTCAGATGATAGTGCAAGTGCTTCAGATGATAGTGAATGTGCCTCAGATTCTGAGGCACTTTCTCTATCATCTGAGGCACTTTCTCTATCATTTGAGGCACTTTATCATTTGAGGCACTTTCTCTATCATCTGAGGCACTTTATCATCTGAGGCACTTTCTCTATCATCTGAGGCACTTTCTCTATCATTTGAGGCACTTTCTCTATCATATGAGGCACTTTCTCCATCATCTGAGGCACTTTCTCTATCATCTGAGGCACTTTCACTATCATCATCTAAGCCTCAGATGATAGTGCAAATGCTTCAGATGATAGTGAATGTGCCTCATATGATAGTAAATGTGCCTTAGATGATAGAGAATGTGCCTCATATGATGGTGATAGGCACTTTCTCTATCATCTGAGGCACATTCATTATCATCTGAGGCACATTTATTATCATCTGAGGCACATTCACTATCATTTGAGGCACTTTCTCTATCATCTGATGCACATTCACTATCATTTGAGGCACATTCACTATCATTTGAGGCACTTTATCATCTGAGGCACATTCACTATCATTTGAGGCACTTTCTCTATCATCTGAGGCACATTCACTATCATTTGAGGCACTTTCTCTATCATCTGAGGCACATTCACTATCATTTGAGGCACTTTCTCTATCATCTAAGCCTCAGATGATAGTGCAAGTGCTTCAGGTGATAGTGAATGTGCCTCAGATTCTGAGGCCCTTTTCTCTATCACCTGAGGCACTTTATCATTTGAGACAATTTCTCTATCATCTGAGGCACATTCACTATCATATGAGGCACATACATTATCATCTGAGGCACATTCACTATCATTTGAGACAATTTCTCTATCATCTGAGGCACATACACTATCATCTGAGGCACATACACTATCATCTGAGGCACATTCACTATCATCTGAGGCACTTTCTCCATCATCTGAGGCACATTCACTATCATATGAGGCACATTCACTATCATTTGAGACAATTTCTCTATCATCTGAGGCACTTTCTCTATCATTTGAGGCACTTTATCATTTGAGGCACTTTCTCTATCATCTGAGGCACTTTCTCTATCTGAGGCACTTTCTCTATCATTTGAGGCACTTTATCATTTGAGGCACTTTCTCTGTCATATGAGGCACTTTCTCCATCATCTGAGGCACTTTCTCTATCATCTGAGGCACTTTCTCTATCATTTGAGGCACTTTATCATTTCAGGCACTTTCTCCATCATCTGAGGCACTTTCTCTATCATCTGAGGCACTTTCACTATCATCATCTAAGCCTCAGATGAGTGCAAATCCTTCAGATGATAGTGAATGTGCCTCATATGATCGTGAAAGTGCCTCATATGATAGTAAATGTGCCTTAGATGATAGAGAATGTGCCTCATATGATGGTGATAGGCACTTTCTCTATCATCTGAGGCACATTCATTATCATCTGAGGCACATTCACTATCATTTGAGGCAATTTCTCTATCATTTGAGGCACTTTATCATCTGAGGCACATTCACTATCATTTGAGGCACTTTCTCTATCATCTGAGGCACATTCACTATCATTTGAGGCACTTTCTCTATCATCTGAGGCACATTCACTATCATATGAGGCACATACACTATCATCTGAGGCACATTCACTATCATTTGAGACAATTTCTCTATCATCTGAGGCACATACACTATCATCTGAGGCACATACACTATCATCTGAGGCACATTCACTATCATCTGAGGCACATTCACTATCATATGAGGCACATTCACTATCATTTGAGACAATTTCTCTATCATCTGAGGCACTTTCTCTATCATTTGAGGCACTTTATCATTTGAGGCACTTTCTTATCATCTGAGGCACTTTCTCTATCTGAGGCACTTTCTCTATCATTTGAGGCACTTTATCATTTGAGGCACTTTCTCTATCATATGAGGCACTTTCTCCATCATCTGAGGCACTTTCTCTATCATCTGAGGCACTTTCTCTATCATTTGAGGCACTTTATCATTTCAGGCACTTTCTCCATCATCTGAGGCACTTTCTCTATCATCTGAGGCACTTTCACTATCATCATCTAAGCCTCAGATGAGTGCAAATCCTTCAGATGATAGTGAATGTGCCTCATATGATCGTGAAAGTGCCTCATATGATAGTAAATGTGCCTTAGATGATAGAGAATGTGCCTCATATGATGGTGATAGGCACTTTCTCTATCATCTGAGGCACATTCATTATCATCTGAGGCACATTCACTATCATTTGAGGCAATTTCTCTATCATTTGAGGCACTTTATCATCTGAGGCACATTCACTATCATTTGAGGCACTTTCTCTATCATCTGAGGCACATTCACTATCATTTGAGGCACTTTCTCTATCATCTGAGGCACATTCACTATCATTTGAGGCACTTTCTCTATCATCTGAGGCACATTCATTATCATCTGAGGCACATTCACTATCATTTGAGGCACATTCACTATCATTTGAGGCACATTCACTATCATTTGAGGCACTTTTCATCTGAGGCACATTCACTATCATTTGAGGCACTTTCTCTATCATCTGAGGCACATTCACTATCATTTGAGGCACTTTCTCTATCATCTGAGGCACATTCACTATCATTTGAGGCACTTTCTCTATCATCTGAGGCACATTCATTATCATCTGAGGCACATTCACTATCATTTGAGGCACTTTCTCTATCATCTGAGGCACATTCATTATCATCTGAGGCACATTCACTATCATTTGAGGCACATTCACTATCATTTGAGGCACTTTATCATCTGAGGCACATTCACTATCATTTGAGGCACTTTCTCTATCATCTGAGGCACATTCACTATCATTTGAGGCACTTTCTCTATCATCTGAGGCACAGTCACTATCATTTGAGGCACTTTCTCTATCATCTAAGCCTCAGATGATAGTGCAAGTGCTTCAGGTGATAGTGAATGTGCCTCAGATTCTGAGGCCCTTTCTCTATCACCTGAGGCACTTTATCATTTGAGACAATTTCTCTATCATCTGAGGCACATTCACTATCATCTGAGGCACATACACTATCATCTGAGGCACATTCACTATCATATGAGGCACATACACTATCATCTGAGGCACATTCACTATCATTTGAGACAATTTCTCTATCATCTGAGGCACATTCATTATCATCTGAGGCACATTCACTATCATCTGAGGCACTTTCTCCATCATCTGAGGCACATTCACTATCATATGAGGCACATTCACTATCATTTGAGACAATTTCTCTATCATCTGAGGCACATACACTATCATCTGAGGCACATACACTATCATCTGAGGCACATACACTATCATCTGAGGCACATTCACTATCATCTGAGGCACTTTCTCTATCATCTAAGCCTCATATGATAGTGCAAATGCCTTAGATGATAGTGAGTGAATGTGCCTCAAATTCTGAGGCACTTTCACTGTCAGTCATAGGCATTTTCTCTATCATCTGAGGCACTTTCTCTATCATCTGAGGCACTTTCTCTATCATCTGAGGCACTTTCACTATCATATGAGGCACTTTCTCTATCATCTGAGGCACTTTCTCTATCATCTGAGGCACTTTCACTATCATATGAGGCACTTTCTCTATCATCTGAGGCACATTCACTATCATTGAGGCACTTTTTCTATCATCTGAGGCACATTCACTATCATCTGAGCACTTCTCTATCATCTGAGGCACTTTCACTATCTATGAGGCACTTTCTCTATCATCTGAGGCACATTCACTGTCATCTGAGGCACATTCACTGTCATCTGAGGCACTTTCTCTATCATCTGAGGCACATTCACTATCATTTGAGGCACTTTCTCTATTATCTGAGGCACATTCACTATCATCTGAGGCACTTTCTCTATCATCTGAGGCACTTTATCATCTGAGGCACATTCACTATCATTTGAGGCACTTTCTCTATCATCTGAGGCACATTCACTATCATCTGAGGCACTTTCTCTATCATCTGAGGCACATTCACTATCATTTGAGGCATTTTCTCTATCATCTGAGGCACATTCACTATCATTTGAGGCATTTTCACTGTCATCTGAGGCACTTTCACTATCATATGAGGCACTTTCACTGCTGCTGGGCTGCTGTGTATGTATGTATTCCAGCACTAATTTTACTACAATGCCAATATAATTACAAATGGTTATTTTTTTGTAAAGTTATTTTGCATGTGGGCTGCTTTGGTTTGAGTTCCAGCGCTGAATTTCAGTCCCAGTCCGGCCCTGATATAAAGGCACATCCTATGTCATGTCCCTGCCTTTGATGCAGGCTCACATTTTATGTCTGCGTCTTTCCCTGCACATGTTGGGCTGATCAGATCAGTCAATATGTGTCTCTGAAAGCAAAGTTAACTAGTTGAATCTTCCTGACAATCTCTGACAGCAAGAGTTAACACATGCGTCATTTCCCGCTCCCACCAGTGGCCCCGTTACATGATAGTGGGAAGCCAATGTGTTGAAATGATAGCAAAGAGGCAGGAGATGACCCATGTATCTGTCATGACAAAGTTGTGCCAGCATTCACAAGAGATCAGCATTTCTGCCATACAGAGCAGTGCTGATGCCCTGCTCTGTACAGCACAAGCATACAAATGATAGCAGCTTCAATACCCCTAAAGCTAGGGTCACATTTGGGAAGGTGCATCCTTTGCAAGGATGTGTTAAAGGAAGCAGTTTTTTCCCTTGCCATTTTTATGGCATTTTTTCCCTTTTCAGCGCTAGCGTTAACGCATGTGTTAACGCATGGTACATATATGTATAGATGTATATCACATATGTATATATAAACATATATAGACTCCCATGTTAAAAGAACGCACGCGTTTTTGCAAACGCTGCTTACCGCATTTTTTGGTAATTTTGCAAAAACACCTTGCGTCAAAGGCGTTGCACTTTGACAATGCGTTTTTTGCATGAGAGCATATGGAAGCGTTAACGCTATCGTTTTTCACAATTTGCACTTGTGAAAAACGCTACCTTTAAGCGCTTCCAAGGCGCAAGTGTGATCCTAGCCTAAGGGGAGTAGTAAAAGCAGTAAAAAGTAAAAAACGTTTATTAAAATATAAGAACACACAAAAGTTTAACTCACCCCCCCCATTTGCCTCTTTAAAGATAAAACTAATTTAAAAAATATGCATATTTGTTATGGTTCTGTTCATAACATTTTGATCTATCAAAATATGAAATAAATCAATCTGATTGGTAAACAGTGTAACGAGAAAAGAATTCATTACCCCATAATAACTTTTTTAGGGTGCCGCAGCAGTGCAATAAAATGCTGTCTCTTGCAACTGTTGTCCCTTTTCATCACGTACACATATTGGCTGGTGTCCAGTACATGGAGCACTTATTCATAGATTGCAAGTTTGCAAGCAGGGCTTTTACTCCTCTTCGTATTTGTTGAATTATGTTACTCTGTAATGTCTGATATTGTCTGTACATAGCCCCTCTGAATTTTACAGTGCAGTGGAATATGTTGGCACTATAGAAATATAAATAATTATTATTACTGTTATTATTACTTTAGGTTCCAACCTGCCAGTACATGCAGTCTCCAAATTAGGAACATCTGACTTCGGTATCATAATTTATTATTAATGTTGGGTGTTAAAAAAACAAACAAACCTTTTCTTCCACTGTCGCATCCTGTGTTTCTGACCTCTTCACTATGAGTCAGAACTTGGAGGTCACTGTACGCCATAAGGTTGCGACATTATGAATCGCCTGGAAGTGGTTAGAAGTCCTGGCCTGTAGTGATGAGGCAAGAGATATGAGCAGTGAGCAGTCAGGTGGCCAGAGAGGTCAGCACTTTACTGCGTATTGAATTTTCTTTTCCTGCTCTGCTCCAGCTTCCATACAAATTTATGTTATGAACAAACCTACAGAACATATTTAGTTTGCAACCAAGGAATTGCCTGTATAACAAAAATTAAATTATTAATTTATGTTGTATAGCACGAAGAATGTCCTAAAATATTTATTTTATGTATCATACATTTAACAATTTATATACCGTAATTTCTGATGTCCGCTAAACATTGAGCAAGTCTTCTACTTATTGTGGCTTACAAAAAACCTACCTTTCTCTGGAGAAATATATACCATATTGCTCTATTATCTTGGCTTAATTTCTGTAGCCTATAAAGGAAAACATTGATTTTGCTCAATATTGTTCCTTGAAAACTTTTGTACATGTGTGAGGAAGACCAAGTATTGTGTTATTGATTGGATCTCCCTATGGTGACTCTGGCAATGATTCTATATATCATGTTTCTAAGATATTTTATGTTTCATGTCAATCTATCAGTTGTCAAAAGTGAATGATTGAAGCAAAAAATATTAATTTAATTATTTGTTTCTAAAAGGTTAAATTTGTTGCCAACATGACCTAGTTTGAAGCAACACACACTAACATTTAGAGGTGAATTTATGAAGTGATTTGCACCATCTACTTTAAGCTGTTGTTAAAGGTTGCCATTGTTGTCTTGTCTCTTAGTGCCCCCAAGTGGGGATAAAAGTATCTGGGTTTAAGGTACCATTCTTGCGTTTTTTTTTATGTAATCATTGGTTAGGCATCAGTAATGTAAGTTCAAAATGTATGGTGAAATACTTACTGGCTGATGTTTTCTACACGTTCCATTGCCTCTCTGGTTGTATTATTGACAATGGCCTTAGTATCTAGGGGGGGGCTGGCGGGGCATTTGCCCTGGGCGCAGCAGGCAGGGAGGTGCCGCCGGCCTCCTGCTGCAGTGCCTGAGGTCAGGTCTCACCCCCCATTGTTCTCCGCAGAGAGCAGCACACTACACCCATGGCTGGCCTGTGCTTGCAGGACCTGTTATGATGTCACATGGAGGAGAGGAGACAGGGGTCACATGATCAGCTCCTTAGTGTATGCAGAACTCTGCTGTGATGGTCATCATGATGCTGGATGGGGTGAAATTAATGAGTGGGCACGGGGGGGATTTACAGTGTGGATGTAGCAGTGCCGAGAGTGTACTAGGTGTACGGAGTGGAACTGCATGTATATGAGGTGTACAGAGCGGGGCCGCATGTGTATGAGGTGACCGGAACAGAGCAGAGTGTGTACAAGGTGCACAAAGCAGAGTCGCATGTGTACGAGGTGTACAGAGTGGAGCTGAGTGTGTATGAGGTGTACAGAGAAGAGCCACATGTGTACGAGGTGCATGGAGCGGAGCTGAGTGTGTACAAGGTGTACAGAGCGCAGTAAAGTGTGTACAAGGTGTATAGAGCAGAGCAGCGTGTGTACGAGGTGTACGGAGTGGAGCCGAGAGCGTATGAGGTGTACGGAGTTGAGCCGAGTGTACGAGGTGTATGGAGTAGAGCCGTGTGTGTACGAGGTGTATGGAGCAGAACAGAGTGTGTACGAGGTTTACGGAGCGGAGCCGAGTATGTACGAGGTGTACAGAGCAGAGCTGTGTGTGTACGAGGTGTACAGAGTGGAGCAGAGTGTGTACCAAGTGTTCAGAGCAGAGCTGAGCGTGTATGAGGTGTACGGAGCAGAGCCGAGTGTGTACGAGGTGTACGAAGCAAAGCTGAGTGTTTACAAGGTGTATGAAGCAGAGCAGAGTGTGTACAAGGTGTATGGAGCAGAGCCGAGTGTGTATGAGGTGTACAGAGCAGAACCACATGTGTATGGGGCATACGGAGTGGAGATGTGTCTGTATGAGGTGTACGGAGCAGAGCCGCATGTGTACCGAATGTACGGAGTGGAGCTGCAGGCATACGGAGTGAAGCTGTGCCTGTATATGGTGTACTGAGCGGAGACACTTGTGTATGGGGTGTACGGAGCGGAGCTGTGTCTGTATGAGGTGTACAGAGCATAGCCATATGTGTAAGGGGCATACAGAGCGGAGCTGTGTCTGTATGAGGTGTACGGTGCAGAGCCGTATATGTACATGTGTACGGGGCGTACAGAGTGGAGCTGTGTCTGTATGAGTTGTACGGAACAGAGCCGCATGTTTACGGGGCATACGGGGCAGAGCTGTGTCTGAATGAGGTGTACGGAGAGGAGCCGTGTATGGGGTGGATCCGCGTGCATTCAAGGTATGTGTACTAGTGGTAGCCCCCGGCAGATGCCGCTCCCGCTCCTATAGTCCTGGCTGCCTTTTGCCTGCAGCATTCTTCTCCAGAGTCCCGGCCACCGCTGTCTGCCCTCTGCAGCTCAGCATGGTGGGGCACAATGATGTCATCATTGAGTCCCACTGGGCTGAGACATGCAGAGCGGCAGAGAAGATGCTGAAGAGACTGGAGCAGCAAGAAGAGAGGTGAGGAGAGAGAGAGATCCGGACAGCCAGATGCTGCGTTTGGCTGTGGTGCCACCCATATGGCAGTGCGGCTCCATTGAGCTGCATGATTTATTTGTGCGTTTCAGGATGCTTGCGTATATACCAAGCATCCTCAGATGCACAAAAATGCAACATGTTGTGTTTGCAGGGTACTTTTAAAAACGCAAGGGAACGCGAACGCATCTTAGCTCGCTCCTAACAACGTGTAATATACTCACTGTCAGAAACAGCTCTTGCTGGTTTCAGCAGTCATTGTGCTTGTAAGTGCAAAAATCCTTTATGGATGATTGGTCACATGACGTCTACTCAGACCGCTGGGGGGGTGCCAAACTGAACTCTTGCCCCGGGTGCCAGAAAACCTAGATACACTTCTGGACAATGTGACTGCGGTTGTGGCCAGCCGGATGATTTCTATATATGTTATGCGTATGAAAAGTAAATAAAGTAAGGTTTGGCAGAGTTTTCTGACCATTCAGAGTAGTGATCACAAGACAGCGGAGAGAGATCAAAGGAGCATTGGAGAAAGTAGATGGTGACTGGTAGGTATTTTAATACACATGATGAGCATACATTAGTGACACCTAACCAATAGTGAAAAAACAATGGTAGGATGGTACTTTAAAGTGCTGCAAATTTTAATTTACTATCAGTCATAAATTTCATTTTCTGTCAATAGTACATCCCAATTTGCGGCAAATTTGCATAACATATTTAACACATCTGGAACAGTTCACTTAAATGTACTTCATTTTAAGCCTGATTTAAAAATGGCAGTCTTTATAATATATTCCCACTAATTTACTTGTTTGAAAAGGAGACTATCAGTATAGAATGAGGCCACGTGCACACGCTGAGTATTTGATGAGATTTTTTACCTCAGGATTTGTAGACAAAACCAAGAGTGGAGCAATCAGAGGAAAAGTCTAATAGAAACACCTGCACCTCTTATGTATTTAATCATCCACTCCTGGTTTTGGCTACAAATCCTGAGGTAAAAAACTCATCAAATATTTAGCGTGTGCACGTGGCCTTGTTGTTCAAATCAACTATAAACACTTGGTGCACAGTGGCCTAGCCAAAAATATAAGCACACTTTCTGCCCTACTTGTTTCTCTATCTCCAAACCCTCCCCAATCCTTTGTTTCTTTGGCAGTTCTGGCTTTAGAAAGACATGAAATGGGCAAGTAAAATGGAAATGATGCAAATGGGAAGACAAACATTTACGGACTCTGTGACCACATAATAACTGCTTAAACCAAGAACATGTATCATAGTGTGATCAAACATTTCCGTGCACCTTCCAACCTGCTTGTTTTCCCTCTATCTCCACTCTCTTCTCTTCTATGATTGACAACTATTTCTTCATAGAGACCGAGAAGGGCAAAGATTAGGGATGAGCGAGTCTACTCATTCCTATTCGTTACTCGGCGAATAGTACGGTACTCGCTCTACTTGTTACTCTGCGAGTATCTTTGCAATTACTCGCACAGTAACGAGTCCAATGAAAATTAAAACCGTATTCTCCTGGATTGCCCCGGTCAAGAGCAATCCGGCACCCCATAACATGGGTCTCTATGGTCCCGGATTGCTCCGGACCGGGGCAATCCGGTTTTCAATCCGGTTTTCTATTTTTGACCTTCCCGCCTGGATTTTCAAATGAACAGCTGACTCAGGTCAGCTGTTCATTTGAAGTAACAGTGCTGGCAGGGTCCATGTCAGTTCATGCTTGCCTGCATGAACTCACATGAACTTTCCCAGGGTGCACAGCTCTGCTACATCTCTGGTGGAGGTTCTCTACCAGAGATGTAGCAGAGCTAAAGAAGAACCCTGGATTGGACTACGTCGGACGGAAGAGGATTTTTTTTAAATTTAGATGGAGTCCCTAGGTGTCTTTTTGTCTTTTTTTCAAATAAAAATATTTTTTCTCTGTGTTGTGTTTTTATTTAAACAATTTAATAGAAATTCATGGTGGTCATGTCTAATATTGTCGTGACCCCATGAATTTCGTGCTTAGGGCCAGCTGATAAAAAAAAGCTGGCCCTAACCCCTTTATTACCCAGTGAGCCACGGCACCAGGGCCCTGGAAGAGTTGGGTTCAGCGCCAGAAAATGGCGCTTCAATGAACGAGCCATTTTCCGGGGCGGCTGCAGGCTGCCATTCACAGCGGGGGGTGCCCAGAAGGCTTGGGCCTCCGTGCACTGCGGATTCCAGACCCCAGCTGCCTAGCTGGACCTGGCTGGACATAGACATCGCGCGGAGCCCCACGCATTTTTTTTTTAATTATTTCATGAAATTCATGAAATAATAAAAAAAAGGGCTTCACGATATTTCTGTGTCCAGGCAGGTCCAAATAGTCAGCTGGGGGTTGGAGGCAGCCCGTTGCTGCCTGCTGTATCCGGCTGGCATACAAAAAGACGGCTAAGCCCACATCAAAATTTTTCTGGAAAATCCATTAAACAATCCTACAAAAAGGGACTGCATCTGTATTAACCCATAAACCATGGTCGAGGGGATAATAAAGATGCAATCCCTTTCATTCATATTGTTTTTTGGATTTTTCAGAAAAAAAATTGATGTGGGCTTCGCCGTATTTTTGTATCCAGCCGGATACAGCAGGCAGCGACGGGCTGCCAACAACCCCCAGGTGCCTATCTGTACCTGGCCGGACATAACAATATAGGGGAACCCCTTCTTTTTCTACAGTAACTATAGGATAGAGATGAACGAATTGATCCACTGCAAAGTGACTTTAAGTCAAATTTCAGGATATTACATTTTTAGGACTCTGCAAATTGAGATTCAGTTTGTGCGGATCACAAATTTGATAAATTTGCACAAAAAAAATTAGTACTTTCATGACAATTGCAGCAGGATTAGAATTGGCTCATAAAACGTCGTGATATGGTGATGATAGCAGTCAATCAGGGGGATTATAAAGGTCACAATAAAAGATGAGGCCAGGGAAATCAGTGTCCATTTTCATAATTTGAAACTAAGGCATGAAATTTAAGGCATACACTTCATTATTCAAGAGGATAAAAAGGCACATGTCACTCTAAATCAGAGTGTGGTGTACTAGTGTAGTATTAAAAGACATAGAAAGTGGAGGTGGTATTATCCATCTGAATAATAGTGCACAGATTCAAATAATCAGGAGGTTCTGGACCTGCACCTTTCTTATTGCATGTGTGCAAATTTCAAACAGCACAAGATCATGCAGCTGCTATGTATCCCATTGAGTAGGTAACCCAAGTACCAATGCAAGAATTGTGTCCCCCCACCCTCCATCACACTTTCAATAATAGTTGTATCCTAGATGCAGATACAGCTGAATTCTACTCCTACACCCCCTCTGAAAACTATACAACACACATGACCCTACTTACAATGGCCACAGAACACAGCATTGATTCCTCGCATGGCTCTCATTGTTTTTGATCATGAAACAAAAAATACTGCTGTTTTTCAATTAGATTTTTGCTCTTATAGTACCTATGTATACATTTGAGGTAACCAGTGGTTCACATTGTAGCGTGTTCCCAAGCTTTATTCAGTGAGTGACAACAATGAGTTAGGGTGTCAGTGCTATATTGCTGTTTCAGGATGCCAGCAGCCGAAGCCAGGGAGTCTCACATTTAGGAGGTCATACAGATAGCACGGTGATATATGTATTTTATTTGTGGCTACTTCAAGACTGGTCTTGTAGGGGTGGCAAATTTGGCCATTGCCGAGAGTCTACAGCCATTTTGAGGCCCCGATATGTTTGTATCGAAAGCTATATTGACAATAGCATTATCAGTGTAGATTCAGATATTGAGACAGTGTCAGGACTGTTGATGACCAGTCATGTGATCGTAATATCATCACAGGTCCTGTACTCTGCAGAAGTCAGAAGAACTGAAGAGGAGATAAACTGATAAATTCTCAATTGTGTGTGCATTGTGTACATGTGTGCGTCTCTGTGTGTCTCCCTGTATGCATCTATGTCTGTGTGTATGTGTGTGTTTTTCTATGTATCTGTCTCTGTCTGTGTCTCTGTCTGTATGTGTCTCTGTATGTATGTATCTGTCTGTGCCTATGTGTGTCTCTGTATGTCTTTGCTTGTGTCTCTGTGTGTGACTCTGTGTATATGTATCTGTCTATCTCTGTGTGTGTCTTTGTCTGTGAGTGTCTTTGTATGCGTCTCTGAGTATATGTACAGTATCTGTCGGTGTATGCACATCCGTCTTTGTATCTGTCTCTATGTGTCTTTATCTGTCTTTGATTCTTTGTGTATATATATGTTTGTGTTTGTCTCTGTTTGGGAGTTTGTTTCTGTTTATGTGTAAGTTTTCCTTTCTTGTCACCCTGGTACCAAAGCTAGCTAGACAGCTCGGCATAACGGTAGTTTGTATGCAACGTTTACCCACTGCCGTCCGTGGGCAATGTTCTGGCAACTTGTCTGTGACAATTGTACATAATGTCAAAGGTCGGGCACTTTGTTGCCCAGAGATTCATTCTGGCACTTGTCGCACCCCAGGACTGGGGTACTCGGATCCCGGGATGAGCTTTAAGGGACTGTCACTGGTGGCCGGTGCCCTGATCTGTGGCCCTGGTGGTCAAGAAAAAGAGGTTTAGTAAAAATAGAAAATAATAAAGTTTTTTTTTAATGTGACGCCACCTGCAGTATCTGGTGATGGCAGCAGACCAGGATACCACACCCGCTAATCTGGGTGTAGTACCCCTTTAGTGGCGCACTGACCAGTGGGGCACCACACATTTATTTAGTAGACAATTTTAAAATATGTCATAAAAGTGCAGCACAATCACTCAGTGGTTAACACTGCAGTCTTGCAGCGCTGGGGTTCTGGATTTAAATCCCAACAAGTACAACATCTGCAAGGAGTTTGTATGTTCTCCCCGTTTTTGCATGGGTTTCATCCGGGCACTCCGGTTTCCTCCCAGACTCCAAAGGCATACTAATAGATTAGATTGTGAGCCCCAATGAAGACAGCAATGATGTTGTCAGTAAAGCACTGTGTAATTGATAGCACTATGTAATTGAGTAAAATAAAAAAAAAGTGGAGAGTATGTCATTTACAGAGTGGACTGAGATGTATCCTCTGCTGAATCTGTGGATTGTGCACTTCAGATTTGTCAGTGTGGAGATTGGGCGTATACTGATGAAGTGACAGAATCACTGCTTCAGCTCTGTTACATCTGCACAGGTAAGATACAGAATATATACGTATACAGCAGAACTGAATGTTCGCTATATGTTCTCTGTTGTTAGACTGTATGGATGCAGCAGAGCTGAATCTGCCTTCAGACACCTTGTTACCTGTATCATAATGATGTTACAGAGCGTATTGTACTTGAATACAGATGAAGCAGACCCAAGTTTGTTTTCCTCATAATATTTTCGCAGGACAATTGAGAAGAGCCAGTTAAAGTGCCATAATTTGGCACTTCTATTGAACGCTCCAAATTCTGGGGTGGCGTCTAGCTGCTATTCTTACCCTGGGAGACAATAATTATGTGCCTCCCCATGAGAACACCAACCCCAAGCCATATTTTTATCTTGGCTGAGTACCACATTGGGGGAACCACCACACCGCCGGGTTTTTTACTTATGCTTAATACTCAGCCAATTTAAAGCACACGGCTGGGGGCTGCAGGCCACATCTGTCTGCTGAGCTAAAAATCATAAACACAGGGGATCCTTTCACAATATTTTTTTCAGTTATTTATTTAATTTTCCACATATAGGATGGCATGTTCATTGTCAATACACTAATGTGTATGGCAACCAATCACATATGCTGGCACAATGGATGGGTGTGCAGTCTGACTGAACAGTCAATCACAAAGACTGTTAAAGAGAGTGGGCATCTGTGATTGGATGTTGAAGTCAGTGCAGTGAATAAATAAGGGTTAATGAGCGGACCTAGAAGCAAGTGTGACCGCTGCGCCAGAATGTGGTAAGCATAATTCTCCTGCTATAATCATCATTTTGCTTATTTTTACACCCCTCTAATGGAACCCAAACAGAAAGGTGGACTTCTCAGGGAGGCCTGTGCTTGGGGTCCGAGACCGAACACTAGGTGTTTGGTATGGACCCTGAACTTTACAGTTCTGGTTTGCCCATCACTAGATATAACCGGTTTATTTATGCTGTTTATATGAGTATTGATTTTGTGACAAATTTAACCATCCGCACCATCTGTTGACATGTTCTCTCATTGAGGTCTGTTTATTTCTACCTCATTTATTACCTATACAGTCTAACTCTTGCTCCTTTGGCCTTAGTAATTTCCCATCAGTCTTTTCACTAGCCACGCTACTTTCATTAGACAGCCACCATCTTGCTCTTTGGATACAAGACATGCTTATTGTCTTTCTTTAGATTTTCAGTCCTTCTGGTTGCTTACCTTAATATAGCACTATCACTGAGTTATTACATTTTCTCTTTTCAGCGCTCACTGTTTTTCCTGATGCAGCAGCTCTGTTCCTCTTGACGTTTCATTGAGCAGTCTCTTCTACCTTTATAGCTATCTCCAAAATTCAGCATGTTATGTAATTATGTTTGGTGTGCTGTAACAGTCATACTATGTACCTTAGACATGCTGTGTGCATTGTACTGAGTACTGTAATTTGTCTTGCAGTTTTACACTGATCCTATCAATAAAAATTGTAAAGGACGATCTCATGTGTATCTCAATGCATCGAAAGAAAAGAGTTTAGCTATCTGAAAACTCATTTTCACCGAAAAGAGTGTGGCTATCACAACATCTTTCCTCCTATCAATAGAATCTATGAATTATTCACTTCAATATCCCTACTGACACCCACCAGCCAGCAGCCTCTAAACTCCTGTCACTTACTTCATCCTTTGTACTTATTCAGTGGTCCTCCACAGCCACTCACACAGATGGACACACATTAGACCTCACCCTCACCTGCTTCTGTTCCCTATCTAATCTCACAACCTCCCCTTTTCCCTATCTGACCACCATCTACTTACTTTCACATCCTTGTCCTCCTCACCGGCCTCCAATGTCCAACCACTAGCACATCCTCACAGAAACTTTGCACAGTTAGACATCTACAGACTCTTTGACTCTATTCTACCTCTGTCTTCATATCTTAACTCCACTACCCAGACACTGCCACCGCTTTCTATAATGTCACCCTCACATCAGCCATGGACTCAGTAGCCCCTTTTGAGCATGGCAAAGTGCGATGAATCAATAGGCAACCCTGGCACAACAATCTCACCAAAAAATTTTGACAAGCATCCAGGGTTGCAGAGCAGTGTTTGATGAAAACACACCTGCCAGATGACTTCATTGCATTTAAACAAGCAACACATGCCTTCAAATCAGCCATCACCTCTGCTAAACAGACCTACTTCACAAACCTTGTATGTTCCTTATCCTACAACACCAAACAACTGTTCATCACATTTAACTCTCTCTTCTGCCCCCCACTGCCCCCTCTGACTTCCCTCATCTCTGCTGAGGACTTTGCCACATACTTCAAAAATAAGATCGATCAAACAAGACAAGCCTGTATTGTACCACCATTCCAATCACTCCATATACCAGGCCTCTGCCATTCCCTCACAATCTCCTTCTAGAATATCACTGAAGGACAGCTTACTCATCTCCTCTCCAAATCACACCTCACCACTTGTGCATTTGACCCCATTCCTTCCCACCTCCATCCCAACCTCACTAACACGCTCATCCCAGTCCTAACCCATCTCTTCAACCTATTGCTAACTTCTGGTACCTTCTTCTCTGCTTTCAAACGTGCCACCATCACGCCCATCCTCAAAAAGCCAAAACCCTGACCCAACTGCCATGCCCAGCTATCGCCCCATATCGCTGCTCCCATTTGCTTCCAAACTCTTTTGAGCAGCATGTTCATGCTCAACTTTCCAATCACCTCTCATCTAATTCTCTCCTTCACAACCTCCAATCGGGCTTTCGGTCCCACCACTCCACGGAAACTGCCCTGACAAAAATTATCAATGACTTACAGCCAAAGCTAACAAACACTTCTCCATCCTCCTCCTTCGAGACCTGTCCTCTGCCTTCAACACAGTCGATCACTCCCTCCTACTACAGATCCTCTCTTCCCTTGGCATCAAATAACTTGATGTCTCCTGGATCGCCTTATACCTTTCCGACTGCACATTTAGCTTCTCCCGCTCCCACACTATCTCATCATCCTGTCCTCTCTCTCTTGGAGTCCCTCAAGGTTCTGTCGTGGGATCCCTACATTTTTCCATCTATACCCTTGGTCTAGGACAGCGCATAAAGTCCCATGGATTCCAGCACCACCTGTATGCTGACGACACTCAGATCTATATTGAGAAAAAAACAGCGCCAGCAAAGCGGATCATCCTCATCACACTCAGATCTACCTCTTTGGCCCCGATGTCACCTCTCTGCTATCCAGAATCCCAGAGTGTCTGTCAGCCATATCTTTCTTTTTCTCCTCTCGTTTCCTAAAACTCAATGTAGACAAAACCGAACTCATCATCTTTTTTCTATCTCATGTATCTTCCCAACCTGACCTATCTATTATGGTAAATGGCATCACACACGCTACCGCACCTGAAATCCACTACCTTGGAGTAACTCTCGACTCTGCCTTGTCCTTCAAACTGTTCATCCATACTTTGCCACCTCCTGTCACTTCCATTTCAAAAATATTTCCAGAATCTGTTCTTTCTTCAGCCCTCAATCTACTAATACACTTGTACATGCCCTTATCATCTCCCGCCTTGACTACTGCAACATCTTCCACTCTGGCCTCCCTGCTAATACTCTTGCACCTGTCCAATCTGTCCCCAACTCTGATGCCCGACTAATCCACTTCTCTCCTTGTTACTCCCCTGTTTCTCCCCTCTGCAATCCCTCTACTGGCTCCCAATTCCCCAACAAATCCAGTTCAAGCTACTAACACTGACCTACAAAGCCATCCATAACCTGTCCCGTCCCTATATCTCTGAACTAATCTCCCAATATGTTCCCTCATGTAATCTTCAATTCTCCCAAGACCTCCTCCTCTCTTCTACACTTATTTGTTCCTCACCCAGTCACCCAATCACCTCCAAGATTTCTCCCATATATCCCCATCCTCTGGAATTCCATGCCTCAACATATTCGATTATCCACCACACTCGGGTCCTTCAGACAGAACCTGAAAACCCATCTCTTCAAGACAGCTTACAGCCTGGAATGACCATTCTGCCACCTCACAATCACCAGAACTTCCACCTCACAATCATTGGGAGCTGCCGCCTCACCATCACCAGAGCTGCTACACCCCCAACCTTCTGTCTCCTCTCCATTATCCTGTAGGGCAGGGTCCTCTCCTCTCTGTGTCATTGTTAATTTGTTAACTGTAAATTATGTCTATAATTTTGTATGTAACCCCTTCTCATGTACAGCACCAAGGAATTAATGGTGCCTTATAAAAAAAATAATAAATAAATAAATACTGCAATAATAGAGTCCTAGTGCTCAGCAAAGAAATAGTATTCATCCTGGCCTAAATATTTAATAATATTCTCTGTTCTGGTCCCTTTCGTTAATATGTTCCATGTCCTGACCCCTTTCTTAATAATGTTTCTCATCCTGTTATTTGGTACTCTGTCCCCCCCCTATCCTGTAATAACTCTCTTTACCTGTAATATTGTCCTCCATTTTGTAATATATCCTGTAGCAAAGTCCCCTAACATGGCCCCTATGCTTTAAATATGTCTCTCATCCTGACCCTTCCATTTAATTATGTCCTAATCAGGCTCAACCTATTAATAATGTTCTATGTCCAAGGCCAATTCTTATAATAATGTGCACCCACATGCTGGCCTCTTATACTGTACTATTACTCCCTGTTCTGTCACGTATTTTAAGTAAGGACCCCAGTCCTATTGCTTTTCCCCAAAATGTTTTTAAAAATTGTATATATTCTTCATTCCTATCTATAAATCTACAAATCTATACAGTATAATCTATGATCTATAAATCCTATCTAAAATGTCACCTTATAAGGAATATGTCAGTATAATAAACCTTCCTAAGCTATCTCTAAGTGAGAAAAAAATGACACCTTGATATTTGCAATTATTATTATTTATTTATATAGCGCCATAATATTCCATGGCGCATTACATGTTAAGAGGGCAGACTAGGACAAGTAGCATAGTAACAATATAAGTAACAATAGCTGTGGGCAATTCTAACGTACAGATACAATAGGGGAGATGATCCTGTCCGCGAGGGCTCACAGTCTATGAAGGGCGGGTGGGAATACAATAGGAGGGGGAGGTGTTGGTCGTGAAGCGGTGCGGTGGACTGGGTCTCATTGCAGGTTGTAGGCTTGGCGGAAGAGGTGGGTTTTCAGGCCTCTTTAGAAGGTTCCCAGGGTAGGGGAATGCCTGATGTAGTGGGGCAGTGAATTCCAGAGTCTGGGTGATGCACGGGAGAAGTCCTGTGTGTGGTTGTGCGAAGAGGAGATGAAGGGGGAGTAGAGGAGGAGTTCTTGGGAGGATCGCAGGTTGCGTGAGGGTAGGTATCGGGAGACCACGTCAGAGGGGACAGGTTATGTCATGGTTAGTGTTTTAAACCACGATCTCTGGGAAGCAGGGAGCCAGTGAAGGGCTTGGCAGAGGGGAGAGACAGGGGAGTAGCGGGGAGACAAATGGATTAGGTGGGCAGTGGAGTTCATGATAGATTGAATAGGTGAAACAGAGGTAGCGGGGAGGCCGGTGAGCAGGAGGTTACAGTAGTCAAGGCAGGAGATGTTGAGAGCGTGAATAAGGGTTTTAGCGGTGTCGTGGTCAAGGAAAGGGCGGATCCGAGAAATGTTTTTGAGCTGGAGTCGGCAGGAGGTGGTGAGGGCTTGGATGTGGGGCTTGAAGGAGAGGGAAGAATCAAGGATAACCCCGAGGCACTTGGCATGGGGGACTGGGGAGAGAGAGCAGTCGTTGATGACAATGGATAGGTCGGGTAGTGAGGGTGAGCGGCTTGGGGGGAAGACGATGAATTTGTTTTTTTTCATGTTCAGCTTAAGGAAGCGAGCAGAGAAGAAGGAGGAGATGTCGGAGATGGCGGACAGGCACGGCGGGATTTTGGATAGTAGGGAGGTGATGTCAGGTCCAGATAGGTAGATTTGGGTGTGGTCGGCGTAGAGGTGGTACTGGAGGCCATGGGGACTCAAAGAGTTTCCCTAGTCTGAGAGTGTAGATTGAGAAGAGTAATGGTCCTAGCACTGAGCCCTGGGGGACCCCGACAGATAGAGGGTAGGCCGAGGAGGATGTATGGGAGTGGGTGACGCTGAAGGTCCGGTCCGTTAAGTATGAGGAGATCCAGGAGAGGGCAAGGTTCATGATGCCAAGAGATTCCAGGATCTGAAGTAGAAGGGAGTGGTCAACAGTGTCGAAGGCAGCGGACAGGTCAAGGAGGAGGAGGACAAAGTAGTGGCGCTTGCTTTTGGCAGTCAGTAGGTCATTTGTGACTTTTGTCAGTTCTGTTTTCGTGGAGTGGAGTGGTCTGAAGCTGGATTGCAGGTGGTCGAAGAGGGAGCAGGAGGAGAGGTGACAGGACAGCTCAGAGTGGACGTGCTGTTGAAGCAGTTTAGAGGCGAAAGGAGAGGAGAGATATAGGGCGGTAGTTGTAGACAGCCGTGGGGTCAAGGGAGGGTTTTTTGAGGATGGGTGTGATCATTGCAATGTGATGGGTATGATCGTTGCAATCTGATCTTATTCTAGAAAAATCAATTTTCCTAGTAATATTTAAATGAGATGTTAAGATCTGTGGCATGGACACTGATCTGCCTAAGAATCTGCTTTATTATTTTAAAAGAAATGGTGCATTACCAGTCTGAGATACATAATGGCTGATAGCCTGCTCTCTTGATCTACTTTTTTCACATTGGTAAAGCCCTCTTTCAGTTAAATTGATCTCTAGGGGCAGATTCTCAGAGATCTCTGTCATGACCGTATATTTTAATAGCTTATTTATATATTAAACTAAATGTTGATTTCTCTGGAACAAGTGGCATGACTCAGTTTGGGGATTTGATCCAGTGACCTGGAGGGTCAGTTCCTCTCTTTCTTGGGCTATTGCTTTTTCTTTCCTGTTCAAATGATGATGGTTCACATTGTAATTGTTCTCCCTTCTTGGCTCACTCCTATCTGGGTGTTTCTCATTTTTCCATTTTGGTTTCATATTCTGGGTTGGGTTTTATATGTTTATCTTTTATTGCACTTCCTTGCTGGCTATACCTCTAGATGAGCTTGTGATAAGGAGTTTCAGCCCTACAGCTATGAGTACCAATTGAGTTCCTGCAGGTTAGTTTTTTTTTCCAACACCTTCTCTTTCCTCCTCTTTTAGGTTTCTGGGAAGTTTAACTTGATATGCTTATTTGTAGCTCTAATTAATTTTCCTGCCTCACTTTCTATGATAATGTTTTCATTTTCTCGCTCTGCGGTTTTGTATTTTCCTGCATTTTTGTAGGCATCCCCTTTGGTCCTTTAGAAGGTACCAGAAACCCCTCAACAGCGTTTTAGGGAGTCATGTTTGAGGTGGTGTTTTGAGATGTGCGACTAGGGTCTTTCAAGTGCAATGACCAGTTAGGTGCAGATATGGCATCTCTGTAGTAAGTCTTCCCTTTTTCCATCACTTGTGTATGAGAGTGTATACATTAATAGCAATAAGATATTGGATTGCAGAGATCAAAGTATAATTTTATTCAATTTTCTATAATATATCTGCCCATGTAAAGGGGATTGGAAGGTTGACCCTACTGACAGATTGCCTTTATAAGAGAAGGAAGTACTTTGACAACTCAAAAACAGATCACCCTGCCTGAAAGGTATTCAACCACAATTTCGTCAAAAATTAGGTACTGTGATAGACATTCTTTTATTCAATTATTCCATAATTACAGGATGTAGTTGGAATGACCTGCTGCACTTTTTCATCAAATTCAAAAAGTCCATAATCCCAAGGAAATACACTTGATTAAGAATCCATGAACATAAAGAAGCTGGACAGCATCCAAAAGGTTGATGATGTATAAAACCAAGTTTATTGTATTTTTCAACTTATTACAGTTATTTTTCAAGCAAACATGTCTTTATCAAGGCCTGCAGTGATTCGAAGCACAGCTGTCTATTATTTAACACAATAAACTTTTCTCATTACTTTATGACTCATTTAACTTCTACTTTAAGTGAAATCCTTAAGAGTTTTTGAAAAGATGATACCCCGGACTATCTCAAAAAAAGCTCTATGAATCAACATCAACATGGGTTTTGAAAGATTAGTGTTGTCAAACTAATCTGAACATCTTCTTTGATGTGGTACGTTCCAGACTGGACCAGCGTAATGAATTGCATCTCCTCTATATAGAGGTGTTTGTTGCAGTTCCACTCAAAAAGTTTGTTATATAAAATCAGAAACATTGGACCAGGGGAAAATATGTGCATTTAAGTTAACATCTGTCTTAATGTCAGAAAACATAGGGTGGTTTTAAATTGAACAAACTCCTGCTGAGTCATAGCTAACAGTGGTGTACCATGGGGTGAGTATTGGGCCCTCTTTTTTTTAACTTATTTATGAATGACCTTATAGAGTGCCTAGAGAGTAGAATTTGAATACTTGAATATGATAATAATCTCTGAAAGGCAATTAACACAGAGGAGGATAATTGAATTTTACAAAAGAACATTTCATTTAGATCTAGCTGGACTAAAATGCTTAGTTCATTTTCAGAAGAGAAAAAATAAAGCATTATAAAGACATTTTGACATTAATTATTAAATTAAGAACACCATCCACATTTATGCGTTTTCTTTTGTGAAATCTGGTGATAGATTTTCTTTAAAGCACTACTCCAGCATTTTTTTATTGTACTACTAGAGTTGTGCTTCAAATCTAAGTCTCTTGCTCCCTATCTTATACCCACCTTCGGACGACTTTGTCTTCTATCACCGTTGCTCTGGTTTGTCTCCTGTGATTTATAACTTGCTTGCATCTCCAGTGTTTGCTAGAGAGCCCCAGAGGTTACAAATTAATAAATTTATGAGAACATCCTTCTTGCCACATTCTGGTTCTAATAGACTCGTATTGAGCTCTTGACCCACCCCAGGGCCGTGAGGTACCCGGTTCTGGGCTGTAGTTCACGGGGATATCACGGGGCCTGTTGCCCGGTCCTGTGGCCCTGGTGGTCGCTGAAAAGGGGAAAAAATAAAAATAAAAAAAAGTGTTTGTGATGCCACCTACAGTTCTGGTAATGTTACCGGTACTGCAGGACAGACCTCCAGGGTGATGGTGAAGCAGCAAGATGGTTCCGCTCCCTGTAGGTGTAGCGGGATCCCCAAGGCAGTTGTAGATGATGGGGGTTGTAAGTCCATTGGTCACAGTCCAGAAATGAACTGAATCAGCGACAGCAGGTGATGTGAGCTGACCCACTTATGGCCGAGGAGTGGGAAGCAATTTGCCCAGGCATGCCCCTCAGCTCACCTAAACATGAGTCATATTCATCACACACACTTGCACTCTCAGCTCCCACTGATTAGGTTCCTCTCTCCACACTGAGAGCAGGGAAAAAAAGGCTTAATTTAAACCACAGCAGCAGTACTTCCATACAGCAAGGCAGTCAATACGTAACAAGTGCGTCACACAGTCTTTAGCTCTGTATGGGTTTTACTTGCAGATTCTTAATGCAGACAAACAGATGTTACAGTTCTCACGGGTTTTGCTGGCCTGGGTAGTCACTTAGAGACCGGGATATCACACTTGGGACCCTTGGTGGTGTGCCTTCCGGTTCTTTACTCTGTTCCTCACTGCGCTCTCTCTCCTGCTTCCCTTCAGTGCTCCCATGCACAGAGTCCTCAGCCAGCTCCCACAGATCCTCTCTGGAGGGCTCCTTTCCATGTCCTCCGGACCATATACAGGGCCTTTTGGGGATAACGCCGGGTGTTTGGCCTCGACTTCCTAAAGAAACTCGGGCCTCCAATTTGATGGCTTGGGGATAGACTTGGAGCCAGTCCTCCGTTATGGCACTGAACCACTCTGGTTGGCAGTCGTACCAGGTCCGGATTTGGGAGCCCCACTACACCTGGTGCCCCTAGGGTCCCTTTTCAACACAATGACTTCTCCGCCATCCGATCCTCCTCACAGGAGCTCTCAGACTCTTCTTCTAACTCTTTTCCTGCTCTTCCACTAACCCACCTAGCTCCTCCCACTAGGACAGGGTCTCCCTGACAACGGGTACACCCATGTCCCGCCTGCACTAAGGTGTGTGGATGGGTAAATTGAGGGTCACTTATGTGACATCCCAATCCCCTAGTCACAGGAGTACCACACTCTCTTTTATGGGTGAAGTACCCCTACATGGCGTCCCGACCAGTGGGGCGCCACATGCTTGTGACATAATTTCCGACTTTCAGACAGTTAGAAGTTACAGTCACAAGATGATACCATGGGACCGGAGTGGCGTTGGTGAAACGTGAAGCTTTTGGAAGGTGAGTGTATGAAAGGGAGCAGGGAACTTATATTTAAAGCACCACTCCAGTGCTGACAAAAAATACCAGAATAGTGTTTTAAGTTATATAAAAATATATACCGTATAGATATAGACTATAAATTAAATATTAACATTTGGGTAGACTCTGAAATTTGACCTACTAAACATGGAAAATAACCTCTGCTCTACTTTTGAATGACAATTGATTTATGCACATGAGATGATAAATCCATTATCTTTGTCATTCATGTCCATTGCATTTACATTGACACTGACAGAGATTTCCAGAGATTGGGACATGTCACTTCAGTCTCTTCTTAAGGGTATTGTCTCTCTTAGGGTAAATTGAGAAATGAAAGGGGATCCATGATCCATCAATTCAAAGTCAATAAAGACAATGAAAATTAGATTTTAGTTTATTAGGTTACTTTTAACATGAGGGCCCCAATGAGCAATCTCTTCATAGCAGTTTGCAGCAATTAAAGAAATTTTCAAAGTGGGAATCCCATTTAGTGAAGCAATCTAGGTTCCCAATTTGGGATATCACAATTAAGACATCACTTAATGTTTCCCTAATTGGTTGTATGTTCTTTTTCAGCTATAGGAGAGATATGCCTCAGGTCTACCCCGCCTGACAAATCTGATAAATTCAGAGTATTTTGGCACTAACAGTGGCTGACATGTTAGTTGTTTTAAATTATACTGATTACATCAATTCTGACAATATGGAAGACTCGGCATCCATTAGAAAGGAACACAGGTTTTCTTAAGTCACTTGTTTTTTCTTCTTCCACAAATTGCTATAGCACGTAAGCCTTAAAGTAAGTAAATATAGTTATAGCATTCAAAGGTCCACGTTACCAGATTCCCTACTCAAAATCCATTGCATGTTTTGATAAATGTAAAAATTCCGGTAGCCTATGGTCATTTCTAGTAGGCTTGCAGTGAAGATAGATTTATCTTGACTATTACCCTCAAGTAAATCCCCTCAAGCTCACCAGAATATTTACATTGATCAAAGCCGATTTAGGATATTGAGCGGGGGGTTTAGAGAACTATGTTGAAAAAAATCTATATATATCTCTGATCCTATAACTGTATATAAGGAAAATAATATATTAATAAAAGGCAATCTGAATTAAAAAAATAATATTTAACTTAAACAAGAAATATTTTTGACCTCATTATTTGTTTCTCCGCACAATCTGCAGGGTTGTAAAACATTCAGTCTTGAAGATGGAGTTTTATCACCTGATCATTAGCAAGGGACCAGCTGAAGTCCACACTCCCTCAGTGACCAGCAGGAATGACATGGCACAGAGATATCTGCTGCTTGTCTAAAAGGCATATGCAAGACAGCGAGAAGAAGAGAAGACATGAGCTCCTCCGGCAAACAGATTTTTTTCATTTATATATCGGATTAATTGGATTAATGGATTTCTTATGGTGCACTTTTGTTTCTTACTTTTCTCTTTATTACCACATGCAAAGTACAAATGAAAAAACTAAAAAAAAATTATGATTTGTTTCAACTCATTGAAAATCTTCAGTAGCGATGAGCAAATACCAAAATATGCAACCTTGGATTATCCGTGCTAAATATTTTTTAACATTTATGTATTCATTACAAGTAACGAACCTAACGCAAGTCAAGTGGAAATGCAAGTAATTTTCTGCTGGCCTTAGCAAGGAGACCTGGGGAAGGGGGGTGGGGCTGTAAGAAGGCTCAAATTGATAGAAATGTGCTGAAACTGAATAGGAAGAGCATGGAGAAAATTCCTGCATACATTTCTGACTCAGTTTTCTGTTGTGATAGGCATTTTCAGTAAGATAACAAAAAAGATGGGGATAGCTGAGACCCAGGAGAATATGAATCAGGCCGTGTTTTTCGGTCATGTGATTAACGGCATACACCGTGTTCCGGTGGTCACAATAAATGAAATGACATTGACGTTAAAAATTATTTCTCTCTTATCTGACATGATCAAACATGTCAGATGAGAGAAAAATGTATACCCCCAGGACCCCAAGGGCCCCAAGTACCGCCAAAGCCCTTCCCGCCTCTGACACCCAATTCCAAAATGGTGCCGATTACGGCATGTGCCACAAAAAAAGTCAGGTGTTCTTTCTTCTATTCCCCATTCACCCCCCACCTTTCAATCTGTCCCCCCACCCTGTGGTTTACTCTTCTTACCTCTTGCTCTGCTCTCCTCTGATTGCTTTGATCTGCCAGCGGAATGATGAATAATGACCTCAACAAGTTCATTATGGGTCATGATCTTCGGCTCACACAGGGATCAAGTGTTATCTTATGGTGATTTCCAGTGCCTGCTCTGGAGATCATCATGAGATCACAGTTAACCCCTATGAGACCCAAGGATCCTGTCTTGTAATGACTTCAATGAGGTCATCACACGCACTATCCTGGCAGGGTGCCTGCTCTTACAGAACATGGGGGATGCCCCCATATGCAGTTAGATTGAGAATCATCGAGGGACTTCCCATTGTAATATGTCGTATTCTATTAAATTAGCAAAAGAGAGTTTGTGTTGGGGAGTGTTTTTTCAAATAAATATATATTTTTTTGTCCTTCAGTTTGTGTCCTAACTGATTTGCTTAGTAATGTCGGGTATCTGATTGATACCCAACATTATTAACCTCTGGGCTTGATGCCAGCAGATATTACCCAGCTGGCATCAATGCCAAATACTATTACCTCATTTGCCACTGCCACCAGGGCTGCAAGAAGAGCCGGGGTGAAGCACAAGGATTGGTGCCTATTATGGAGGCACCAGTTCTGGGATGGATGTGGCCAGCAATTTTTAGGCTGGAGAGGGCCATGGCCCTTCCCACCCTGAGAATACCAGACCCCTTGGCTGGTTTTCCAAAATAGGGGGGAACAACGCCATTTTTTTCAAATTATTTATATTTTTATATATAAATAATTTGAAAAAATAGCGTGGGGTGAACTCTGTTACTCTGCCGTCGGCATAACTCTGCCATCGGCATTACCATAGCTGGTGATGAAAAATAGGGGGGCCCCACATCGTTTTTTTAATTACATTTTTGGGGGTTAAAAACAGGGCTGAAAACCATTTAGTGCCACATGAAAGGCACTAAAGGGTGCAAGATTACAATATGATTGGGGGTGAGACATGACATAGCTGTTGGACATCTGTCATTCTATTCATCTATCCAGCTATCCAAGCTTTTTTTGAGTATGTAAGATGTGATGTAAAATAAACAGTGTATGTGCGGTCTGTGTGTAGTTTGTGTACATTCTGTGTGCGATCTGTGTGTTGACCGTGTGCGGTCCGTGTGTGGTCTGTGTGCGGTCTGTGCGCTGTCCATATGCAACATGTTTTTCTCACACCTAAAGACTACACTATTATTGGCAAAGTACAAATATTGAACAGGAAAAAGTAGCAGTTTTGCTCTGACCTATTGTTTTCTCGCTTGCACTTGCACATTTTAAAAGCAGGTGTAAGTGAACTCTAAGGGTATGTCCACACAACAATTATTTGCAGTGGTTTGGATGCAGCATGTTATTGCTATGTCCAAATTGCTGAAAAATATAGTACAAGCATTGTGGATGGGATTTATAGTCATCCTGTGCCCACTGTGCTTGTTTTCTCTACAGGGTTAACTGAACCACGGGGCAGTTTTCTGTGCTGCCACTTGTACTCAGCATGGTAATTAAGAAATTCAGAGTCAGAGGTAATCTTGGTGGGTGAATGCAGGGAAAAGTGGCTGTGCCCCAAACGGAAATCATGGGCACAAGTGGCTGCATTCACCTGTGGAGATCCCTGGCATACCTGCAAAAAGGAGTCACTGTATTGAAATGGAGCAGTATAGGATAGGAAACTTTATTTAGCAACTAGCTTGCAAGCAAAAGAGTTAGGATGCGCTCAAAGACTTGGATCTCAGTGAGAACAGTATCAAAGTCTCATGCGTGTGTCATGTGTTTTGACACCCATATGACATGCGCATATCATGTGTATGACATACGTATGACATGCCAGTGTGCAGTTTCCTGTACCAGGCATCCGTATGTCATGCACAGGTCATAAGTATGACAAGCGAATGACATGCTTTTTTTTTAACATGGCCTTGCCAGCTGAAAAGTTAGAATAGATAGACATACACCATGTTCCAAATTATTATGCAAATGTTCTTTTTCTCTGATTTTCCTAAATGGTTGGTGCAAATGACAGTCAGTGTAATAAAAGTCATCACCTGTTAGAGTATACATCAAATTTTATTGAAGAATCCTTCAAATGATAACAGTTTAATCTTCAAAATTAAAAAAAATCCAAATTATTACGCACAGTAGAGTTTCTAAACATTTGATATGTTTGAAAGAACTAAAAATGCTCATTTGTTGAATTTGCAGCATTAGGAGGTCACATGCACTGAAATAAAAAGCTATTTAACTCCAAAACATCCTAACAGGCCAAGTTACATGGTAACATAGAAACACTTCTTTGATATCATCTTCACAATTCTTGCATCCATTGAACTTGTGAATTTCTGGAGAGTTTCTGCTTGTATTTCTTTGCATGATGTCAGAATAGCCTCCCAGAGCTGCTGTTTTGATGTGAACTGCCTCCCACACCTCATAGATCTTTTGCTTGATTATACTCCAAGGTTCTCTATAGGGTTGAAGTCAGGGGAAGATGGTGGCCACACCATGAGTTTATCTACTTTTATAGCATAAGCATTCATACCAGCCAATGACACAGAGGTATTCTTTGCAGCATGAGATGGTGCATTGTCATGCATGAAGATGATTTTGCTCATGAAGGCACTTTTATGCTTTTTGTACCATGGAAGAAAGTTCTCCGTCAGAAACTCTATATACTTTGCTGAGGTCAATTTCACACCTTCAGGAACCTTAAAGTGGCCTACCAGCTGTTTCCCAATGATTCCGGCCCAAAACATGACTCCTCCACCTCCTTGCTGACATTGCAGCCTTGTTGGGACATGGTGGCCTTCCACCAACCATCCACTACTTCATCCATCTGGACCATCCAAGGTTGCTCAACACTCATCAGTAAATAAGATTGTTTGAAAATTAGTCTTCATGTATGTCTAGGCACACTGCAACAGTTTCTGCTTGTGAGCTCTGTTTAGGGGTGGCTGAATACTAGGTTTATGCACCACAGCAAGCCTTTGAAGTATCCTACACCTTGAGGTTCGAGGGACTCCAGAGGCACCAGCAGCTTCAAATATCTGTTTGCTGGTTTGTAAGACCTTTTTCGCAGCCGCTCTCTTAATCCAATGAATTTACCTGGCAGAAACCTTCCTCATTCTGCCTTTATCTGCACAAACACGTCTGTGCTCAGGATCAACCACAAATCTCTTCACAGTACGATGATCACGCTTACGTTTTTGTGCAATATCTAATGTTTCTATCCCTTCTCCAAGGCATTGCACTATTTCTTGCTTTTCGACAGATCCTTTTTCTGTCCCATGTTACTTGAAAATAGGGATGGGCGAATCCTGAAATACTCGGACTCGCTGGACTCTAACGAGTCCGGGTCCGAGACTCGGTACTCTTTGCGAGTCCAGCAAGTCCGAGTAGTAACCTGTACTTTTGCAGTGTATCTATACAGTGTATAGATACACTGCAAAAGTACAGGGACTCGCTACCCCCGAGTAATTCCTAAGGAAACTCGGCGAGTAGCGAGTCCCCCGAGTCCGCTACTATTCGGGCGAGTCCCGAATAGTAGCGAGTAATTCGCCCATCCCTACTTGAAAACTGTTCCCAATAAAGGCATCAACTACCTCATATTGACAGATAGAAAGAAAATCTGAAAGATGATAGATAGATAGATAGATAGATAGATAGATAGATAGATAGATAGACAGACAGACAGATAGATAGATAGATAGATAGATAGATAGATAGATAGATGCTAGAATAGTTAGATCGAGCTTACCAGTGTCCCACTGCTTACTTCCGGGAATGCTCGTAAAGCTTCATGCATATTCACTGCACTCACCGACAACAGCCAATCACAGACTTTCACTCTCTGTGAGAGCGTCTGTGATTGTATGTTGCAATCAGACTGCATTTCTACAATCTGGATGGTGATTGCACTTGGCTGACATATTGTTATGTATTGGCTGCCTTGTAGTATGGAAGTGCTGCTTCTGTAGGTTTAACTGAAGCCTTTTTTTACCCTGCTCACTGTGAGTAGAGGAGGCTAATAAGCAGAGCATGTAGTAGCAGATGTGTGTGTGTGTGAATGCCTAGGTATGCTGAGGAGCATGTCTGGGCTGGTTGCTCCCCACCCCTCGGCCTTAAATGGATCAGCTGATATCCACCTGTTTTCGCTGATTCAGTTCACTTCTGGACTGTGATCTGTCGTGAGCAGAAGCTTATCCTGAGCTGCTGTAATGTTCTCCATTGGAAGTTGCTGGGTTCCTTGTCTGTGGGTGGAGGTAGGGGCTTATGTATAGGGCTTCTTAGGTACCTTCAAGATCAGGGCGAGCCAGGATCCCTAGTATCAGGGCCAGATTAGGCTCCCCTGACCTCCTACATCCAGCTCCATGCTACCCTGGCCTCCACAACGTGTCATAATCAGCGACGCATTGCCAATTTATTTTTCTCTCTCTGCCCTTGTGTCATCATGTCTCAGACTGCTTCAGCAGACACGTGCACACGCCTGATGCAGAACGTCTCTGAGGAGATAGCAGGTCTGCGAACCCAGGTTGTGTACCAGCAGCAGCAAGTCATGGGATTTATGGTGTCGTCTCATGCTCAGGTCATGCCAGAACCCCAGGTCCCTCTCGCTGAGAGGTTTTCTGGGGGTAGTGACAAAGTTTCTGTGTTCCTTGAGACCTGTAAGCTGTATTTCAGGCGCCGGCCCCATTCACTGTTATCCCAACCGACTGTGGAACAGTCGGTTGGGATAATAGTGTCCCTACTAAAGGAGACCCCCAGACCTGGACCTTTTCCCTCCCTCCCTACTCTCCATCTTTGCGGTAGGTGGACAGGTATTTTGCTGCTCTGGCTCAGGTGTATGGTAAGCCTGATAGGGTAACCTTTGCTGAGTTCAATCACCGTAAGCTCAAGCAGGGCACACGAGCAGTGGAGGAGTAGTGCTCTGAGTTTCGGAGGTGGGCGACGGATACCCAGTGGAATGACCCAGCCCTTAGGAGTCAGTTCTGCTTGGGTTTGTCAGCCAGACTGCAAGACACCCTGGTTCAGTATACGGCACCTGAGTCATTGGAGGCTGCGATGTCCCTAGCCATACGGGTTGACAGACGCCTAAGGGAGAGACCGAGATCTGTTCGTCTCCTGTTCCTATACCTGCTGAGGAGATGGTACCTGAAGAACCCATGCAGTTAGGGGCAGGTTCTCGTGCTAAAACCCCTGTGGCCACTAGTCATCAAGTGGGCGGAGTTTGTTTTTTGTGTGCCAAACCGGATCATTTTATTAAGGTTTGTCCGCTTCGCTCCAAAGCATCTGCGCAGTCTCCAAGGCAGCCTACCTTGAGTCGTTCGTAAGGAAACGACCAGAGAGTTTTTCTTTCCTTCCTTGATAGATCTCAGTTTATGCTGTCTGCCAGGGTGGTGGTAGATGGCAAAACCGAGACTGTACCGGTACTGGTCGATAGTGGAGCAGGAGTCTATTTGATGGATTCTTGCTTTGCTCAGGCTCATGGTCTCACCAGCAGTGCCTTAGCGAGATCCATACTCATCACTTTGATCGACTCAGTTCTGCTCAGCCAGGAGGTCCTCTCCCATTTGGTGCGCAATGTGACGCTGCGCTTAGGGTCTCTCCATCAGGAGGTTCTGCCCTGTCACCTCATGGAGAACCTGTCCTCTCCCATTGTGTTGGGGTTGCCATGGTTGAAAAAACACAACCCGGTTATCAACTGCCGGGCCGGACGGGTGGTCACCTGGGGGGCTTTTTGTGCGAACAATTGCCTGACTACACCGCTTTCTACCGTTATGGTTGCCCCAGTTCCCGTTTGTCTAATGGAGGTTCCTGGGAGTAAGTCTGGATCCAGGAGTGGGCTCGGGTCTGCGTCTCGGGTTCATGAGGGGGCTAGGTGTTGTCCCAGGAGGGGCGGCCGGGGACGGACGGAGGCCCCTACTGTGCACACCGGGGGAGGTAGCCCCTGTCCCCGGAGGAATACTGTTGCTGATTGCTGTCCTGGCTGTGTGTCCCCTATTTGTGATTGTATGTGAAGCAATAAACGTTCAAGTCCAGACCTGAGTGTGGATGATTATGTGTAAGTGCGTGCACGACACGTAAGGTGGAGATGTGCAGCTGGAGCTCCTACTACCGGTGTTCTTGGTCTGTTCAGGATTTCTGCCATTTGCAACCCGTGTTTTTCAAGCTAGTCATTCCCCCGGTGCGCTGCGCTCGTAATATCTTCCATAGGTCGTCGCTCCGAAAGTTCAGTCCGCTGCCGGACATGTCCGGTTTAGAGTCCGGTGGCCTCTCCTGAAGAGGGGGTTACTGTTATGTATTGGCTGCCTTGTGGTATGCAAGTGCTGCTGCTGTAGGTTTAAATTAAGCCTTTTTTTTCCTGTTCTGTGTGAGTAGATGAGGCTAATGAGCAGAGCATGTAGTAGCAGATGTGTGTGTGTGAATGCTTAGGTATGCTGAGGGGCATGTCTGGGCTGGTTGCTCCCCACCCCTCGGCCTTAAATGGATCAGCTGACATCCACCTGTTGTTGCTGATTCAGTTCATTTCTGGACTGTGACCTGTCATGAGAAGAAGCTGATTCTCAGCTGCTGTAATATTCGCCATTGGAAGTTGCTGGGTTCCTTGTCCGTGGGTGGAGGTAGGGGCTTATGCCTAGGGCTTCTTAGGAGTCAGGGATTTATGTCGGTAGTTCTAACCTCCTCACCTTCAGAAGTACCTTCGAGATCAGGGCGAGCCAGGGACCCTAGTGTCAAGGCCAGAGTAGGCTCCCCTGACCCTCTACATCCCTCTCCTTGCTACCCTGGCCTCCACAACATGTCACATACACATTAGTGTATGGCAACCAACCTGTAATTATATAAATGATATTAAATATAAAATGTGTAGGGCTTTGCAGTATTTTTTAGTTTAGCACAGCTAAAGGGGACACCCAAGCCACAGCTAGCGGTTACTAAGGCAACGGTGTCCTCGGGTGACCTCAATTACTCCCACCTTACCATGCTACAGCTCTCAGATCAGTCATTCAGTGTTCAGAGACTGCAGGGATGTGATGCTTTCTCCTTTTCTGCAGTGTCTAAAGCAAAGTTGAGAGTGCAATGTGGCTGGCATGCAGAAGACATCACAGAGAATCAAGGATAAGTATGAGGGTTGAGGAGTTAATAAAGATGGAGTCCAGAAATGTCTTAGTTTCTTATTTCTAATAAAAAAAAATTCCATATGAATTGTCTTTTTTACTATTTATTTGAGATTCTTAATGGCTGGGTCTAATATTGGCCTGACATTAGGAATTTCGGGCTTAATGCCAGCTGGCAATACAAAGCTGGCATTATCCCCTTTTTACGCAGCATGTCACCCCCACCAGTGCTGCTGGAAGAGGTGGTTAAAGCTCCTGGAAATGGCACTATGTGTGAATGTGCCATTTTTCATTTTTACTGGAAGAGCGGGAAACATTATTACTGCACTAGATGTCAACCGATGGACTCTCTGAGCCTGTCTGTGCCTTCCTGAGCCTGTCTGTGCCTCCCTGTGCCTGTCTGTGCTCCCTCATGTTCCTGTGCTTGTTTGTGCCTCCCTGTGCCTGTCTTCGCTCCCCCACCTCCCTGTGCTTGTCTGTGCCTTCCTGTACCTGTCTGTGCCTCCCTGTGCCTGTCTGTGACTTTGTGTGGCCACCCGCCTTCTTGTGCTCCCTCACACTTTCCTGAGCCTCTCCGTGTCCCTCCACCACCCTGTGCCCCCCTGTGGCTATGTATCCCTTCCTGTGCCCCCCAGCCTCCCTATGCCTTCGTGCACCTCCCTGTACACTCATCACCTCTCTGTGCCTCCCTATGCCCCCACCTCCCTGGGCCTGTCTATGTCCCCATGCTTTTGTGTGCCTCCCTGTGCCCCTGTCTTCCTGAGACTGTCTGTTCCTTAGCACGCATGCACAGTAAATTAGACAGGTGCCATTTTGAATCACCTATGCCAATGTCACTGGTCTGGTTAACTGTGCATTCACACGGGGCTAGCGCATACGCACTTTATCTTTTTTTTGTTGCTGTCAGAGTTGTTCCGTGGCAGGCTTTGCGGCGGGATATGGTGTTCAGGCGCGTAATTTGTGCGCTCGTATATGCTTGGGATGCATCAGTCTTTAGTGTTTGGCGGGACCACTTGTGGTACCGTGGAAAGCGCTGGTTTTGCCAGCGGAGGCCATATTACACACCCATCACTTGCGTGTGTTAATATGGCTTCCAACATACTTCCAACTGCACATGGAATTCTGGGATTTGTGGACATTTCTTTAGAAGTTGATGACGGATGCCACTAGGTGAGTAAATAATAGATAGGCCCATAAGACAAGAACATTGCTACTGGTAGCGGATTGGATTGAACCAATGTACCAGGATGGGGATATTATACTAGGAAGGGACCAAGGATGAGAGCTATTATTCCAGGATGGGGAACAATATTACTTGTAGAGGCCCCTAATGAGATCATTATACCTAGAAATGGCCAAAGATGGCAAACCCAGATGAGTGACATTATTACGGGAAATGGCTCAGGATGAGGGACATACGCTAGGGTCACACATAAGCCAATGGATCCGCTAAAAGCATTTATTTTTCAACTTAGATTTTGTTAAAAAGCAGATCCGTTAACGGATCCATAGGCTGCAATGCAAAAAACGCATTACCAAAAGTGCACTAAAAAATGCAATGCGTTTTTGAAACTGCCTCAACAAATGCTGCAAGCAGAGTTTTTGGGTGCAGGAAAAAAACACATAGTGTTTTTTTAACATGGGGCCTATGGGAAATGCATCCGTTAACGCATGGTATATCTAGGTACCATGCGTTAACGCATAGCGTTTTTTTAGGTGCAAAAATGGCATTTTCAAAAAACGAAATCCGGTTTTGGAAATGGAAATAAACTGATGAGCATGTGTGACCTAGCCATATAGTACTGCATGGGGCTTAAATGAATACATTACACCAGGATCTGGGACCTTATACCAGATATGGACCTACGATCGGGGACATATAACCTTGGAAAGGGACAGGATGGGGATATTAAATTAGTATTGGAGACAATAACACTGGAAGGTGCACATGATTTTGGACATTATTACTGCAAGGAACCAGAAAGGGGGACATTATTACTGCAAGGGGCCAAGATGAATGAAATTATTACTGTGAGTGGCACAGGCTGAGGGACATTATTCCCAGGATGGAGGATGTTATATGAGAAGATATCTAGGATGGGTGCTTGTAGTACAGGATGGGGACATTAAATGTGAAGCCAGAGGTAAGTCTTTGGCGGCCATCACACGCTGCAATATCGTGAGCGATATTGTAAGCGATCACGTGCACGCGCGATCGCTAACGATATCGCTCACATCGCTGGTGAGATGTCACACAGGCAGACTCACCAGCGATGTGGACCAGCGAGATCGCTGGTAACTATGGTACACATCGGGTTACTAGGCGCCGCGCGGCGCTTAGTAACCCGACGTTTACCATAGATACCATCTCCCAGCATAGGCTCTGCCGCTGGGAGATCGTTCATCGTGGTGTCATGCACCACGATGAAGCAGATTGTTCAAGCGTTTATCGCTTGATAAGAGCTCCTGCTCAGCAATCTGCGATCTAGTGATCAAGCGATTTTACATTGTAAAATTGCTTGATTGCACGCAGCGATGCACAAACGATATCGCTTACGCGATCAAAAAGCGGATCGCTTAAACTATATCGTTCACAATATTGCAGCATGTGACGGCCGCCTTTATAGGATTTAGAATGCTACTGGGGCTCATACATCTAACCAATACGCATGTGCAAGTTTTGCACCTGGGCCCATCATATTCAAGTTATCCCAATTAGTAATGGAAATAAGTGGATGTGCACTAATTATGATGAGCTGACAAACTGTCTTAATTTTCAAGTGAGAATTATGGCACTATTGTAACTATGAAGGCAGTGGACAAGCACTGTTGAAGGGAGCAGCTTGCAAACACAGTCTTTTTAATATTGCCACCTTTGCTGTCATTACTATTGTTACATTAAGGCAAAGATAAATCTACCGTTTTCATTTTAATGAGTTACACATGCATGTGCTGCCATAGAGTAGAAATTACCAGAAGGGGTGCAAGATGCAAGGTGACAAAGGTATATGAGCTGTAAAAGAGCAAATACTGGCCTTGTTCACACATATCAGCTTTTTTGGGCATCTCTGCATTTTGTAGCTGTTAAAAAAACATAGCTGCGTTAACGCAGGGTGAAATTGAGTGTAGTTGTGTTTTTTCACTACACTTGCGTTTTTTTCCCCCAGTCCAAAAAACGATGCATGCAGCGTTTTTTGGGTGCTGTAAAAAAACACAGGGGTTGTTTCCAAAAACGCATGCGTTTTTTTTAACATGGGGCCCTATGGGAAACGCATGTGTTAATGCAGGGCACTTATAGGCACCTGTGTTAACGCATGCGTTTTTAAATGGCACATTTAGGCACCCTGCGTTAACGCTAGCGTTTTTGCCTGCGTTTTTGTTGAAAAAATTACTAAGTCCAAAAACGTTTCTAATCCTTTCAGACACACAAGGGACACTTTTTGGCACTCTTAGAAAAACGCATGTGGTTTTTGGAGTGCTAGAAAAAATGCAAATTGTGTGTGAACAAGGCCACTCTCTGAGTTTGTTTCTAATGGCGATGTCACATGCGTCAATATCGCTTGCAATATCGATGCTGCACATGACGTTGCAGCGATATTGACGTGTGTGACAGGGCGCAGCAACCAGTGATAAATCGCTTGTTGATGGTCGCCAGGTTTTAGAACCTGCTCTAAAACCTGGTGATGGTTGCCCGGTGGGCATGCAGCATCGCTGCGTGTGACACCAGGAGACAAGTGAGAAGCCAGCTCCCAACGCCTCTCAGCTAGCGCTGGAAGCTGGTATCCATGGTAAACAGCGGGTAACTAAGTTACGACGCTTAGTTACCCACTTGTCTACATGGTTAACAGCGATCTCGCTGGTATTGATTGCTGGTGAGTCTGCCTGTGTGACAGCTCACCAGCGACCAACCTTCAATGTCGCCAGCGATAAGATAGCTGGCGACATTGATGCGTGTGACGGCCTCTTTAAAGAAGTCATTGGCTATGTTCACACACAATTTGCGTTTTTTTAAGAGTGCTAAAAAATGTCCCTTGTGTGTCTGAAAGGATTTGCCACGTTTTTGGACTTAGCCATTTTTTCACCAAAAACGCAGGCAAAAACGCAAGCGTTAACGCAGGGTGCATAAATGTGCCTTTTAAAAACGCATGTGTTTCCCATAGGGCCCCCATGTTAAAAAAACGCATGTGCGTTTTTTCAAAAACGCACGCGTTTTTTTTAACATGGGCCCCTATGGGAAACGCATGCGTTTTTGAATAACACTAAAAGGTACTAATGTACCATGCGTTTTTGCATGCGTTTCCCATAGGGCCCCATGTTAAAAAAACGCATGCGTTTTTGGAAAAACGCACATGCGTTTTTTTACAGCACCCAAAAACGCTGCATGCAGCGTTTTTTGGACTAGGGGTAAAAAACGCAAATGGAGCTGAAAAACGCAGATACACTCAAATGTAAACTGCGTTAACGCACCTGCGTTTTTTTTAACAGCCCAAAAACGCAGAGATGGTCAAAAAAACGCATGTGTGTGAACATGGCCATAATTATTGCTTAAACCTGATGAAATTGTAAGGGAAAGAAAGAAGCTCTTCCATCAACTTGATATGGTATTCCAGGGTAAACTATGTGTTATAAGACTGATATGTAACTTATTACTAAAACTGTAGCTATCTATTCTCCTTAATCTTCAACTATGCTCCTTATTAAAAACTAGACTGCATAGGTGTAGATATTTATTCTTACATTTATTTGTGCTGTCAAAGATTAGCATCCGAAAAATGAGAATGTACCAGCTGTCAGGTGGCAGATGCACTGGCATTTCTGCCAGGGCAGCATTGAAAAGTTTGCAGACTTTGGGACAGTAACCAGAATTAAGACTCTGGTGGATTTTGATATAGGGACTTTAAAATAAATAGTGTTATTCTTCCTAACAATTTTAAAATGCTGAATCTTTGTGCACATTTGGGGTTTCCCTTGTCTTTTTATCCAATGGGTATATTCTTCCCTTCATTTGTAATTGAGTTCTAGCAGCGGTTGTTGAGGGTTCTTGGATAAATGTATTTAATATACCTATATGATCTTGTTATATTTGTACCAATGAAAGATCGGGTTCCTCTTTTCCTTTTATGGGCTTACTGATGCTCTGACATGTTTATTACATACCACTTTGTCGGCAGACAGGAGGTCTTCTCCTATAGTAATGCTTACTGCCAATATACGTGATCGGCCTGGGTTTCCATGGCAGCATTGAGCTGTGTGGCCGTACGCTCTCGGCGCATGCGCTGTGCGCCGTGTCGCGGTCTCTGGCTGTGTGCGTTGCCGTGGTGACGCGGCGGATGACGTTGTTCCTCCGCCGCGTCACTTCCGGTGCGCGCTCGGTCGGGGACCGATGACGCGGCTCCCATCATGCTTGGAGAGCGTCGCGTCAGTGCCCGCGGTTGCTAGGGTCCGCTTGTGATCCCTGCCAATTAAGCGCTCACGCGCAATCAGGTTCGGTCTCTCTTCCCTGGGCGGGACTTCCGGGGCTTTCTGGCCGCATTGATGTTATGGAACAGGCTATTGGTATTACTTGATTATTGACCCAATTCACCTGTGAGGGGACTACTTAGGGGAGCAGACTATCCTTATCTGATAGCCTCCTGACGAAGCCTGAACGGGAGAAACACGTGTTGAGGCGGGGGGCGCTTGATCTACCAGGTTCACTATGTCTCAAGGTAACTGGCTTTACTAATAATGTAACCTAACTCTAATTTTGCCTGAGGTCCCCTTATTTGAGGGTGGTAGTGTAATTCACACTTTGCAATAGATCTCTTTGGTTGTCTGGTCCTTGTAGTACTAACTGTGTACCACTTTGTTGGTCTGATACTCATTTAGGTTGGCAGCGATCCACTTTGGTCACCCAAAGGGGTTGCTGCTGGTGAGCCAGTAGTTTGAGTGCCCCCTTTCTTGCATGGTGATTAGATTTGTTTTTAATGGGGTTTTTTTGCCTTTGTTTTTCTATCACCAAACATGAATGTTTGTAAATAAATCTTGTTTTCATATTTCTATTTAATAAAAACTTTATAGCATTTTGGATTGGCTCAGAGGCTTTCTACTTCTTATTATTGTATGGGAGGTATTCATGCCTCTATTTGTAGGTTGTCATATTTGATTGTCCATTCCTAGGACCCTTGAGGTCTAAAAATTGTAGGTTTTATTATTGTATACATTTTCATCCACAGCTACCCAGACTGGGTTCATGGACTATAAAAAGAGGGAAAGGAACTGGGTAACCCAGCTTGGTTCCGTCTTTGGTGATAGAGGGGCAACAGGTCCAGAGGAACAGGACACTGCTGATCTTAAACAAAAAATTCAGAATCTGCTCAAAAGGCGAGTTCGCCTGTGGTGGAATAAAGCAGCTCTTGAGAACTATTTACAGCGGGCGATAGTTCCGAGGGGCTTGCGTGTTCAACTATTCCCGACAACTAATTCCCAGGATACAACCTTTGTGGGGAGATGGGAGGAAGCCCTCACTAAATGCTCGACTACTCTTCTGGAGCTTCTCGTTGGCCAAGATAAGAAATCCCTGGAATCCTTAGATAGTGAGGTGGAGAGTGCGAGATCCCAGCTCCAGTGTAAACTATCGGATGAAGATCTTAAATCTTTTGACTCATCCCTTAATGAGACATTAAACAGGTGGGAAGTTGAAATCCAGGCTGGTAAAGCCAGAAATTCAAAAGGGACTTGGCCGACTATCAGAACCAGAGAGTATATCGGTGGCAGGTTGGGAATAAAGTGCAGGCAAGATCCCCGGTACGCTCAGCTTCCATCACGAGTATTTCAACAGTCTCAGAAGGGGAATGTGCGGATTTTTTAGCCAGACAGGGGGCAGCGGCTCAGGTGACAGGAGGAGACTTCACTGGCCCGTTTCCCCGTGGTCAAGGACAAAGATTCCCGCGGTACAATATGCGAAAAAGGAATCAACGCAAGAGAAACTGAAGGTACTCAATTTATCTAGTCACAACCTGACTGATTTGCAAATATCTGTCCTGTCACGGGGTTTGTCATTCTCCCCGGTGGAAAAATTTGATTTTTTTACTTTGATAAAGGATCTTGAATTATTTGGGAGAAAATTGATGTTACATAAACAGTATGGGACAGGGAATTCTTCTACTGCCTCAACTGTTGATATGGAACAGCAAACCTTACGTGATTTGAACATCTTACTTGATGGTAGCTCCATTGATATTCCATCAAAGGAACCCACACATCTGTACGGCCGCTCAACCTACTTCCCGCCCTTTAATAGTTGCCCCCAGATTGGGATATTCCTTCATCTAGTCAAGCGTGACCTCTCTGAGGCCCGTCTTGCTGGCTGTAGGGACAATCTGAACAAAAATGAGAGGAGGGCCTTGAAGTCGTTAAGAGATCTAAGCGACATAGTAATTAAACAGGCTGATAAGGGCGGGAATGTGGTTGTGTGGCCGGTACAGATGTATGAGGATGAGGCGTTCAGGCAATTGGGCAATCCTATCTGTTACAAGCGTTTGAGCTATAATCCAATGGGTGAGTTCAAAGAGTTGTTGAAGTCATTACTGGATGACGGGGCTGAATGCCAGGCGATTTCACCTAAATTGAGGGATTCTCTGCTCCCTGAGCACCCAGTAACAGCAACCTTATACTTATTGCCCAAGGTTCACAA
Source organism: Allobates femoralis (assembly GCA_033576535.1). Lineage (NCBI taxonomy): Eukaryota > Metazoa > Chordata > Amphibia > Anura > Aromobatidae > Allobates > Allobates femoralis. The sequence goes on from JARQOC010000002.1 coordinate 141,753,179, forward strand.
GGACCCCCTCTCCCCACCTGGCAGACCCATTATTTCAGGGTTGGGTGGTCTTTGTGAACCTATCTGCCAATTTGTAGATTTTCATCTTAAACCCTGTGTCGCCACTCTTCCCTCATATATACAGGATTCCACTGATGTGCTGAGGAGAATTGAAGGGGTTTGTTTGAAGAGTGATATGCTTCTGGTCAGCTGTGACGTGGAGTCCCTATACACCTCAATTTGTCATGGTCAGGGGATAAGGGCAGCAGAATTCTACTTAAGCATGACTAACCATAGCCAAGTACTTATAACTTTTATCATCAAGCTATTGGAATTTTTGCTTACCCATAACTTTTTTCTTTTCAAGGACCGCCCCTACCTACAGCTCCAGGGAACAGCAATGGGGGCGGCTTGCGCCCCCTCATATGCTAATCTGTTCCTGGGGCTGTGGGAGAGGGAAGTGGTCCTTGAAACCCCTGGCCATGACAGGGTATTATCGTGGATGCGCTTCATTGACGACATCCTGTTTGTATGGCAGGGCTCCACGTCACAGCTGGAAGAATTTATGAACTCCCTTAACCAGAACGACTTTAATATCAAGTTAACCTGGAAATGTAGTCATCAGAATATTGATTTCTTGGATCTTGGGATCAACAGGTCATCGGACGGTAAACTGATGACGGACATCTACAGAAAAAGTACCTCTACTAACTCACTCCTTCACTTCTCCTCAGCCCATCCATTGCCTCTGAAGAGATCAATCCCCTATGGTCAGTTTTTGAGGGCTCGACGTATTTGTTCTAGTGACAACATTTTTTTGAACCAGTCCGAGACACTTAAAAAGAAATTTTTGGCCAGGGGTTACCCCCTTCATGACATCCAAAAGGGTTTTGGGAGGGCGTTTGAGAAGGATAGGAGTCAATTATTGGTCCAGCAATCAAAGTTGGATAAGGAGGGGAGAGATCAGGGAGTCAGGTTTATTACGACCTACAATTCCCAGTGGCAGAGAATTCGTGAGTCCTTTTCTAAGCACTGGCCGGTACTCCTCTCAGATAGTGACCTGGCGGGTGCCTTGACTAAAGCACCAGCGATTACGTGGAGACGGTCCAAAAATCTGAAAGATTTGTTGACAGCTAGCCACTATATACCGCCCCGTAAGAAATTTCTCTTCGGTAGTCGAGGCCCACCATGGGGTTCATTTCCCTGCGGTAATTGTTCTATCTGCACATTTGTCCCCAAGAGCTCTAGCTTTGAGAACTTTGATGGATCAAAAACCTTCAAAATAGTTCATCACATTACATGTAATACCGAGGCAATTATCTATCATGCCACATGCCCATGTAAACTCATTTATGTGGGGTTGACCTCACGGGCACTGAAGGATCGTGCCAAGGAACATGTAAGGGACATCAGGAATGCTGCTGGTATAACTGATGTGTCTAAAATTGAAAAATTAAAAACTTTACCGAAGCATTTTCTGAGGTTCCACGGTTCCAATCCTAGAGGTCTATCCTTTAGGGGCATTGATCGAGCATATTTGGGGTCTAGGGGAGGGGATGTTCAAAAGCTTCTCCTCCAGAAAGAAACCCGCTGGATGGTTCTTTTGAACACCGTTTCACCACATGGTTTGAATGAAGCAGTGAGTTTTAAATCGTTCCTGTAATTTTTGTAATTTTTCTAATTTTTCTCATTTTGGTCACCTATGTTTTTATTATTGTTTTAAGTACAGTGTTTTAATTGTTGTGTTTTGTTTCCTGACTAGTTCCCTTTATCTGATTGTGGGCTTTCCTCCACCTCTCCACGTTCCACGCTCTCTGTATCCAGTTTTGATGTCGCTTGTCATTTTGGAAATTGGAAGAATTCGTCCCGACAGTGAACATATCATGAAGATCCGGATCTTTCGTGGGAATATCGTTGTATTCCCTGATTGTAATATCTGTGGGGGAGGGTGGATGATTGTGTTTAGGATTTATCCTATGGTGCTTATATTTTGGGGTTTTCTTGCCTTGGCTGTTTAAGCCTTTTTGCTAGGAGGGTGGTTCATGTCATTTATTGCTCATTTAGTACCTTGTGCTGAATCTTTGTGCACATTTGGGGTTTCCCTTGTCTTTTTATCCAATGGGTATATTCTTTCCCTTCATTTGTAATTGAGTTCTAGCAGCGGATGTTGAGGGTTCTTGGATAAATGTATTTAATATACCTATATGATCTTGTTATATTTGTACCAATGAAAGATCGGGTTCCTCTTTTCCTTTTATGGGCTTACTGATGCTCTGACATGTTTATTACATACCACTTTGTCGGCAGACAGGAGGTCTTCTCCTATAGTAATGCTTACTGCCAATATACGTGATCGGCCTGGGTTTCCATGGCAGCATTGAGCTGTGTGGCCGTACGCTCTCGGCGCATGCGCTGTGCGCCGTGTCGCGGTCTCTGGCTGTGTGCGTTGCCGTGGTGACGCGGCGGATGACGTTGTTCCTCCGCCGCGTCATTTCCGGTGCGCGCTCGGTCGGGGACCGATGACGCGGCTCCCATCATGCTTGGAGAGCGTCGCGTCAGTGCCCGCGGTTGCTAGGGTCCGCTTGTGATCCCTGCCAATTAAGCGCTCACGCGCAATCAGGTTCGGTCTCTCTTCCCTGGGCGGGACTTCCGGGGCTTTCTGGCCGCATTGATGTTATGGAACAGGCTATTGGTATTACTTGATTATTGACCCAATTCACCTGTGAGGGGACTACTTAGGGGAGCAGACTATCCTTATCTGATAGCCTCCTGACGAAGCCTGAACGGGAGAAACACGTGTTGAGGCGGGGGGCGCTTGATCTACCAGGTTCACTATGTCTCAAGGTAACTGGCTTTACTAATAATGTAACCTAACTCTAATTTTGCCTGAGGTCCCCTTATTTGAGGGTGGTAGTGTAATTCACACTTTGCAATAGATCTCTTTGGTTGTCTGGTCCTTGTAGTACTAACTGTGTACCACTTTGTTGGTCTGATACTCATTTAGGTTGGCAGCGATCCACTTTGGTCACCCAAAGGGGTTGCTGCTGGTGAGCCAGTAGTTTGAGTGCCCCCTTTCTTGCATGGTGATTAGATTTGTTTTTAATGGGGTTTTTTTGCCTTTGTTTTTCTATCACCAAACATGAATGTTTGTAAATAAATCTTGTTTTCATATTTCTATTTAATAAAAACTTTATAGCATTTTGGATTGGCTCAGAGGCTTTCTACTTCTTATTATTGTATGGGAGGTATTCATGCCTCTATTTGTAGGTTGTCATATTTGATTGTCCATTCCTAGGACCCTTGAGGTCTAAAAATTGTAGGTTTTATTATAATTTTAAAATTAATTTACATTTTAAAATATACAAGTGCATCTCAATAAATTATAATATCATCAAAAATTGTGTTTACTTCAGTAATTTACGGTAATACATTCAATTTAAACTCATATATTATATAGTCATTGTAAACAGATTGATCTTTTTCAAGTGTTTATTTCTGTTAATATTGATGATAATGGCTTACAGCTAATGAGAAACCAAAATTCATTATCTCAGAAAATTAACAAAATTAACAGAAAATACCTGCATACGCTTACTTTACTTTTAAAATGGTCCCTTATAATGGTTCAGTAGGCTACAAAATCGTGGGGAAGACTGCTGACTTGACAGGTGTACAGAAGGCAGTCATTGACACACTATACACAGAGGGTAAGTCTGCCTTCACATCACGATTTTTGGCATCAGAGTGTATCCGTGTCAAATCGGATACACTCAGATGCAATTTGCCTCCCATGTATTCCTATGGGGCTCGGATGTGCTCGGATGTGTCCTTTTTGCCATCTGATTTAAGCACAATCTGTAGACTTCCGATTAAGTCATGGAGGCAAAATCGCTTTTGGAGTCCGTGACTAAAATCGGACACCACTTTTTCCCCATTATGTAGATAGGGGCAAAATTGTTCTCGCTCTCGGGGTCCAGATGTGTGACTGTGCAAAATTTTGTGGCTGTAGTTGCGACGGTGTAGATGCCAATCCCGGATATACATACATACATACACACACACATACATACACACATTCAGCTTTATATATCTAATATATAAAGCTGAATGTGTGTATGTGTGTGTGTGTGTGTGTGTATGTGTGTGTGTATATCCGGGATTGGCATCTACACCGTTGCAACTACAGCCGCAAAATTTTGCACAGTCACACATCTGGACCCCGAGAGCGTCATAGGCTATGTTGTGAGGCGAAATTTTAACCCTGCGCGTTCCAGTTCACCAAACAATTTTGCCCCTATCTACATAATGGGGAAAAAGTGAATGGTTAAGTGTTGGAGGAAAATCGACAGCTGTCAGCTGTAGAGACAAGATTTTGCACAGTCACACGTTTGGACCCCGGGAGCGTCATAGATGATGTTGTGAGGCGAAATTTTAACCCCGCGCACCCGAACAAACACACACACACCACAAAGAGATACAAACAACACAGAGACACACACACACACCAAAGGGGACACACACACTCTATAGCGACACATGCACTCACCCCACAGGGACACACACACCACAAAGAAACACACATAACACAGACACACACACCACACAGACCCCCCCCCCACACACATAGCCACCCTATAGGGACACATGCACTCACCCCACAGGGACACACACACCACAAAGAGACACATCCACCCCACACAGACCTCCCCACCCCACAGGGACACACACACATACACACCCTATAGGGACACATGCACTCACCCCACAGGGAGACACACACACACCACAAAGAGACACACACAACAGAGACACACACACACACAGACCCCCCCACAGGGACACACACATACACACCCCAGGGACACACATACCACACAGACACAGATGTGCACAAATCACCTCACACAACTCGCCTCATACATGTGCTATCTTTATTTTCCAAACATAAACATCTAATTGAAAACAGCCAATGTGCAACACATGTGCCATATAGGGAATTAAGGCAGATGTCAGTCACATGAGCTGTCTATTATTTGTATGTGTGAGGTAGCATATACTGCCCGGCCAGGGGGAGGGTTTACTGTTGGCTGGAGATTTATTAGGCTGCCTATAGCAATCAATCACAGCTCAGCTTCTATTTTCCTACAGGTCATTAATATGACATATTCAAATTCTAATTTGTTATAGCTAACATCAGTTATTTATTAACGCGGGCGTAGCCAGGTACTACAGCTAGTCTAATATATAGAGCTGAATGTGTGTATGTGTGTGTGTGTGTATATCCGGGATTTGCATCTACACCGTCGCAACTACAGCCGCAAAATTTTGCACAGTCACACGTCTTAACCCCAAGAGCGTCATAGGCTATGTTGTGAGGCGAAATTTTAACCCTGCGCGTTCCAGTTCACCAAACAATTTTGCCCCTATCTACATAATGGGGAAAAAGTGAATGGGAAAGTGTTGGAGGAAAATCAACAGCTGTCAGCTATAGCCACAAAACTTTGCACAGTCACACGTCTGGACCCCGGGAACGTCATAGGCTATGTTGTGAGTCGAAATTTTAACCTCGCGCATTCCAATTCACCAAACAATTTTGCCCCTATCTACATAATGGGGAAAAATTCACAGTTACCAGTTCACAGTTGTGAATGAGAGGGGCTTATTGATAGCGCCAAAGACTAACAGCACATACCAGCATATAGTCACTAAGGTGGGGCCCCAACATGAGATATTCACCATGCACGGGGACATGTATACACACCACATGCACACAAAGAGTAACAGCAAGTGTATAGTCGCTAAGGTGCAGCCCCAACATTGGATACTCACCACGCACCCGAACAGACACACACACAGGGCCGGACTGGGACCAAAAAGCAGCGCTGGAAAACAAGCCACACCAGCCCACACACTATATAACCCATCAGCCCCGATCCGTAAATGTTGCTTTTACGTTGTCATGGACCTCACCACTTTCTTAAAGAGTTATTTGAAGAGCCACATGTGAATGGTGCAGCAAAAGGAATAATCAACCACAGCTCCATTTACATGGTGCTCTTCAAAGCTCCATTTCTCGGGATTGTGGGGATGCAGTGGTCAGCCACATACACACACAGCCAGCCACACACACAGCCTCAGACAGCCACACAGCCTCAGCCAACCACACAAAGACATACAGCCAGCCACATGGACAGCCACACACACACAGCCACATACACACAGCCAGCCACCCACATACAGCCACACACATACAGCCACACACATACAGCCAACCACATAGACAGCCACCAGCCACACAGCCAGCCAAATAGACAGCCACAGCCAGCCACACACAGACGCAGCCAGCCACATAGACAGCCACACACAGCCAAAGCCAGCCACACAACCAGCCACAGACACAGCCAGCCACACAGCCACAGCCAGCCACATAGACGCAGCCAGCCACATAGACAGCCACACACAGCCAAAGATAGCCACACAACCAGCCACAGACGCAGCCAGCCACACAGCCACAGCCAGCCACATACAGACAGCCAAAGCCTGCCATACACAGACACACAGCCAGCAACATAGCCAGCCACACACAGCCAACCACACAGCCAGCCACACACACAAAGCCAGCCACAAACACAGCCAGCCACACACACACACAGCCAGCCAGCCATCCACACACAGTCAAAGCCAGTCACACAAACAGCCACTAGCCACACAGCCAGCCATACACAATCACAGCCAGCCACACACACACAGCTACAGCCAGCCACACACAGCCAACCACATAGACAGCCACACACAGCCAGCCACATAGACAGCCACACACAGCCAGCCACACACATACAGCCACAAACAGCTAGCCATATAGACAGCCACATAGCCACAGCCATCCACACACACAGCCAGTCACACATACAGCCACAGCCAGCCACAAACAGCCAGCCACATAGACAGCCACACACATACAGCCAGCCACATGCAGCCACACACTGATACAGCCAGCCACAAACAGCTAGCCACAGACAGCCACACAGCCACAGCCAGCTGCACAAACAGCCAGCCACATAGACAGCCACAGCCAGCCACACACAAACAGCCAGCCACAAAACCACACAGCCACAGCCAGCCACACACACACACAGCCAGTCACACGCACCACAGCCAGCCACAAACAGCTAGCCACATAGACAGCCACCACCAGCCACACACAGAGCAACAGCCAGCCACACACAAACAGCCAGCTACACAGACACACAGCCACACACACGCAGCCTGCCACACACATACAGCCACCGCCAGCCACACACACAGCCAAAGACAGCCACACACAGCCACAGAGCCAGCAACATAGACAGCCATAGCCAGCCACACACAGACACACAGCCAACCATACATCCAGCCAGCCACACATAGCCACAGCCAGCCACACAGACACACAGACACACACAGTCAGCCACACACATACAGCCACAGCCATAAACAGCCACACACACAGCAAATACCAGCCACAGACACAGACAGCCACACACAAACAGCCATCCACATAGACAGCCACACACAACCACAGAGAAAGCAACAGACAGCCATAGCCAGCCACACACAAACACACTGCAAACCACACAGCCAGCCACACACATACAGCCACAGCCAGCCAGCCACAGCCAGCCAGCCACACAGACACAGCCAACCAGCCACACACACAGAGCCACAGCCAGATACATAAACAGCAACAACCAGCCACATAAACAGCCACCAAGCCCCAGCCACGCAGCCTCAGCCACACACAGACATATAGTCAGCCACACAGCCACGCAGCCCCAGCCACACACAGACATACAGTCAGTCAGCCACAGCCATGCATCCCCAGCCACACACAGACACACAGTGAGCCACACACAGCCAGCCACGCAGCCCCAGCCACACAGGCCCAGTCACACACAGACAAGTGTCTCAGATGATAGTGAAAGTGCCTTAGATGACAGAGAAAGTGCCTCATATGATAGTGAAGGTGCCTCAGAATTTGCGGCACTTTCACTAATATCATCTTAGGCTCAGATGACAGTGAAAGTGCCTCAGATGATAGAGAAAGTGCCTCTGACTGACAGTGAAAGTGCCTCAGAATCTGATGCACATTCACTATCATCTGAGGCACATTCACTATCACTATCATCTGAGGCACATTCACTATCATCTGAAGCATTTGCACTATCATCTGAAGCTTAGATGATAGTGAATGTGCCTCAGATGATAGTGAATGTGCCTCATATGACAGTGAAGGTGCCTCAGATGATAGAGAAAGTGCCTCAGATGATAGAGAAAGTGCCTCAGATGATGGAGAAAGTGCCTCAGATGATAGTGAATGTGCCTCAGATGATAAAGTGCCTCAGATGATAGAGAAAGTGCCTATCACTATCATATGAGGCACATTCTCTATCATCTAAGGCACTTTTACTATCATATGAGGCACTTTCTCTATCATCTGAGGCACATTCACTATCATATGAGGCACATTCTCTATCATATGAGGCACTTTTACTATCATATGAGGCACTTTCTCTATCATCTGAGGCACTTTTACTATCATATGAGGCACTTTCACTGTCATCTGAGGCACATTCACTATCATATGAGGCACTTTCTCTATCATCTGAGGCACATTCACTATCATCTGAAGCATTTGCACTATCATCTGAGGCTTAGATGATGATAGTGCTCAGATGATAAAGTGCCTCAGATGATAGAGAAAGTGCCTCAAATGATAGAGAAAGTGTCTCAGATGATAGAGAAAGTGCCTCAAATGATAGAGAAAGTGCCTCAGATGATAGTGAATGTGCCTCAGATGATAGAGAAAGTGCCTCAGATGATAGTGAAGGTGCCTCAGATGATAGAGAAAGTGCCTATCACTATCATATGAGGCACATTCTCTATCATCTAAGGCACATTCTCTATCATCTAAGGCACATTCACTATCATATGAGGCACATTCACTATCATCTAAGGCACATTCTCTATCATCTAAGGCACATTCACTATCATATGAGGCACATTCACTATCATATGAGGCACATTCTCTATCATCTAAGGCACTTTTATTATCATATGAGGCACTTTCACTGTCATCTGAGGCACATTCACTATCATATGAGGCACTTTCTCTATCATCTGAAGCATTTGGCACTATCATCTGAGGCTTAGATGATGATAGTGAAAGTGCCTCAGATGATAGAGAAAGTGCCTCAGATGATAGAGAATGTGCCTCATATGATAGTGAAAGTGCCTCATATGATAATAAAAGTGCCTTAGATGATAGAGAATGTGCCTCATATGATAGTGAATCTGCCTCATATGATAGTGAATGTGCCTTAGATGATAGAGAATGTGCCTTAGATGATAGTGAATGTGCCTCATATGATAGTGAAAGTGCCTCATATGATAATAAAAGTGCCTCAGATGATAGAGAAAGTGCCTCAGAATCTGAGGCACATTCACTATCACCTGAAGGCTTAGCACTTGCACTATCATCTGAGGCTTACATGACATTAACATGAAAGTGCCAGTGAAATGCCTTACCTTGTGCCTCCCTCGGCTTGCTGTCCCGCACAGGCAGCTGACAGGTCACAGGAGCCTAGAGGTCGGAGGAGCTAGGAGGAGACTGTCCGCTGCCGGCCCGGCCACCACTGCCATGTTCAGGTGCAGGTCAGTTCCGGACCGGTGATCCAGCTTCTAATGGCCTGGCCAGCGTTGTTGTGGCCGGCACATTTCTCCACCACCACCCACAAAGAACGTGCTGTGCTGTCGCTGTCTTGATGTCGTCACACAGCACAGCAATGCCGTATATTGCGTGGTCTGCGTCCGCCCCTCAGCCGCTGATTGGTGTGCCACAGCGTGACAGCGCTTCACTGTGCGACACTGCGGCTGGCGACGAGTGAGTCACTGACTCACTCTCCTGAGTCTCCTCTCCTCATGACGCATAATACCGGCGGGGCCGTGGGCGGCGGTCCTGCCGGCAACTTGGCGTCCGGCCCCGCTCCCCGGACCCCGCTATACCGGCGGGCGGCGGCGGCCGCAAAATCACTTATAAACAGGCAGACCAGCTGCGGCGGGAGGAGCGGGCGGCCCCCGCACCCCGCCACCGGCCGGCCCATAGGGAGAAGTCCCGGTCCTCCCGCCTGCCAGTCCGGGCCTGCACACACACACACCACAAAGAAACACACACAACACAGAGACACACACACCCTATAGTGACACATGCACTCACCCCACAGGGACACACACCACAAAGAGACACACACACAACACAGACACACACACACCACACAGACCCCCCCCACAAGGACACATACCCCCAAGGGGACACACGCACACCCTATAGGGACACATGCACTCACCCCATAGGCACACACACACCACAAAGAGGCACACACACCACACAGACTTCCCCCACAGAGACACATACATATACACACCCTATAGGGACACATGCACTCACCCCACAGGGACACCACACAGACAGACACAGATGTGCACAAATCACCTCACACAACTTGCCTCATACGTGTGCTATCTTTAATTTCCTAACATAAACATCTGATTAAAAACAGCCAATGTGCAACACATGTGCCATATAGGGAATTAAGGCAGATGTCAGTCACATGAGCTGTCTATTATGTGTATGTGTTAGGTAACATATACTGCCCGGCCAGGGGGAGGGTTTACTATTAGCTGGAGATTTATTAGGCTGCCTATAGCAATCAATCACAGCTCAGCTTCTATTTTCCTACAGGTCATTAATATCACATATTCAAATTCTATTTTGTTATAGCTAACATCAGTTATTTATTAACCCGGGCGTAGCCGGGTGCTACAGCTAGTTAGATATATAAAGCTGAATATGTGTATGTATATCCGGGATTGGCATCTACACCGTCGCAACTACAGCCACAAATTTTGCACAGTCACACGTCTGGACCCCGAGAGCGTCATAGGCTATGTTGTGAGGCAAAATTTTAACCCTGCGCGCTCCAGTTCACAAAACAATTTTGCCCCTAGCTAAATAATGGGGAAAAAGTGAATGGAAAAGTGTTGGAGGAAAATCAACAGCTGTCAGCAAACGCCACAAAATTTTGCACAGTCACACGTCTGGACCCCGGGAGCGTCATAGGCTATGTTGTGAGGCGAAATTTTAACACCGCGCATTCCAATTCACCAAACAATTTTGCCCCTATCTACATAATGGGGAAAAAGTGACAGTTACCTGTTGACAGTTGTAAATGAGAGGGGCTTAATGATAGTGCCAAAGACTAACAGCAAATACCAGCATATAGTCACTAAGGTGGGGCCCCAACATGAGATAATCACCACGCACGGGGACATGTATACACACCACACGCACGGGGACATGAATACACACCACACGCACACAAAGAGTAACAGCAAGTGTATAGTCGCTAAGGTGCAGCCCCAACATTGGATACTCACCACGCACCCGAACAAACACACACACACCACAAAGAGACACACACAACACAGAGACACACACCCCCAAGGACACACACACCCTATATCGACACATGCACTCACCCCACAGGGACAGACACCACAAAGAGACACAGACACACACACCACACAGACCCCCCCACAAGGGGACACACACATAGCCACCCTATAGGGACACATGCACTCACCCCACAGGGACACACACACACACCACAAAGACACACACACCACACAGACCCCCCCACAGGGACACACACATACACACCCTATAGGGACACATGCACTCACCGCACAGGGACACACACACACACACACACCACAAAGAGACACACACAACACAGAGACACACAAACCCCACACAGACACCCCCACACAGGGACACACACACATACACACCCTATAGGGACACATGCACTCACCCCACAGGGACACACACACACCACAAAGAGACACACACAACACAGATACACACACACACACCACACAGATCCCCCACAGGGACACACACACATACACACCCTATAGGGACACATGCACTCACCCACAGGGACACACACATACACACACCCCAGGGACGCACACACCACACAGACACAGATGTGCACAAATCACCTCACACAACTCGCCTCATACGTGTGCTATCTTTAATTTCCTAACATAAACATCTGATTAAAAACAGCCAATGTGCAACACATGTGCCATATAGGGAATTAATAGAAAAGAGAGGGGAGGGGGACAAGAGGCGCAATAGTGCCCTTATCACTAGATACTAAAAGTTTCAGCGGTGAAAAATGCAATCCACTCACCTACTCCAGTTGTGTGACCCACAACTGGCATGAAAACATGTAGGATAATATCCTGATGGCTGCTGCTGGACCTCCACTGGCTCCACTCACTCACTCAGGGATGAAGGTGCCAGGTGGGCACTGAAACACGTAGGAGGAGAATAAAGAAGGTTTGGATCACAACTTTGCCTTGGGTCTTCCTTGATGATTCTGGTAGCGCGGACCGTAGCACACCTTCCTTCCCTGAATTTCTCGATATAGGGAATTAAGGCAGATGTCAGTCACATGAGCTGTCTATTATGTGTATGTGTGAGGTAACATATACTGCCCGGCCGGGGGGAGGGTTTACTGTTGGCTGGAGATTTATTAGGCTGCCTATAGCAATCAATCACAGCTCAGCTTCTATTTTCTTACTGGTCATTAATATGACATATTCAAATTCTATTTTGTTATACCTAACATCAGTTATTTATTAACCCGGGCGTAGCCGGGTACTACAGCTAGTATATATATATATGTATATAATGTGTATTTAGACTGATAGAATTTTACTACAAGAATCACTCTACAGGAAAAGTGTATTTATCGCGAGATGGAGCAATATGTCGGAGGGAGATCAAAAGTTTCCAATACACTGGCGATCAGAACAACACACAATTTCCTTAATGTTAAGGTCATTGCGTTTTCCCTAAGTACCCTAAGGCCCCTTTCACATCAGCGTATTTGCTGATGGCGGCAGATCCAGCAGATTTACCGCATCTGCCACATCTGTCGCCCATCGGCCGCACTTGTTGCACACTTGCGGCAAGCCCCATGCATTTTCTATGGGGCTTGCGGCATGTGTGGCAAGTGCGGTATTGCCTCGATCCAGCACTTGCGGCAGTTGCAGTCGCGGAAAAAAAAACTCGGTCAGCTGCAGTTTTTTTGCGCAGCCGCAACTGCTGCAAGTGCCGGATCGTGACAATTCCGCACTTGCCGCACTTGCCACAAACCCCATAGATAATGCATGGAGCTTGCCGCAAGGGTGCCGCAAGTGCGGTTGTTAGACGGCAGATGCAGTATAACTGCCCTATCAGCCGCAATCAGCATAAAACATTAATGTAAAAGAGGCCTAACATGAGTACATTTGCGGTATTCTAAGCTTATTTGTAAAAATTGAATATATTTTAAAGCAAAGATTAAAATGTAAATGAGATAAATAAAAAAGAACAGTGATCAAAATTAGAGAACACTTTCAGATACCTGGACGTTATTGGTGTTAATCTGGCACTTGATGTTAATTCTCTGATTTATCTGATAAACTCTATTTAACTGGCAGCCTAACTTTCCAGTTTGTATGGAAATAAGAAGAGAGAGGGGGTGCAATGTGAATTACCTGGTGATGAGTTAATAATTAGTAAAGGTCGAGGGGCCACTCACCTAATGAAGTTGTATACCCCTGCACAACCCCAGTTGTAAAGCATTGGTGCGGGGAGAAAGCTTGCTGCTGGATGGGGCTGCTGGCCACTGGCCTCCTGCCTCTGGTTCCTCAGCGAAGGAGGGTACTACCTAATGAAGACAGGGACTTACTGTTGAAATGCGTTGTGGCCTTACAAAGGGCAATAAAGGTTTGATATTGCTTACAAAAGCTTTATCTACCCCTCACACCAGTGCTCCATCAAACTGCCACTACAATTTGCCTAACTTTCCAGTTTGAACTCACTTTTTAAACATGGTGTGCCATTCCAAAGTGACTGAAATCTTCTGGCAGCAGGTTGTCCAGATGAGGGTAAAAGGGGTTTTCCCATCAGCCACAGCAACAGACGTTGGTCATTCCAAGTCTATGATTTCTAGACAATTGCATCTTTACAACACCAAAAGCTCTTTCAAGTCACAGAAGAAGGCTGCTTGCCCTCCAAAGACAAATGTCAGAGAGGACAGGATAATGCACAGGATCTCCATGAGTACTCGTCTCAACACTGCAGCTGGAATAGCTCTCCAGTTCAGCACTGAACAGGGTAAGGATCTCGTTATACATAGGGATGGGCGAATCTACTCGCTAGGACTCGTTACTAGGCGAGTAGTAAGGGACTCGCAGGACTCGGTACTCTGCGAGTTTCCCAGTGATTACTCGCACGAGTCCAATGCAAATCAATATCAATCCTAGTTTTGTCAGAAACGCTGACAAAACTAGGATTGCCTTTGTTTGCATTAGACTCGGCTACTGTGCCAGTGATAGCAGGGAAACTCGCAAAGTAACTGCTGTTTCTTTGCGAGCCGAGTCCAGCTGTCTGCTCTGTGCAGCTCCAGGGTCCTAGAGCCCGCCTGCTCACAGACATGATGTAGCAGTGCTGAGATTGTTCTCAGTCTGCTCATTCCCTGTGCATAGACATCTATCTATGCACAGGGGATGTTGCAGAGAGGACATCGCGTTTTGGACTACGTCGGACGGAAGAGGATTTTTTTAATTAAAGATGGAGTCCCTAATGGCTTTTTTTTTTATTTCAAATAAAATTTTTTCTCTGTGTTGTGTTTTTTGAACCCTTTATTGGAGATTCTTAGTGGCTGGGTCAAACGTGGCCTGACATTAAGAATCTCGGGCTAAATACCAGCTTGTATAACAAAGCTGGTATTAACCCCTTTATTACCCAGCGTGCTACCGCCACCAGGGCCGCTGGAAGAGCGGGGTTCAGCGCCAGAGGATGGCGCTTCAATGAACGCGCCATCTTCTGGGGCGGCTGCGGGCTGCAATTTGCAGCGGGGGGTGCCCAGAAAGCTTGGGCATCCCTGCGCTGCGGATTCCAGCCCCCAGCTGCTTAGCTGTACCTGGCTAGACATAGAAATTGCGCGGAGCCCCACGCATTTTTTTTTTATTATTTCATGAATTTCAGAGTCTCAGAGTCAGAGTCTCAGAGTCAGAGTCAGAGTCAGAATCTCAGAATTTCATGAAATAATTTAAAAAAAATGCGTGGGGCTCCGCGCAATTTCTATGTCTAGCCAGGTACAGCTAAGCAGCTGGGGGCTGGAATCCGCAGCGCAGGGATGCCCAAGCTTTCTGGGCACCCCCCGCTGCAAATTGCAGCCCGCAGCCGCCCCAGAAGATGGTGCGTTCATTGAAGCGCCATCCTCTGGCGCTGAACCCCGCTCTTCCAGCGGCCCTGGTAGCGGTGGCACGCTGGGTAATAAAGAGGTTAGGGCCAGCTTTATATTATCAGCTGGCCCTAAGCCCGAAATTTATGGCGGTCACGCCAATATTAGACATGACCGCCATGAATTTCTATTAAATTGTTTTAAAAAAAACACAACACAAAGAAATAAAAAAAAAAAGCCATTAGGGACTCCATCTTTAATTAAAAAAATCCTCTTCCGTCCGACGCAGTCCAAAACGCGATGTCCTCTCTGCTACATCCCCTGTGCATAGATATAGATGTATATGCACAGGGAATGAGCAGACTGAGAACAATCTCAGCTCTGCTACATCATCTCTGTGCACAGACATTCATGTCTGTACACAGGGAATGAGCAGACTGAGAGCAATCTCAGCACTGCTACATCAGGCAGCAGGCGGGCTCTAGGACCCTGGAGCTGGCAGCCAGCACACAGAGAAGACAGGACTCTTATCTGTGCGAGTTTCCCAGCGATTACAGTTGCAAAGTAAACGAGTCCAATGCAAATAAATAACAAAACTAGGATTGCTTCAGGCTGAAGCTTCCAAGACACATCTGCGATTTGTAAATCTCACACTACTCGCTATTACTCGCTTCCCCATTCATTAACATTGGACTCGCTAGACTCGCAACGAGTAGCGAGTCCTGTGCTCGGACTCGCTAGAGTCAAGCGATTCCGAGTAATTTAGGATTCGCCCATCACTAGTTATACAGTGTGACGATTTTTAAGAGCATTTGGACTGAAAGTCCACTCTGAAGTTACCAAACCTCTCATTAGCAGAAAGAATCAAAAGGCTAGACTTACCTTTGCTGAAGAGCATGTTGTGGGGATAGAGGAGAAGTGTTCCAGAGTGAATTTTAGAGATGAAAGCAAGTTTAATTTATTTGGGTCCGATGGAAAATGTTATGTTCCTAGACAAAATGGGGAAAGACTGAACCATAAATGTGTACAGAAGTCAGTGAAAGGTGTTGGAGGAAGTTTCATGGTTTGGGGAATATTTTCTGCTGCAGGGGTTGGACCTCTCATATAGCTACATGGCAGAGTGAATGCAAGCGTGTATCAGAAATTTCTTAAACAAATGTGGTTCCTTACTTGTGTTCAGCACTCAGTCAGGCACCTATAGAGTTTATAAACCTTTACCTTCTGGTGTGATGACATCATTGCCATACTTGACCATCCTTAAAGAAATTATCTTAAAGGTTTTTTTGCCATTTGAAAAGCATATGGCATAAATGTCTGCTAGCAGCAGGTTTCTCTTTCAGAACTGCCATCTGACATAAGACTGAGGATCCTCTTTTCCTTCCGGCCGCATTCAAGAAAGAGAGAGATAATATTATGCCGGTGGAACCTTCAATTTCAGATTCTAAATTTTATAAAAACCAACTTGCATTTCACAACTTCCATAAACTATAGTGGATAAAGCCACATGTATAAGATGCCCACCTCTCTCTTATGTTCCATTCTTGTGTGTCAATAGGAGTCAAGACTACTTTATACTCTTACTATTCGGTGATCCATCGCTACATAGCATATCATGAGTACTCACGTGTCCTGTACCTGAATTAAGTGCTACTCCTTTTTTCTCTGACTTGGAAACTACAGTATATTTGAACAACTAAATACAGACCAATATTTTCCTTACAAGCTGGTTGTGGGACCTGTACATGCATCATATTTCATACAGAGTAACATGAAGATTTACCCCATAATACAGATGTTTATAGAACAGCACTAATAGGAAGACAGAGAACCCTAGAACTGATATTATGGAGGTGCAGTGGTTCCAGGAACTCAAGAACATCCTTCTGTAGAGCAATATGGAAGCTAACTAGACCTCTTTCTTTCCTCCGCCCTTGTATATTCCTCAACCAATCATTATTAAAACTACTTCTGAGCCTCCCCCATACTGTGGAACTCAGTGCCCCAACATGTTTAGTTGTCCCCAACAATTTGAACCAAAAGACAACATTTGAAAACCTATCTCTTCAAGAAAGCTTATACCTTGTAATGAACCGGATGCCACTAGAGGCGCTGCTGCAAACCCACCAACCTACTGTGTCCTTCCCCATCATCCGACTGTAAACCCAGGAGTGCAGGACCTTCTCTTATCTATTGCAGTCTGCCAATGTTAGTTTGTTCATTGTAATTCATATTTGCATTTTGCATGTTAACTCTTGTACAGTACCATAAACCAATGGTGCTCTAAAAATAAATAATAATAATAATAATTTTACATGCCCTCAGAATCTGGGGATTTATCAGATCTACAAGTTTACTTGCTCATAGTTTAATTAGTCGATATTAATCCAAAAATATGATAAATATGTAAAAAGCACTTTACTAATGTGTTTAAAATATGCACATTTCTTCTTAGGATCTCCTTGCGTAGAGTTGATTCTTATCCTGCAGTATTGACCTGATTGGTTGCTATGGGAACACTTCTTTTACTTTGCGCTATTTTTCATAAATAAGCCCTCTTCACTAGAACATTACCAATCACTTACATTACATGGAGACAGCCGCATCCCTGTTCATTTTCAAAACTTTCCATTAAAAGCCAATGAGTTTTCCCCTTCAGGTAAATTAAAATATATAAAATGATGTGGCTCCATTAGGGGTTGTTGCTCAGTTTTCCCAGTCTGCTGCATGACAAGCCTGCTCAGTTATACAGCGATATGAAGATCTTTCATTTTCTTTGCCATTCAGGTATCAAGACAAGCCATGTGGGAGCTGAAAAGGTTGTTACATTTGGTATCACTTATACATTGTATTTTTAACATTGTATCACAATAGATCAGAGTATATTGCCCTGATCAGATCACAATAAATCACAATAGACCAGAGCATATTGCCCTGGTCACATATTTGTTTTGTTTTAATGTTAAAGGCGTTTCCACTATAATAATATTCATTCATTTATATAGCGCTATTAGTTCCATAGTACTTTACACACATTTGCAACACTGTCCCCATTGGGGCTCACAATCTAAACAGCCTATCAGTATGTCTTTGAAATCAGAGTGCTTGGAGGAAACCCACGCAAACACATGGAGAACATACAAACTCCTTGCAGATGTTGTCCTTGGTGGGAATTACACCCAGGACCTCAGTGCTGCAAGGCTGCAGTGCTAACCAATGAGTCTCCAGGCTACCAGGAAAATCCCTTTTGATTTGTAGGGGTGTCGCTCCGATGAATGGTTTAGGCACCTTATAACTTTAAGAGACTTCACCGCATGCTGAGTTGTGGACTGGTCTGCGCTCCCCTCCCTGAAACTGTGCTGCTGGACTCTCACTGTCCAGAAAGTGTGGGAAAATGAGAGAAATCTGGGGTGGGGATGAGATGTGCCTGTGTTCAAAGGGAGAGAAAAGAGTAGAAGGGATATTATCTATGAAGCGCTCTATGGCTGTCAATCAGATCCCTGCCAGAGAATACCAGAGACCCTGGTTCTTTGAGAGACAGTAAAAGTAAAGTGCTGAGTAGAAAAAGAGAAGGCTGCTGGCCTGAGAGATGATCCAAAGGACCAAGAAAGGTGATCCAGGACCTCAGGACAGGACTGTGAAGTAAGAAAAGGAGTTTCCTGCTACCCTGCAAGGAGAAGTGCGCACCAACAAACATCAATGTATCAGGACCCGGGACTGGACTCTGTTCCCCAGCGATATCGTGCGTCTTTACCAGTGTGCGCACTCTTTAGGGCGTATTATGGGCCTCAGTAATAACTACTTGTAATAGCTGGGGCCAGGGACGTAACTTGAAGCTCATGGACCCCAATGCAAAAGCTCCAACAGGGCCCCCAATTATTGCAAATCTGTAACAACAATAGTCTTTTCCTATAGGCCAAAGGGACTTTTGGGGCCCTCTGGGATTCAGGGCCCTGGTGCGATTGCAATCCCTGCAGCTATGACCCTGCCTGAATTGATGTGCTGCTGAGCTTTTCAGCCAGGGGCGTAACTACCGGCATAGCAGACGTAGCAGTCGCTTTGGGGCCCGGCCCTTGTGGGGGGCCCGGACCCAGCGCCGCTACGCTGCTATCCGGTCAGCTACAGGCCCCCCCCAGTAGGTATATACAGGCCCCCCACTCCTCTGCTGCACACGTCACCTGTAAAGGAATACATCATACTTACTTATCTCTGCCGGCTGCTGCCGCCGCTCTGCACCGCGCTCCGTCTTCATCCAGCTTCTTCCTGGTTGTGATGTCATTGCCTGCACCCGGCGGTCACAACCAGGAAGAAGCTGGATGAAGACGGAGCGCGGTGCAGAGCGGCGGCAGCAGCCGGCAGAGATAAGTAAGTATGATGTATTCCTTTACAGGTGACGTGTGCAGCAGAGGAGGAGTGGGGGGGGCCTGTATATACCTTCTGGGGCCTGTATATACACACTGGGGGCCTGTATATTCCCACTGGGGCCTGTATATTCCCACTGGGGCCTGTATATACACACTGGGGGCCTGTATATTCCCACTGGGGCCTGTATATACACACTGGGGGCCTGTATATTCCCACTGGGGGCCTGTATATACCTACTGGGGCCTGTATATACACACTGGGGGCCTGTATATTCCCACTGGGGCCTGTATATACACACTGGGGGCCTGTATATTCCCACTGGGGGCCTGTATATACCTACTGGGGCCTGTATATACACACTGGGGGCCTGTATATTCCCACTGGGGGCCTGTATATTCCAACTGGGGCCCTGTATATTCCAACTGGGGCCTGTATATTCCCACTGGGGGCTTGTATATTCCCACTGGGGGCTGTATATACCCACTGGGGCCTGTATATACCCACTGGGGGCCTGTATATTCCCACTGGGGCCTGTATATACCCACTGGGGGCCTGTATATACCCACTGGGGGCCTGTATATACTCACTGGGACCCTGTATATACCCACTGGGGAGGCTGCTGTATACCACTGGGGCTGCTGTATATACTGCTGGGGCCTGTATATACCACTGGGGAGGTTGCTGTATACCACTGGGGCTGCTGTATATACCACTGGGGAGGTTGCTGTATACCACTGGGGCTGCTGTATATACCACTGGGGAGGCTGCTGTATACCACTGGGGCTGCTGTATATACCACTGGGGAGGCTGCTGTATACCACTGGGGCTACTGTATATACTGCTGGGGCCTGTATATACCACTGGGGAGGCTGCTGTATACCACTGGGGCTACTGTATATACTGCTGGGGCCTGTATATACCACTGGGGAGGCTGCTGTATACTACCACTGGAGAGGCTGCTGTATACCACTGGGGCTGCTGTATATACCACTGGGGAGGCTGCTGTATACCACTGGGGCTACTGTATATACTGCTGGGGCCTGTATATACCACTGGGGAGGCTGCTGTATACCACTGGGGCTACTGTATATACTGCTGGGGCCTGTATATACCACTGGGGAGGCTGCTGTATACTACCACTGGAGAGGCTGCTGTATACCACTGGGGCTGCTGTATATACCACTGGGAGGCTGCTGTATACCACTGGGGCTACTGTATATACTGCTGGGGCCTGTATATACCACTGGGGAGGCTGCTGTATACTACCACTGGAGAGGCTGCTGTATACCACTGGGGCTGCTGTATATACCACTGGGGAGGCTGCTGTATACCACTGGGGCTACTGTATATACTGCTGGGGCCTGTATATACCACTGGGGAGGCTGCTGTATACCACTGGGGCTACTGTATATACTGCTGGGGCCTGTATATACCACTGGGGAGGCTGCTGTATACTACCACTGGAGAGGCTGCTGTATACCACTGGGGCTGCTATATATACCACTGGGGAGGCTGCTGTATACCACTGGGGCTACTGTATATACTGCTGGGGCCTGTATATACCACTGGGGAGGCTGCTGTATACCACTGGGGCTACTGTATATACTGCTGGGGCCTGTATATACCACTGGGGAGGCTGCTGTATACTACCACTGGAGAGGCTGCTGTATACCACTTTGCTGGGGGCTGTATACCTATGCTGGGGTCCACCCTCGGCTTATACACGAGTCAATAGGTTTTCCCAGGTTTTGGGGGCAAAAGTAGGGGGGTCGGCTTGTACACGAGTATATACGGTAAACTGGGTGGCGTCAGCCTGTTAACACTGATTCGGTAAGGGGGTGTGTCTTGAAGGGGGCGTGTCATTGGGGGCGTGTCTTGGAGGGGGCCCCGTTCAAAAGTTTGCTATGGGGCCCTGCCAGTTCTAGTTACGCCCCTGTTTTCAGCTATAAAGTGCTGTAATTGTATACTGTGTTTTTGCCACAGCTCACCCTCTGTGAACCAGTTATACCCTTTCCCTTCCCGTCTGTTAATAAACTGTTACCCCTCTCTGCAACCTTGTCTTGTGTACCGTAACTGTATTCTGTACAGGATGGTCGCTTGACCATCACCTCAGATTTCACATGCCCCCCACCCCTCAGTAAAACACCCTGTACTCACTTCGTATGCTGGCGCCGTTCTAGCTCTGTCACTATTTGTGACATTGTGATGTCACAAAAACCCCGAGTACAATCACCGCCACCTTCTCTCTCCCCACCTTTAGGCTGAATGTGTTAATCAACATGAAATTGGTGATGTTTCAGAAAAAAAGTTATGGCTTTTGAAAGGAGGGGAGAAAATAAACCAAGACAATAAAAAATGTGAGTGTGAGTTAAAGGGAATCTGTCAGCTGATTATACATTCTCCCCAAACCATTAGCAGCAAGTACTTGCTGTATAATGTCTAAGGCCCCTTTCACATCAGCGTCTTCGCTGAATTGCGGCAGATCCGGCAGATTTACAGCATCTGCCGTGTAATAGTCGTACTTGCAGCAAGCCCCATTCATTCTCCATGGGGCTTGCAGTCAGGTACGGCAAGTACGCCTTGCTGGATCTGGCACTTGCAGCAGGTCAAAAACCTGTAGCTAGCAGCGTTTTTTTTTCCTGCACCGCAAGTGCCGCATCTGCAGGATCCGGCATACTGCACTTGCCGCACCTAATCGCAAGCCCCATAGAGAATGCATGGGGCTTGCCGCAAGTGTGCCGCAAGTGCAACCGTTAAGAGGCCAATGCAATAAATCTGCCGGATCTGCTGCAATTCAGCGAAAACGCTGATGTGAAAGGGGCCTAACAGGTATGTTTAAGGCCCCATTCACACACTGCTTTTTTTGCTGCGTATTTTTAAGCAGAAGCTCATCACAAACCAGGAGTGGGTGATTAAACATATAAGTGGAGCACTTGTTTCTATTAGACCTTTCCTCTGAGTGTGCCACTCCCGGTTTTGATTGTTCCACTCCTGGCTTTTTTTGACCTTGTGCGTAAAAATCCGCAGCAAAAAAAGCAGTGTGTGAATGGGGCCTAACTCTGAAATGCTACAGCCAGTGGTGTAACTTTACATATATTTTTTTGGACGTTGGAGTGGTTTTTTTTGGACGTTGGAGTGTTTTTTTTTTATAGATTTGGCTATCTTAGGAGGATATCTGTTTGTGCAGGTAACTATTACTGTGCAGAATTATTAGGCAACTTAAAAAAAGCTAATATATTACCATCCCACTTGTTTATTTTCACCAGGTAAACTAATATAACTGCACAACAATTAGAAAAAACATTTCTGACATGCAAGAACAAAACACAAAAAAATTAGTGACCAATATAGCCACCTTTCTTTATGATGACAATCAACAGCCTTCCATCCATAGATTCTGTCAGTTGCTTGATCTGTTTACGATCAACATTGCGTGCAGCAGCCACCACAGCGCCCCAGACACTGTTCCAAGAGGTGTACTGTTTTCCCTCCCTTTAGATCTCACATTTTAGGAGGGACCACAGATTCTCTATGAGTTTCAGATCAGGTGAACAACAGGGCCCATGTAATTATTTTTTCTTCTTTTAGACCCTTACTGACCAGCCATGTTGTAGAGTAGTTGGATGCATGTGATAGAGCATTGTCCTGCATGAAAATCATGTTTTTCTTGAACGATACCGACTTCTTCCTGTACCACTGCTTGGAGAAGTTGTCTTCCAGAAACTGGCAGTAGGTCTGGGAGTTGAGCTTCACTCCATCCTCAACCCGAAAAGGTCCCACAAGTTCATCTTTGATGATACCAGCCCATACCAGTACCCCACCTCCACCTTGCTGGTATCTGAGTTGGAGTGGAGCTCTCTGCCCTTTACTGATCCAGCCTCAGGCCCATCCATCTGGCCCATCCAGAGTCACTCTCATTTCATCAGTCCATAAAACCTTTGAAAAATCAGTCTTAAGATATTTCTTGGCCCAGTCTTGACGTTGTGTCTTATGTTTCTTGTTCAAAGGTGGTTGTTTTTCAGCCTTCCTTATCTTGGCCATGTCACTGAGTATAGCACACCTTGTTTTTTGATATTCCAGTAACATTGCAGCTCTGAAATATTGCAAAACTGGTGGCAAATGGCATCTTGGCAGCTTCACGCTTGATTTTCCTCAATTCATGGGCAGTTATTTTGCACCTTTTTTGCCCAACACGCTTCTTGCGACCCTGTTGGCTATTTACCATGAAACGCTTGATTGTTCGGTGATCACGCTTCAAAAGTTTGTCAATTTTAGGACTGCTGCATCCCTCTGCAAGACATCTCACAATTGTGGACTTTTCAGAGCCTGCCAAATCTCTCTTCTGACCCATTTTGCCTAAGGAAAGGCATTTGCCTAATAATTAAGCACACCTTATATAGGGTGTGGATCTCATAAGACCACACCCCTCCTCATTACAGAGATGCATATCACCTGATTTACTTAATTGGTAGTTGGCTCTCAAGCCTATACAGCTTGGAGTAGGACAACATGTCTAAAAAGTATCATGTGAACAAAATACTCATTTGCCTAATAATTCCGCACACAGTGTAGGTGTAGCTGTCCTCTGACCGATCTGCTTGACCCCTGTATGCACTGGAATGTATTAGCTATTAGGTTTTCTTTAAGGGATTATTAATAAAAAGGAACGTAAATCCATCATTGTTCACAAAAATTGCATCCTTAACATTTTAACAAAATGTTGCATATACATCAGAACTTAGTAAACAGAATCTCACCCTAATCATATTGCGGAGTGACCCATAACTCAAGGTGCTAATGCAATTAATAATAATAATACTTATTCATTTATATAGCACCATTAATTCCATAGCACTTTACATGCATATGCAACACTGTCCCCATCGGGGCTCATAATCTATGTCCCCTATCTGTATGTTTTTGGAATATGGGAAGAACATACAAACTCTTTGCAGATGTCGTCTTTGTTGGGATGTAAACCCAGAACCCCAGAGCAGTGAGGCTGCAATGTTAACCACTGAGCTGTAAAGGGTTAATATGCTGATCCAATGCATTGTAAAAGCCTTTGCTTTTCTGCGCCGCTAAGTAAATCTGAAGAAATGAATTGATTTGTGTCGGACATTGTAATGACATGCACCTTGCGCTAAGGTAAAGCCATATTGTCTTCTGGTGACACCATTAGTTTGATGGGCAGCAGATCCAGAATATTTAACAAGAGAATTGAGTGAAGATAAAATGTTCCCACACAGTTCAGACACTTGGAACAAAGAAGAGATCCCATAGCAACGGTATAGGATGGAAGTAATAAGGCGCTTCCCTCTCCACCACGCCAGGGTGTCTGTGCACTGCCAGTGCTGCAGTGGGTGACACTGGTGCGGAGTCTGCTGGCATCATACCCAGGGTATGGAGCATGCAGCAGTCAGGGGGGCACAATGGCAGCACTTGTTATCACAGACAGCAGGAGCTAATCCATTAGACTTTCTCCTGATGCCATGTAAGGCTTTCCTGTTTTAATTCAGCCTTCTTCTATAGTGGAGGGTGGTAAGCAGCAGCAGAGGATTGGCTAGGACTGGAATATCCATTGGGTGGCAGTAACAGTATCCTTTTTGTGACTTGCAGTTGCAGCAGGCTGGAGAATGCATTCAATCAAATGAGGAGATCTTATTGAAACACTGGATTCATTTATGCATTGCAGTTTCTCCCCCTTTTTCTGTCTATCTGTGTCTTTCTATCACCTCCCTCTCTTCTCCCTGCTTCCTCTCTTTCTCCATGGTGGCTGTTCATCAAGTTGCATTCTTCTATGGTGTTCATCTTTATTGGAGATTAGCTTCATTCCGGAGCTCACAGACAGCTGATTTTGATCCCTTTGAGCATCCTCTTCATCCTCATTGTGGAGTGCTAGGACCCAGGAGCAACCCCTTCCAGCAGTAGGAGTTCTTTCACATAGCAGTACAGTGCAAGGAAAACCCCATTGGATCTGTTATTGCAGGATACTTGTGAAATATACATACACTGCTTCTTCTTCTTCTTCTTCTTCTTCATCTTCTTCTTTTTGGTCCCCTGGCTGCATCTTGAATATGGAGAGATCTTACATGGATAGTGGGGCTTTGCTTTGAAAGGCTGCAGGCACAGAGGAGGTTTTTATTCTCCCTGATGATAACAGACTTCTATGGTTGTTGTTTTTTAGTTCTTTTTAATCCTACCTGGATTGGATCTTGTCACTGGACCTCCTAACTGGCCACTTTGAGAGCTGGAGCAAGCTAGATGGAATTACCCTGTATGGTGGGGACCTTGGCACTTGTGAATGGGGATTCTTTTGCTTCTTGCTAGCAGAAGAAAAAAAATACATCTTTATATTTCTATCCACATATCAAGGAAATAAAAAATAAAAAACCAGGTGGATCTGCTGACTAAGCATTGTGATGACCAGATATCACCTTGCTGACTGATTCCAACAGCAGAATACATTGGAAGATCGTGCTGGGTAAGATGATTTTCCTTTCCAGAAAGCATGCAGTGGTCTAACTACTGAAACTTGGGTGCTGCTGGATAGGGGGACTCCCTGATGGTGCTGCAGACTATCCCTGTACAGCTAAAACTGCAGATAACACTTCTGAGGATGCTGTGTTATGCCATTAGGGCTCCCTGCCTTGTTCATATGCAGAATTGATATCCAGGTAAAGGGTTAATGCAGTATGGCTGAGGAGCAATGGTAGCATACATCAGATAAAAGCATTTTCCCAATGTATAGGCTATGGACAGTATAGTCTGCTGCATTGATCTCACAATCTGCAGCAGCACCCTGCATGGCTAGATAGATATCCACCGCTGCTCCTTCTGTGCCATTATTTTTCTTTTCAGCAGGAGGGTAAATGACATTAAGTGTATTGGTATGGATTGGTATGCAATTATTTCTGCAGATTCTGCAGGAGAATAGTATAGCTGCAAGCTGTTGGAGGAAAAAAACAGAGCAGCACAATGCCTGGGCTGGCAGAATCAGTTTCAAGCACAATCCCCGGTCTGTCACAGTCACTACAGCATTGCTGTCAATTAAAAGACATAAATCCCATCAAAAGGATTCCTATACTATATGGCGCTAGGGAGAGAACTCAACCTGATGTGCTGTGCTAGGATCTACTTCTACATCTGTCCTAGCGTCTACACACATAAGGTGGTTGGACTTTAACTGGTAGAAAAGAAAGTTTTGACATTAGGGATCCCCCAAAATGTTTGTTTCCAGGCATTGTGCCTGGTAAAATGAGGTCTGGCGTGGATATAGGGAGCCACGCGTATCAATCTCTAGCTGACGGGACTCCAATTCTTGTTGCATCATATTCTGTAATGCAGAAAAGGTGATGGGGCATATGACATGCAATAAGTGAAGGATATCCCTTACGTAAGCCAGGTATGCGGAGGAATATAGACTACCCCACCCATAGGATTATATAAATAACTTGCTCTAACTTCTCCTGTCACCAGAAGACTACAGATGAATTGACAGGGAGAGTGGGAGTAAGGAGGGAGGAGAGGATCTTCAGATGAGATTTTGCTGCAATTCCTAAATTGTCATCCATGCAGTTGGCACCAGCTTTCCCACAGTAGATGTATTCCATGGGTCAGTGGACGGCTAATCAAAGCTGCTAGGTTGGCATCCTACTATAATCACAACTCCAGAATATAGACAGTGGACCAGTTAACATAGTCCCATTGACAAGATCAGCCTGCAGTCTTAGTCAAGGTCAGTGTTGAGGCCAGGGCTTTCATCCCATGTTTGCTAACAATGAAGTGGGGTTAGGGAGGTCCTGAAAGGGATTGTGAATAGCAACAACTGCATGGGACTGGAATACAACTAGTTTTCTTGTGTGTTTCTCCATCCAATGCTAAACAAAGCCACTAGCCACCAGGCATAAAGATAAGGGGGAAGTCGGAGACGTTTGGAGCAATCTAGTAGAGTAACTAAACAACCATTACCATTGATTGCTATTAAACCATAAACCTTTTGGGTTAATAAAGCGACTTGCTTAGATGTATACATCATCATGGAGAATAGACAGTGACATTGTTCCAAGTTGGTAAGGGTTAAGTCGTGATGCATATAACAGATATTTCAAAATGACATCAAGGAGATTCATCGTGAAACGTTAGATTAAAATGGCTAATACTGCTAGGAAACATATCATATCTGCATTTATTAAACTTTGCTACCATGAGATCATTGCTTCTTATGTTTACTCTCTGGTCATTTACCAACACCAGTCATGTCATGTTTGTACACGTCGAAAGGCAATCTCTACCGAATAGGAAGGAAGATGGCTAATAAGCCACCAAAGAGCAAACTGGTCCACGGGTGAGGAGGAGAGGCAGGATGGAAGTTGTTTAGCATCCTTTGCAGCATGGTATAATTATGTTGAGGCCAAGAAGATGGATGTGTTAGAAAAGCCATTTGTCTCATATTCCATTGTACAAGTGATAACCATACATGATTAATTGCATTTCCAAGATTTCAGAAATACCAGCAAAGCAGGTTCTCCGAAGAGGTAGACAATTCCTTAAGACATAGAGTGGAAAGCACAATTTTCTTGTTCTGGGGACCTCCTAAGGAGATCATTTCACTGCTAACCTGTGCTACCAGGGCACATAGAGAGCATGGCAGCTCCTGCTAATGTAAGTGAGAGGAACGAGCCTAGAAAGGAGGCAATTCTACTGTATGGTCTTTACGACGGAAAAATGCAATTTGTACTCTGACACGATACAGATGGAGCCGACTTTATTGTACTTTATTACTTATTTCTCTGTAATCACATATTACACATTAACTCTTTCACCGTGATGGAATACTTTGTCATGTGCTGGAATGTTATGGACTGGAGTATATAACAATCTAGGCTCGTATGTAAAAGCAATATGCTGTATGTATATTGGCAATGCCGACTAGAATAGAAGGATAGTGCATCCATCTGAAAGGCATAAAATGAACAATATTGGACTACATAGTGTTGTTACATCGACTATCATCATCTATCTATCTACATCTACTATCTATCTATCTATCTATCTTCTATCTATATCTATCTATCTATCATCTATCTATCTATCTATCTATCTATCTATCTATCTATCTATCTATCTATCTATACTATATATCTATCTTCTATCATCGTCTATTATCTGTCTTCTAGACTTTTATGTGGCCCCCCATCATTCCTCTATATTGCCATTTCTTTCCATCTGCAATGTGTTGCTTGTTGTCTATGATGGTATGAAGCTTTTCTCATGCAACCATCCTTCAGGGGTCAGAATAGCACTATGGCTGCAGTACTGTACTAGCGTTCCTCATGTTACAATACAGTAACCCACTGTTCATCTATTAGCATTCATGTTCAACGCTCTATAATATCAACATTCCTTCAGTAATATAATATAAGCAACCTTGACTATACAAAGGAATGATAAAACAAGAGGCAGAATAACATAATAAATGACACCAAGATGTATTTTCCGAAGCCAACAGTATGTACGTTGCTTCAGTAATGACCTGTAGCTTGGAGACTTATGTTCCTATATTCACGATGGCATTTCCATTCTTCTTTTGAGTTTTCAATCCAAAACAATACCTAAGATAATATCTAATTATATTGGTTTGGACCGTTTGGGGCATCATTTTTCATTTTCATAAAAATAGAAACAAGACATTTGAGTCATGTAGGTTTTTATTTAAGTAGTTCAAGTCCAATATAAGGTAAATCCATAATGTACTTTAGAAATAACTATTACTATCTCTACCACTGCCATTACTCCAACTACGACTAGGCCAGGGCTGTGGAGTCAGTAAGCCAAACATCTGACACCAACTCTTCAATTTCCCTGAGTCTGATTCCACCAAAATAGACATCAACTCCACGACTACAACTCCATAACCATGACTGTGAAGTCAGCAAGCCAGACATCCAACTCCTCAATTTTCCTGAAACAGACTCTGTCTCTACCAAAATGGACTCTGACGTCATGACTCCGACTCCATAACCAGGTCTATAAAGTTAGTAAAACAAACATTCCACTACGACTCTCAATTTCCCTGAATCGGACTCTGACTCCACCCAAAATGGACACCGACCACGGCTCCAATTCACCTGCCTTGACTGCTGCTACTACTGCTACTAATAATAATAATATTTTATTATCTATAATGTTCGTTAACCTTTCCGTAGATTTAAACATCAATTCCAAATGGAATTGCACTTTATCTTTCCAGTTGAAGTTTCCATATATTAATTATACTGCCAGCTGCTTTATGCCTAAGGTTGGAGACGCAGTGCGAGATGCATGCGAGATAGTTGCACGAGTCTTGCATGCCTCACCTGGCACTGTCACCAACTCTCTGGGCAGGAGCATGTCAGCTGCATAGAAATACATGCATCTGACATACTCCTGTCTGGAGCCGTGTTGGGTGAGCCATGCGAGTCTCGTGCAAGTATCTCACATACATCTTGCACTGTGTGTCTCTTGGTTAAAGGGAACCCGTCATCTTGTTTTACCCCCTCTACTATCACTTCCTGTCCCTGTACCTTGCTAGCTGATCCCTAACCATTCCTCTCTGAACTAAAAGGGCCCTATAAAACGACAGATAAATGATTTTATAACTTACATGTATTCTGCAGAGTACACTGGAAAGGAGGGCTCCAGTGCCTCATCACCCCCCACTGGCCATTAGCATTCCTTTTGCCAATCCTCTTCTTTTTAAAACTCCTGTCTCCTTCATAGTATGATGCGGTAGCTGTAACATCATATCTGGCCTGGTGCGTTGTGGAAGCTTATGACGTGTATGGCTCAGCTTCAATATAATAGGTGTCGGGCCGTACACCTGATCAGCTGGAGCCGGAATGTTATATCCGGACCGGTGCATTGTGGGGGCTAATCACATTTACGGCCTGGCTCTGGCACCTGTGCAGTACATATATTGAAGCTGGGTTGTACACGTCATAAGCCCCCACAATGCACTGGGCTGGATATGATGGTACAGCCACTGCATCATAAAATAATTTTTCTAAAGCTTTATAGGACACTTTTAAATTAGACAGGGATGGTTAGGGATCAGCTAACAAGGTGCAGGGACAGGTAGTGATAATAGAGGGGGGTAAAGCGAGCTGACAGGAGCCCTTTAAGCCAGATGCACCTAACAAATTTTTGCACTTAGTGCACCTGTGCATCAGCTGATGTGCTGGATGTCTGCAAATGATCTCATAGTAATCTACTAGATCAGCTTTCTCATAAATTTCCCTCTAGTATTTCACTACAACACCAGAGGGAAATGACACAGGACAGCTATGCACTTCGAAATGAGACCTAAACCTTATGTAGAATGCATGGGCTCAATAAGGCTAGGGTCGCATTTGCAATATGACCCTAGCATGATGCAAGCATTAAATACTTAGAAATTTCAGCCGCAGCGCATAGCGTTAACGCTAAGGCACCCCATAGAAACCCGATATTTACCTTAGCAGTGGCTCCACACAAAGCTCCCTGATGTGCGCTTTTGGGCAGCACACAGGAAAATGCTGCAGTCTGCGTTTCCTGTGCGCTCAGCTAAAGCGCACTTCCTGGAGCTTTGTGTGTGGCCAGTTGGCAAGGTACACATCGAGTTTCTATGGGGCTCCGTTGCCTGACAGAGCATAGTGTTAGCGCTATGCGCTGCAGCTGAATTTTCTAAGTATTTAGCGCTTGCGTCAGGCTAGGGTCATAACGCAAATGTGACCCTAGCCTAAGGCTAGGGTCACACTTAGGAGCTTGCATCCGTTTGCAGAATGCAGTAAACGCTCCATTTTATTCGCTTGCCATTTTCATGGCATGTATCCTACTTGTTGCCTAAATTATCAGAAGCGTTAACGCATGGAAATGTATGTACCATGTGTTAACGCTTTCGTTAGCGCATGCAATAACGCATGGTACATATGTGGGGCCCCACTGGTCGGGATGCCACGGATGGGTATTTCACCCAGACCAGAGTGTGTAGTATCCCTGTGACCAGGGGACTGGGATGTTAATAGGGGACCCTCACCACACGCATCCACATACCTTAGGTCAAGGGACCAATAGGTTAATCTGTTGCTAGGGAATGAGTCCTGGTGGGAGGTGCTTAGGTGGTATAGTGGAGAGCGGGAAAGTTAGTCAGTCAGAAAAAAGTCAGAGGAGAATCCTGAGAGAAGCACAGTGGAGGGCACCTCAGGAGAGGTGGTCCCGGAACCGAAGGGGGTTCTAGGGTGTTAAGGTGCACCTAAATCCGTGCAGGTACATCTCCCCGGCAGGAGGGATCCAGTCCAAATCAGTGGACCGGTTTTGAGGTGGTGCGGGCGTTTATCCCTCAGCCGTAGAATCGGACGGCACACACTTCTTCAAAGGACGCGGCAACCCCGGCATAATTCTCCTAAGGCCCCGTATATGGTCAAGGAGGCCCAGAGAATGATAGACTACAGGAGGAGGCCCAGAAGTGATAGACTCCAAGAGGAGGCCCAGAGGTGACAGACTCCAAACCGCTGGCTCCGAGGGCGTTAGACTCCGTAAGGATCCATGGGGACCGGCAGTGGGCTCTGTGTGCGGGAGCGCAAGGAAGGAAAGAAGGAGGGCACAGTAAGAATTGATGAGAGGAAAAGTAGGCACATCATACAGGGTCCCCAGTGAAACATCCTAATCCCCTGGTGACATACCCGTCCAGCAATACTAGTGAACTGTGTAGAGAACTGTTTGCTGCCAAAGTCACCAGTAAAACCCGGTTCAGAGACTTAGACTGTGTGGTGTGTTTATTCGCCTGCGCCTGAGGGACTGTCAGCCTGTAGAGACTGTCAGAGACTGTCAGCCTACAGCTCCACCTGATGAGCCGCCTCGCTTTGTGATTTCTCCATTCTTCCATTACTTCTGCGGGGATCCCGCTCCACCTACGGGGAGCGTTACCAACTAGCTACCTTATCATCATCCCCGGAGGTTTGCAGCAGTGCCGGTATCATTACTGGTTACCGCGGGTGGCGTCACAAACTCTTCTTATTATTTTATTTTATCTCCTTTTTCAGCGACCACCAGGGTCATAGGACCGGGCACAGGCCGCCCGTGACATCCCCAGTAAATCACCCGGAACTGGGTACCCCACTCACCTGGGGTGGGTCACATACATGTACCGTGCGTTAACCCATGCATTGCCCATAGACTCCCTTGTTAAAAAACAAGTTTTTGGAAAAGGCTGGGGTCACACTTGCATTTTTTTCAAGGGTTTTTGGAGACCTGTGTTTTCAAAAAAGCATGTAAAAACGCACCCAAAGGCCCCCATGTTAAAAAACGCATGCCCTAATAGCAAAAACGCATGCCTTAATAGCAAATGGCATGGGTTTTTGCACTTATGTGATTAGCTGACATCAAAAACGCATGCAAAAACGAATGCTACATTAGTACCATTTAGTACCATCCAAAAACGCATGCGTTTTCCATAGGGGCCCATGTTAAAAAAAGTATGCGTTTTTAATACAGCACCAAAAAATAGTGCATGCACTATTTTTGGGTGCTGATTTAAAAACGCATGCAAAAGCGCAGGGTGCCATCAGACACCTTAAAAAACGCATGCAGAAATGAAAAAAGGCACTAAAAAAACTCATGCCAAGTGTGACCCCAGCCAAAGCAGCAAAAAATGTTGCAGACCACGTTTTTAGCAGAACTTGCAAAAATGCATAGCGTCAAAGGCATTGCACTTTTGTGATACGTTTTTTGCATTGAGTCGATGGTTAGGGTCACACTGGGTTATGGACCCACGTTTCCAGCCATCACTGAAACCAGGCAGCGTTAACTTCAAGTGCTAGCTGGAAACGTGGGTCCATAGAAACCCTGTGTTTACCTTAGTAGCAGCCGCACACAGAGCTGCTGGGCGGCTGCTTTTCCTTCGCGCTCAGGAAACGCCTGCAGTGTTTTCCTGTGCACTCCTGAAAAGCGACCGTCATGGATCGTGGATCCATATCCAAGTCTGACCCCAGCCTATGGGTGCATTAAAGCATGTATTTTTACACATTTGCACATGTAAAAAATGCATGCTTTTAGCGGATTCATGATGCAAATGTGACCGTAGCCTAATTGAGAGTATTCATAGGAGGCCACCCAATCACCACCCTTCAGGTAACCTAAATGTGTAGATACATGAAGATTTTTTCTTGCAAGAATTTGAACTGGGCTGCTTGCCACATTGTGTTCTGAAGTGCAATACAGTATTCAAAATGTACTTTCCAATCCATGCATTACAGACACTTCCTCCTCACTTATTACCGTACTTCCTGACAATTTCAGTAATCTGTCCTATATTAAGAAGTGGGGAATTGATGCACATCCATCATGGAAAGTGAATGATCTTTGTGTTAGGCTGGGGTCACACTTTGAAAGGTAATTGTGTTGACCACATCCAGATCCAGATGTGGTAACCGCAATTGCCGTCAAAACACATTTTTTTGCAAAAATGTGTGCTTGAAACCGCGATGCGGTTACCAGATTGCTCCGGATGTGTAATCCAGAGCAATGCGGTTAGTGTCTAATTTGTTCATCCCTGCTGCTGCAGGGATGAACAAAGTGTTAAATGTTTATTAAAACATTAAATATTAATAGTAGCTGTGGGCAACATGTCTGTAGGGGGTGCCCACTCCCCAAGAGACATGCTGTCCACTCCTGTGTGCATGTGAGGAGTTAATGAGCCAGTTATACTATTGCCAGCTTTTGTCGGCTTCTACAAATTTATGAATGAAGCCGTGGCTCCTGACTGTACTGTAGATACTGTACGTAATGTACGTATAGTATCAGCCGCTGTCCAGGGTCTTGTAAGCAGTTATAGTAGGTCTATGGTGGTGCGCTGCCCATAGATCTTACCGTATAAGCCTTCAGGACCTCGGACAGCGCACATACTATACCTACAATAGGTATAGTATGCACAGCTGTCAGAGGAGCCACCGGCTTCATTGATAAAAATTGTACAGAGCCGACAGAACTCGGCAATACTGCCCATGAGGAATTAACCCATGACATGCCCACCTGAGTGGGTAGCATGTCTCTAGGGGGGTGGGCACCCCCTAGAGACATGATGGCCAAAATTAATATTAACATTACAGCTTTTTTAACAGTTTAAGCACTTTGCTTATCCCGGTGGCAGCCGGGATAAGCAAAGTATACAGGAACGGGATTGCTCAGGATTACACATCCTGAGCAATCCGGTTATCGGATTGGGGCACAGAACCGCTCTGAAAACTGCAGCCTGCATGATTTTTCACGCAGGCTGCAGAGTCGGAGGCGGTAACAGGATTGCTTGTAAAGCAATCTGGTTTTTATAATGGGCTCCTATGAGGAGCGTTTCCTACTCCGGTTTTGAGCTTTTAAAAAACTCAAAACCAGATCAGGTTTAAAAAAAAAAAATGGATGTGTGACCCTAGCCTCAGTCAAAAATGAGAAGAGGGAAAATAAGCAGGTGACTTAGGCCTGGGTCACACTTGCGCCATGCATCCGCCAAAAGGATACATTTTTTCCAGGTGTAAATCTGTAATAACAGATATGTTAAACTCCAATGCAAAAAATGCATTGCCAAATTGCAATGTGTTTGGCGCTATGCATTTTTTGTAGTGCACATCATAACGCGGTCTGCAACCTTTTGGGACCATTTTGGAAAATGGATGTGTTAATTTAACATTGGAGTCTACGGCAAACACATCCGTTAATGTATATACCATGCATTAAAGGATACGTTCACGGGTACATACATGTACCATGCGTTAACACATCCGTTAATTTAGGCAAATTAAATTCACACATTTCATGTGAATGCAAGGACAAAAAATGCATCCTTTAATGCATCCGTCAAGCAGATGCCATAACCCAAGTGTGACACCTGTCTTAGCCCCACAATGATGCACTGAGCACTTGTATTTGGTTTGAACAGTCATTCTTAATGTATCTGTCACCCACAGATTTTCCTAGGGTCCATTAATTGGATACATCATGAAGAACTATTGAAATACTTATGATGTGTCGCTTCAAATGCATGTCGCAGATGTACAGTATGTAGAATAATATCTGATTAGCAGATTCATTTTACAAGATTTAATATATAAAATACTTTAGTTTAGTACTATTCTTTTTTCTGTATCAGGACAATATTGCTCAATCGGACTTTTAGTTCATTCAAGTCGCTTAAAATGTAAATTTAGGGAAAAAACCCATAAGGTCCAATTCGATAAGACTGGTGTTGTACATGCAGGACATGTGCAAGGCATCATGAAATCTGAAGAGTACCAAAGGATTTTGGGTCACAGTATAGTGACTAGTGTCAAAAAGCTGTCACCGCGTACTCACCTCCCTTCAGCGCTGTCTGCTCCTCTCACTTCCAGTCCGCTGTAAGGCTCAGAGGAGTAAATATTCATGAGCCTAATGAGCAGCACCGGAAGAGAGGAAGAGAGAGGAACTGTCAGTGCTGAAGGGAGGTGAGTATGAAAATCTTTTTGTTTTACACTTTTTACTTTTGTCCGTGGTCCCTGAGGAAGGTGCCAGGCTGTGCACCGAAACGTGTAGGAGTAAAGGAATAAAGGAAAAGAATTGTTTGTGAGATCCTGACTTCCATGTGAGTTTTTCTTCCTTTGGACATAGCAGCGCGGACCG
Organism: Allobates femoralis; assembly: GCA_033576535.1. Taxonomy (NCBI): domain Eukaryota; kingdom Metazoa; phylum Chordata; class Amphibia; order Anura; family Aromobatidae; genus Allobates; species Allobates femoralis. The sequence goes on from JARQOC010000002.1 coordinate 141,789,526, forward strand.
TCATACACCTTTTCTATCCCAACATTTCTCTGGACGTTACCACGTGCGAGTGGTTGGTGGAGGTCCTGCAGCAGCTTGCTTATTGATGCTCTTCAAACCAGTTGTGGGTACCACAACTGAACCAGGTGAGTGGTTCCACAGCACCACCTTGACACCTAAGTGTCTCTAGTGATAGGGCACTATTGCGCCTCTTGTCCTCCACCCCTCTTGTATTTGTACATGCACATGGATGTCACAAGGATGACATCTGTGTGCATGAACGTTTCAGAGCTAAAGCGGTCCGTGCCTCCGAAAAAAAATGGACATGTCTCTGTGTGGAGCACACGGACATGCATCTCCTCCACACGGAGACACGGTCCACGCGGAATTACAAACATGTAAAGGGGACCACGGGGGTTCATGTGTCCCCGTATGTCCGTTGTCCGGCATGTGTCAGCACAGACCTCATGCGTGCCGGAGGCACGGATGTGTGAATGAGACCTTACTGAAGTGACAATTTGCATTTTTCCCAGAGGAGCATTGCAGCTGTAAGACTCCTTATCAGCTTATCTCTCTCCTTATGGCAGCAGGCAGATTCCCCTCCATAAGGTAGAAAGCTAGTTCCCTAGACCTCGTCTCCGCCTCTCATACAGCCAGATCAGAACTCCTATACACTGCACTGATGAGGGACAGTCACCTTGAAACACAGCATCTTCAGTTTGGAGTTCTAATCTGGCACAAATCCTAAGTCATATTAATAGTCTTGTTAAAGAGTCAATTTAAGGATGGCTACCCATATTGGGTGGCATTAGAGTTTCTCACGTCATCACTGAAGTGACAATTTGCATTTTTCCCAGAGGAGCATTGCGGCTATAAGTCTCCTTATCAGCTTATCTCTCTCCTTATGGCGGCAGGAGGATTCCTCTCCATAAGGTATAAAGCTAGTTCCCTAGACCTCGGCTCAGCCTGTCATACAGCCAGATCAGAACTCTCACACACTGAGGGTCATTCACCCGATACGTAGCGCCTGTAGTTTGGAATTCTGATCTGGCACAAATCCTAAGATATATTAAAAGGCTTGTTAAAGAGTCGATTATGACTTTAAGGATGGCTACCCTTATTGGGTGGCATTAGAGTTTCTCTCTTCCTCACTGAAGTGACTATATGTAAATATATGTATTTATTTATACTACTATTCAAATGTTTAGGGTAACCCAGACAATTTTGTGTTTTCCATGATAACTCATGCTTTTATTTATCAAATTAATTGCAAAATGAATAGAAAATATAGTCCAGACATTGACAAGGTTAGAAATAATGATTTTTATTTGAAATAATCATTTTCTTCTTCAAACTTTGCTTTCGTCAAAAAATGTTCCCTTTGCAGCAATTACAGCATTGCAGACCTTTGGCATTGTAGCTGTTAATTTGCTGAGCTAATCTTGAGAAATTTTCCCCCATGCTTCCTAAAGCCCCTCCTACAAGTTGGATTTTCTTGATGGGCACTTTTTGTGTACCAAACGGTCAAGCTGCTCCCACAACAGCTCAATGGGGTTGAAATCTGGTGACTGCGCTGGCCACTCCATTACAGATAGAATACCAGCTGCTTGCTTCATTCCTAAATAATTCATGCATAATTTAGAGGTGTGCTTTGGGTCATTGTCCTGTTGCAGGATAAAATTGGCTTTAGTCAAGCGCAGTCCACAGGGTATGGCATGGCATTGCAAAATGGAGTGATAGCCTTCCTTATTCAAAATCCCTTTTACCTTGTACAAATCTCCCACTTTACCAGCACCAAAGCAACCCCAGACTATCAAATTACCTCCACTATGCTTGACAGATGGCATCAGGCACTCTTCCAGCATCTTTTAGTTGGTCTGTGTCTCACAAATGTTCTTCTGTGTGCTCCAAACACCTCAAACTTTGATTTGTCTGTCCATAAAACTTTTTTCCAATCTTCCTCTGTCCAATGTCTGTGTTCTTTTGCCCATATTAATATTTTCCTTTTATTAGCCAGTCTCAGATATGGCTATTTCTTGGCCACTCTGCCCTGAAGGCCAGCATCCCGCAGTTGCCTCTTCACTGTAGACGTTGACACTGGCGTTTAGTTGGTACTATTTAATGAAGCTGCCAGTAGAGGAGCTGTAATGCGTCGATTTCTCAAACTAGAGACTGTAATGTACTTGTCTTGTTGTTCAGTTGTGCGGCGGGGCCTCCCACTCCTCTTTCTACTCTGGTTAGAGACTGTTTGTGCTCTCCTCTGAAGGGAGTAGTACACATCATTGTAGGAAATCTTCAGTTTCTTGGCAACTTCTCGCATGGAATAGCCTTCATTTCTAAGCACAAGAATAGACTGTCGAGTTTCACATGAAAATTCTCTTTTTCTGGCCATTTTGAGAGTTTCATAGAACAAATAAATGTAATGCTCCAGATTCTCAACTAGCTCAAAGGAAGGTCAATTTTATAGCTTCTCTATTCAGCCAAACCGTTTTCAGCTGTGCTAACATACATGTACAAGGGTTTTCTAAACATCCATTAGCCTTCTTACACAGTTAGCAAACACAATGTACTATTAAAACACTGGAGTGGTGGTTGTTGGAAATAGGCCTCTATACACCTATGTACTGTAGATATTGCATGAAAAACCAGCTAGAATAGTCATTTACCACATGTACAATGTATAGAGTGTATTTCTGATCCATTTAATGTTAGCTTCATTGAAAAAAAATCTGCTTTACTTTCAAAGATAAGGATATCTCTAAATGGCCCCAAACTTTTGAACGGTAGTATATATATATATATATATATATATATATATATATATATATACATATGTATATATATATATGTACATATATATATATATATATATATATATATATAAAAAATACTATATATATATATTATATGTACCATACACATATGTGTGTGTTGCATATATTATCTGCTATCTGCACTGCAACTTCACAAGAGCAGATACCTACATAGTATCATGTCTTCATATTACCAGTTGAGGGAATATACCCAATAGAGGAGCTTGTGCTGCAACTGAAGACAAGCTTCAAATGAAACCTACTATGGCTAGGGTCACACTATAATAGAGAATTGTGTTCACCGCATTTAGATCCGGATGTGGTGAATACAATTAGCTTCAAATACATTTTGCAAGCAAAATGTGTTGCAGAAGCCGCAATTCGGTAACCGGATTGCTCCGGATGTGTAATCCGGAGCAATCCGGTTACCATACAGTTTGCAACATCCCTTCTGCCGCAGGGATGAGCAAGCTGTAAAATACTTAGAAAAAAACCTTTAATATTAATAATAATTGTGGCCATCATTTCTCTAGAGGGTGCCCACCCCCCCCTAGAGACAGGCTACCCACTCAGGTGGGTATGTAATGTGTTAATATTTCTTGTACAGTAAGCCGGCTCCTATCGGCTCTGTACAATTTTGTGAATGAAGCTACGGCTCCACTAACAGCGGTGCACATACTATACGTAATGTACGTATAGTATGTGCTGCTGTCCGAAGTCCTGAAGGCTTTTAAAGTAGATCTATGGGCTGCGCACTGCCATAGATCTACTGTAAAAGCCTTCAGGACCTCGGACAGTGCACATACTATATGTACATTACGTATAGTATCCGCACAGCTGTTAGTGGAGCCGCAGCTTCATTCACAAAATTGTACAGAGCCGACAGGAGACGGCTTACTGTACATGAGTAATTAGCACATTACATGCCACATGAGTGGGTAGCATGTCTCTAGGGGGAAATTGCACCCCCTAGAGACATGATGGCCACAATTATTATTAATATTCATGATTTTTTTAACAGTTATAACACTTTGTTTATCCCGGCAGTAGCCGGGATAAGCAAAGTAGACGGTGACTGCATTGCTCAGGATTACACATTCTGAGCAATGCTGTTACCGAATTGCAGATGCTAGGACCTCTCCGAAAACTGCAGCCTGCATGATTTTCACGCAGGCTTCAGAGCCGGATGCGGTAACTAGATTGCTTGTAAAGCAATCCGGTTGTTATAATGGGCTCCTATGAGGAGCCTTTCCTGATGAGGTTTTGAGCTCTTTGAAAGCTCAAAACAGGATCAGGATTTAAAAAAAATAAAAACGCAAGTGGGACCCTACCTATGTTACTATACTATACTGTGGGTATGGTGAATGGGGGTAGGGTATAGTGAAATGTCAAACACAACATTTTTTTTTGTTAACCACGATAGCTTCAAAATAATTTACTTGTGAGGTCATTCTATACAGAAGCTTGCACACATTAATAATGAGAGAGATGCCAGGGTATATTTACAGCTGTACACAATTCTTACTAATTTGATATTTATATCTTGAAGGTGTAAGGCATCAGATTAAAAGTCAATGTTTTCTGATTCGGTGATTTGTCACAAGAAATAATCCAGGATCATTTTAGATAGCAGGCATGAATCATAATGAAGCAGACACTGTGACACTACATCTAGGGCACCAAGATGGAACAGGCACAGAATAATGATTGTGTGTGCAAAGATGAAAATGGTGTGCGAGCCTGTGCTTAGTAATAACAATAATAATAATGTTATGATCCTTCCAATAGCATATATACAGATTTATAGCCTTTAGCCTTTGTGTTTTCAAATAATGTTATATTATTGCAGCGCAGCTTTCCGTACACTAGATTTATGAAGGCATCATATTCTGAGTTCTCAAAAATGTATCTCACAAAGTAGTTGGAGCTCCAAGACCAGTTACGACGCTACTCATTTTGGTAATAAAGTGGTCAATAATGGTAGGTCTGATAACAGCAGCCCACCCACTTATTCATCAGGACATGAATATTGCACAAACTACACAGGGTAGACAGCTGCATAGCTTGAGTGGCGTGCCACAATCAATACAGTTGATATGTTGCATTATGTACCGTAGTTACTGTTTTTATTAAATAAAAGTCTTAAAAGGACTATTTTTTTCCAGTTCTTGACAACGTTTTATAGGCTTTGGCTTGAATATACTTGCAGTAGTATTTGAAGTTTTGCCATTCCTTCTCCAGTACAGAATTTCCAGTCATTGGTTCCATTTTCCAGAGTGTTTGTTCTCCGTTTTTGTTGATCCATTTTTGGTGCAGTTTCTCCAGCAAAAATGGATCTTCTATTTTTGCAAAATAAAAAAATCACAAATGCATCATCCGTTTGTGTAACTTTTTTGCTCCATATTCTTAGTGTTGCATTTTTGATTTTTCAAAGCAAAAATGCATTATTATTCCATAAGGGGCAGGGGGACACAGACAGACAAATAGACACACAGAGGCTTGTTGCACATCTAATGCAGGGCTGCGTTTTGGTTCATTTGCGTTTCTATGAGTTTTACCGCTAAAAACGAATCAAAACTTATGCGTTTTTAGCCCCATTGATTTTAATGGAAACGCATGTAAAAACGCATGCAAAAGCGCATGTGCTTTTATAAAAATGCAAAACGCATGCGTTTTTGCAAACGCAGACCAAAACATCACATGCAACGTTTTGGCCTGCTTTTCCAAAAATGCATGCGTTTTGTGTTTTTGAAAACACACATACGTTTTGCATGCGTTTTTGCATGCATTTTTACATGCATTTCCATTAAAATCAACGGGGCCAAAAATGCATGCAAATGAACCAAAACGCAGCCCTGCATTAGATGTGAAAGGGGCCACGCACATTTTATTACCTATCCAAAGGTCCGCGGTGTCCAGTGATGGGTTACTTCCAGGTATTGCATGTAATAGGTCACCTGACTGAGTCACATTGCCAGGTCCTGTTACCCGGTGCCCGGAAGGAACACATCGCTGGAGCCCGCTGTGGGATCGCCAGAGAGGTGATTGAAGCATTTGTGGTGTGGAAAGTGCAGTAAAATAGCATCACAAATGGACTGTGTGAACACTAATCAATTTGTGATGCTTTTTGTATTTGATTACAATGGAGTCAATGGAGAAAGCGCTGAAAGCGGAGCGCTAATTGCTGCTCATTTTTTTCTGGATGCGCTTTCTGCACCACTAACACATTAGTCAAAAACGCAGGAGCTGAACAGCAAATTGCACATCCCATTCATTTTGCTGCAGACGCAGGGACTGATATGTTTTTGTTTCAATTTTAAAACATAGGAAGCACCAAAAATGGATCACGAATGTTCCAAAAATGACCAGTGCGAATGAGACCTAAATGACAAAATAACAGTACAGTATAATGTCATCAATTGGAACATTTTTATAGATTACTATTTATAAATTTAGATGATACTTTAAATGAGTTGAACACTGATTGAAAACCTTGGATGTAAGAGCCCAGGGTGCAGCATACAAGCATAAAATAACAAATAAAATTCTGTAGAATTATTTTCTGGACTGGAGACTTTTACAAATTTTCCTTGTTGTGGTCTCATGAAATTCTTTATTTCAGATGACTAATGGAGGACACAGTAAGAATAGGAATAGATCAGATGAATAGTGCTGGTCTGGGTAATGAATATAGAGTTATTTTTATAACTTTGTATAGAACCCTGGGGCTCATAATAAGGAGATGTCCAGTAGTAGACATACCCTTTAACTGTCCCACTTTGGTCGTGGTAATGCCCCATCATTAAAGGACATTCTACTCTATCAAGATTCCTTTTTGTTTGTTACTCAGGATATCGATGCAGTTGTTCAATTCCTCTCCCTTTATCCTTAGGGGAAAGGCCCCAGCACATATTTCACCTGTGTATTGGATATGCAGTATCTACATACATTCAATTAAATACCATAAATTGCTTTTTCTTAAGTCATTACCGGGGTTGTAACGCACAACCTTTAGCATTGCAGTCATTAGATTTATCTGTGAGCCACAGACTGCAGCGAAACATTCTGTATATTCTCTTTGCTTTGAGATCTAACTTGAGTGTCTTGGCCTGAGAGCAAAGAGGAATGTTGAGAAGACGGCATTAGGGGGACTGATAAGAACAAGGATGTAGGTTTGAAATATGATTGGAATCTGGGAAACTTAACATAAAGATGGCAGGGCTCATTATAGTCAGTGGGGACATCCATTGGTGTTGTGTATAATGAAGAATCTATCCCCAGTCTGCTTTTCATTGATGTTTTCATATAATTCAACAGTGTAATGAGAGGATTTACTAGCAGTGTGAATAAAGCGTTAAAATGATTGTCTATCACTTTCTATCATTTTCCTTATGTGAATAGAGTAGAGGGAAATTCCAAATGGGTGTGGCTGGCTAGGGTTTGTGGTTATGGACCCAACACACCATTTTGCATATTTTGTCTCTCTTTGTTTTTTTGAAAGTTGGGAGATATTATATTTCTCACCTGAAAGATGTTAAATCATTCACATCTGTATGGCTTTCATGGAAATTCACATCAATTCTGTCCATGTGGATTATCCTTAGGCCGAGTTCATATAGCTGTATAACGCTGATAACAATCACTTCAAATTGGCTGGACTGGCCCCCTGATCCCCTGACATGAGCATGACAACTGAATAGTAATACTTTAAGTGGTCACACTTGGGTCAGGAGAGTCGCGTCTATTCCAGGAATTTTGATGCCATCATCATCCATGTTAGGCTAGTGTCACACTTGGCATGCGTTTTTTAAGGTGCTTTTTCCCAGCATGCATTTTTGTTGATAGGTGTGGGGGACCCTTTAAAAACACATGCAAAAACGCATGTACCATTTAGTGCCATATAAAAAACGCATGCATTTCCCATAGGGCCCCATGTTCACAAAAACGCATGCGTTTTTAAAAAAGCACCAAAAAATACTGTATGCTGCGTTTTTGGATGCTTTTTCCAAAAAATCCTGCATCATGCAGTATTTTTTGGTGCTGAGCCAAAAACGCACCCAAGAACGCATGGTACATTCAGACATGCGTTTTTGCTATTGGGGCATGCGTTTTTAACATGGGGGCCTATGGATGCAATTTTCACAAAAGACATGTGTGAAATCTGCATGGAAAATCTGCAAGTGTGACCCTAGCCTAATACGGTCATCTGACCACAGCATTATAGATAAACTAGGGAAACATAATTGTGCAATTTTTTTGTCATTTGTCTTATAATTTTAGATATAAAAGAAAATATTATTTAATATCTTTAAATCATTAGTGACTTGTTTGGAACATTAGGCTGCTAATAGTAAGATAACAACCCTAGGGATTAGACTTTGCCATTGCTGCTTTTCACATCTCAACAATAACAGCTTTGTACTTAATGTGTTGTTACTTATTTATACAATTTAACCTCTCAATGTATTCCATAAGAAAAGGGTTAAGTGGCTCAAAATCATGAGCACATTGTATGCACTATAGACATCAAAATCTCATCACTAGCCTTATAAATATGATACGAAGCATAAAGACAATACGGTTTATATTTGCCCCTATATTAAGAGGCAAAAACGAATGTACAGGAACCAGGTCAGAAAGTGACATGGCAGGTAGGGTGGTTTAGTTTGACATGGTTTGAAGCAAACCTTCCTTCTTCTTTAGGAGAGGTCAGTAAAATTGGATTTTGGTGGCCTCTTCTAAAGAAGAAGCGAGGTTCGCTTAGAAATGCGTTGAAATAAACCACCATACTTTACTTCAGTGCATCTGGACATTCATGTTTTCAAAGTGGCGCACTCTTAAATCTACTTTCTCTCCTGGTTTCTATACTGCATATTCTGCCATATCTTGGTCCTCCAGTGAATCACAGACCCTAATTGTCTGTATCACCTTGCTGAGTATCATACTCATTTTCATTCCTGTTGTTCCAACCGATTCCTTGGGGCAGTCAATCTCTCAGTGTGGTCGTCTCTGTACTCTCCGCTTTTGCATCATGCACAAATAACCTAAGCCACCCGCTACACAATGTGGGATGAGTGTCAATATATAGTCTCTTTTTAAATACTCCTCTCAGAAATGATGATGCGTCATGTTCAGGTTCCACATAATGACCTTGGACATTGCACATCCATAACAGCGCCTAAAGCAGTATTCAAGTATATTACAATAATGAAACATTATAGCAAACAGTACATCTATTGAAAACTGTAAAAATACACACAGTTGACAGAGATGAGGACAATACATGCGCTGCTATTTGATCTGTGTTCGTTGTACTGAGTCCTATTATGAGGATGTGCAATGCTTATATACATATTGTATGGATAAGATGGAGAAATTAGGTTCTTTGTCTTCTTCTTACCTGTGCTACGATTCTCATATGAGAGAGAATTGGATCACAGTAAATTGACACACAACTCACTGATCAGAGTTTGAGTTGTCATTAGCATAATTCAACATAATCTTAGGGTACTTTCACATCAGCGGTTTTTGCCGATCGCAGCAGATGCGGTGAAAAAACCGCATCTGCCGCGATTAACGCATAACCGCTGCACTTGCGTCACAGTTGTGGCAAGCCCCATAGAATGTCTATGCGGGCTTGCGGCAGCTGCGGCAAGTGCGGTATCGGCACTTGCGGCAGGTGCGGCCTCAAAAGAACCGCGGCCGACCGCGGTTTTTTTCGCGGCCGCACCTGCTGCAATGCCGAAACCGCACTTGCCGCATCTGCCGCACACTTACCGCAAGCCCCATAGACATTGCATAGGGCTTGCCGCAACTGTGCTGCAAGTGCAGCGGTTATGCGTTAATCGCTGCAGATGCGTTTTTTTCACCGCATTTGCCGCGATCGGCAAAAAACTCTGATGTGAAAGCAGCCTTACATGAGAGAACATTTGCTCATCTGACCCTTAGTAAAATCATAAAGCTCAGTATAAATTCTGCTGTATCACATTCAGCCATTAGTAGTACTCCACACTATTTCACTGCATTCACATATAGAGCCAACATGGTATTAGAACAAGCACATAGCTATAAACAGGAAGAGCAATAAACTATGATTAGGAGACTTGCTGTAAAAGCTGCTGGGGCATTATAACTATATATATTTAGAAGATGAAAAAGTGAGAAGGTAGGAGGAGGAATTTTAAAAACTAACTGCTGTATAGGCATCACTGGGCTAGAGTGCTGACTGTGATGTTAAGAGTTAACCCGTCTCCTGGAATTACACTACTATGCATAATCAGATAGACGCTGGAGGCCAGACTCCATGGAAACAAGCTGTAAACTAGAAAAGATAAAATCTTTCAATGCCAAAAAATTACATCATATAGAAAAAGCAAGTCAATTGCAAACTTTTTTATTTTCATGCTTTATAAACTATTTAAATAATGCAAATTAAGAACTTTAGAACACTTTTAATGTTTGAGAATTTGATATCATATCTATGTATTTATCTAAAAATAAAAATGTAGATATAGCATCCTCAAACAATTAAGGGCATCAAACCCCTTTTAGACAATATTAATTCTCCAAAAACATTAAAAAAAATGGAGGCAGTGCACCAATTAGAAAATTAGAAAAAAGAGAGACTTTTATAATCTTATAATGACAAGGATTCAGTTCATATTGGGCCATACTTGAGAAAGGTTAACAATGAATCGAAACACCACCATTACGGGATTAGAAAAATTTTGAAATTTTCATTTCATAATTGTTGCGTTAGCTCCATTTTTTAAATCTATCTATCTATCTATCTATCTATCTATCTATCTATCTATCTATCTATCTGTCTGTCTGTCTGTCTGTCTATCTATCTATCTATCTATCTATCTATCTATCTATCTATCTATCTATCTGTCTGTCTGTCTGTCTGTCTATCTATCTATCTATCTATCTATCTATCAGTCTATCTACCCATCTATCTAAATATATCAATGTATGCCAAGTGTGTCAAAGAAAAGAAACTGCGGCACTCACCCAGGTGATGTTCAATCTCTTCTTTTATTGTTTTTTACGCAATAAAAGAAGACTTTGAAAAGAAATCACATGGGAGAGTTCCGCAGTTTCCTTTTTTTGAAACACTTGGATTATTTGACCGGCTCAGTTTAAGTGTTGTGGAGACACGGGGGCCTGTGGGTGCTCTCGTTCGCTGGCCCAGCAACCTTTAGATAGACATCATGGACCATGGCTCATCCCCAAACTGAACGCCCGGGCTCCTTAACCATGGGTAGAACACTACTCAGACAACACAGGGTGAGGGAACCACAATATTAAGGCTTTTTTGGATCCCCAAACAGTTAACAGCACATAACACATAACCAGCGAAACATAACATGTAACAGGCAACAGAGTCTCACCCTTTCGCTGGCTCACCAGGGTTTAGAATATAGCACAGCAAAGTCTGTAGCCAGGTGACTGGATTGTCCCAACCCGTGTTGATTCCTTATGCAGTCTTTGATATCCCAGCTGAATCCGAACATTCGATGATGAAGTCCTTGTAGTATTGTAATCCAGGTTCTGATCCCCTTGCTCGGCACCGAAGTGCCTAGGCTGGGTTTATGGCTTGCCAATCGGATCCGTAGATCCTAGATTAGCTGCCTGTAACAAGTCCCGTGCACCTCTAGTCGGGGCCAAAGTCCCTAGACCGAGGTCGCTAGACAAAATCTCCTCGGTTAATGAACAGCTCTGCTTATATCCCCCAAACACTCATTGCAGGAAATTGGTGGAATAAGACTTTATTCTCATTGGCTTACCTATAAAATATCTCTAGTAGTATTGCAGTCCTGGCAAGGGAGACTCAAAGACAGATAGTTTACATAGCACCATAGATAGTTTGCATAGTAATACAATGGAATGTTAGTAGGATTAAATTCTCAAAGCCGCTGACCTTCTTTGACAAAGAGGTGAGATAATTACATTACACACTTTAAAAACTAAAAGTCATCTACAAGACTTGTAGGAACAATGAGTGACTTATCACAAGGTAGAGCACAAAATACAAATACTGTCTGGATGAATAAGAAGCTATCCTATTTTATATATTAAAGGAGTCCATTTTGTCACGTGTTAACCCCGAAAGCAAGTGTTCCCTATCTTATTGAAAGGCTGTCTTTACTTATTGGTATAGTGTGACCTAGTAGTGCCCAGGTTATCGCTCGTATTTATATCAATGTATGCCAAATGGAAAAGTAAAATCTTCATTTTCAACTTTATTTGGAATGCTGCCTATATTTATGTTCTATCTATCTATCTATCTATCTATCTATCTATCTATCTATCTATCTATCTATCTATCTATCTATCCACCTATCTATGTTTCTATCTACCTAGTATCAAAAAAACAGAACAGCACAAAAATGAACACTATGGGTGCAAGTCCCCCTACCACGAATCCATAGGCTAAGTGAATAGATGAAAAAATGGATGGCAGCACTTCCTTCATAGATGTAAAATGTGGATGTATTTCCCAGGACCTCAGTGTTTCAGGGATTACTCTTTGGGCCACGTCACACAGACAGATAATTGTGCAGATATTGTTCACAGATCTCTGGTTGCAATGAAATCATGGACACATTGTTCCATTTTGTGGCTGTGTACAAATGAATAATGTGTCCATGGTTTCAATGCAACCAGAAATCTGTGAACAATCTCTGCACAATTATCTGTGTGTGTGACGTGGCCCTTTGACAAACTGTTTGACAAAGGTCTATCTATCTATCTATCTATCTATCTATCTATCTATCTATCTATCTATCTATCTATCTGTGTGTCTGAATGTCTGTCTGTCTGTCTGTCTATCTATCTATCTATCTATCTATCTATCTATCTATTGATCTAACTTTCTATCTCCACTCATCTACCTATCATGCTCAACCTAGATTTTACAAAGAAAATAGTGAACACATTTTGCTGACTTGCAATAAATTGACACTCACCTGTCTCGCTATAATCACATTGTAGCCATTTCTTTATCTGTAAATTCCTATTGCAGGTCACTTGTTCAACACATAGTAACGGCCAATCAATACAATCACAAAATCAGATACAGCAGTAATTTAGATTATCTTTCTTGCACCGATAGGCAATGTTAACAATAACAAATCTGCTACAGGGTAGAATGTTTTTGAAAGTTCTAAAATAGGAAATTGTATACATTTTTATATAAATGTGGGATGTACTGTTAAAAAATTATAATAAATAATGCCGAAATAATGTATGTATCTTGGTAAAGAAACATCATTATTCTGGCTGTATATGATTTATTGCACCACTTGTATCATTTATTAATAATATTATAGTATTTGATGTATTAGCATCATTAAATGTTTCCTTTCTGCACAGGTACATTTTAATTGTACACTAGAGTCGGCATAACTATGGAGGCACACAGCTTCTGAGAGGGGGTCATTCAATACATGGACAGCCTATAGACAAAGAAGTCAGGTAAACACTACCTTCAGATATAAGAGTCATAAAAATAGAAGTCACCTCCGTTTTATACAGTATACATTATTGTATTAATAGACCTCACAGCATGGTCCATGCAATTCACTGTATTCACAATGTGTTCGTGAACAATGATTTCTATTAAGACAACTGTAAAACTTGATTTGGTATTACCAATTGCACACTGTTTCTTTGTATGTACCAGGCTGTTGTATAAATTTTCTTTTACACTTCGTTCCTTCAATTGAGCAATTACTGAAGAGGGGATACAGTGGAGTCAAGCCGGGTTAAACCAACATAATGCAGAAACTCAAGGTGTGAATCCTTCAGCTCTCGCCAGCTCCATCAGTGGATACTGGTTGTTATATGCTACTGAACAGCGATGCTCCTTGATACCATTCCCTTTTACATAGACAAGTGGTAAATCAAAATTAGATTTTGACTGTCGTTCTTATCTGCCCGCAATAAAACTGCACATATTTCCACACAGCTGTACATTTTCCATCAAGCTTTCTTACACAGACATAACAACTATTGTATCGTTTTCACAATATTCCTGAATGTTTCCTGAATGAAACTTCTGCTCATGCTACAACTCCTTTTTTTTAAAGCACCACTTCAGCATTTCATTTGTTTCATTGCTAGAGTGGCGCTTTCAATGTAAGCCCCCGGTATTTTATTCAAGCTCTGGCAGCTTCATAGTTTATCAGTGCTTCCCCGGTCCCACAACGTAATCTTGTGCCCATAGCTTCTGACTGACTGGAAGTCAGAAGTTACATCAAAAGCTTTCAACACAACTCTATGATAGAAAAAAATGAGTCTCTCGGAGAGTTACATTGATTAGTGATGCCGACATGCTCCATGAAATACTGGAGCTCCCGATAGGTCATAAATCATGGGAGACCGATGGGAGCACCATTAGAAACAGACGGAGATGGTGGCAGGTGAGTATAAGAATGGGGGTGCAGGTGACGTAGATTTCAACTTCCACTCCAGCACTGAAATAAAAAAAAATCACTGGAGTGGTGCTTTAATGATCTGTAGTTTTCAAATGCAGTCCTTTAGCAAGTGTGATATGGCGGCCAGCCATGGTCTGAATACAATGTGAATGTTTTACTGTGTCTTGCAGCAGTAGAAAGAGTTAATGCAAGTATGTGTGTGTATGAGTTAACACACCTCCTCTAGGGGTGTGGTCATGACTGATATCATGTGACTTCTGACTGGACACAGGATGTGATGTCAGCTCAGGTCCTGGAGGCTGAGAGAGCCGGCTTGTGGAGCACATGGGAAGAGACCAGGCCTGCAGCCGTGGACTGATAAGAGGTCAGTGAATGCAGTCTGAGAGTGCTCCATTAGGACATTTCTGAAGAAGCAGTCTCTCAGAGACCCTGTGTGGACTGACTACAGGCCGTGTGTGAGGTAAACACAGCGTACACAGTGCTTTGCAGACTGCAGATCATGTGCGCTATGTGCTCTGCAGACTGCAGATCATGTGTACACAGTGCTCTGCAGACTGTAGATCATGTGTGCACAGTGCTCTGCATACATACAGAGAAGAGATAGATGCAGGGGAGAGACACAGCGCACAGGGGAAGATGGGCAGAGAGGGAAAACATAGCTCATGGGGAGACAGGCACAAAGAGGGGAGACACAGCACACGGGTTGACACAACGCACGGGGGGAGACAGGCAGAGAGGAGACACAGCGCACAAGGGTGAGACAGCACACAGAGGGGAGACAGCACATGGGGGGAGACACCGCACAAAGAGGGGAGACAGCACAGGGGGAGACACAGCACACTGGGGAGTCACAACACAAGAAGGATTATATTTGTGGGGAATATATATCTACTCTATAATTGCCGTAGGCAAAATCGTGTCGGCCCCCGAAATCGCCGTGGCTATGTCACTATGTGACGTCAGCACGCGCGAGCAATGGCCGCGAAGCGGCCATTGCGAGTCGCTGGCCGAAAATAGAACCAGAGGCCCGGCCACAAACTTAGCGATTTACCGCTGAGGTAGCGCGAGCAATGGCCGCGAGGCCATTGCGAGTCGCTACCTCAGTCCCGCACCTGCCGCAACTCCCCCTATACTTTGAATGGGGATCTATTGCGACTCGCTGTGTAGTGCGAGCAATGGCCGCGAGGCCATTGCGAGTCGCTACGTCAGCCGGCGCAAGTCCCCTTATATTTTAAAAGGGGATCCATGCGAGTCGCTATGACACTACTACAAAGACTTAAATGTCTGGCCATCATCATCATCATCATCATCATCATCATCATCATCATCATCAATCATCAATCATCATCATCATCATCATCAATCATCATCATCATCAATCATCATCATCATCATCCCAGAGGCCCGGCTACAAAGTTAGCGATTTACCGCTGAGGTAGCGCGAGCAATGGCCGCGAGCCCATTGCGAGTCGCTACCTCAGCTGCCGCAACTCCCCCTATACTTTCAATGGGGATCTATTGCGAGTCGCTGGGTAGTGCAAGCATTGCGAGTCGCTATCACAGATCATCATCATCAATCATACTACTACTACTACTGGCCGCACAGACCCCCCCCCCCCTCAATGGCCGCACAGACCCACCCCCCCCCCAATGGCCGCACAGCCCGCCCCCCCCCTCAATGGCCGCACAGACCCCCCCAATGGCCGCACAGACCCCCCCCCCAATGGCCGCACAGACCCCCCCCTCCCCCCTCAATGGCCGCACAGCCCCCCCCCCCTCAATGTCCCAAAGTCAGCTGTGACCGCCTGGCCCTTGGACACTGGCTGCCATGCACACATCAGCTGGTAGGCTCCCATCACTTACCCACTGAGGACGGATCACTTCCAGCACCTCTTCACATGCCAGTGCTCTGAACTTCTGAATCGTCCTCTCCTCACTCAGACACCTGGCAGGTTCCAGCCTACTCACTCCCAGCTGCAACCCAGTGAGTCAATCAGCACATCTTCACTCATGTGATTAACCCCCTGTGCACCATTCAGGTTTAGCCCAGCAAAGCACTCCAAAAAGTATTGAACACACCCCAATAAGTATTGAACGCGCCCCAAAAAGTATTGAACGCACCCCAATAAGTATTGAACGCGCCCCAAAAAGTATTGAACGCACCCCAATAAGTATTGAAGGCGCCCCAAAAAGTATTCAACGCGCCCCAAAAAGTATTGAACACACCCCAATAAGTATTGAACGCGTCACAATAAGTATTGAACGCGCCCCAAAAAGTATTGAACACACCCCAATAAGTATTGAACGCGCCCCAAAAAGTATTGAACGCGCCCCAAAAAAGTATTGAACGCACCCCAATAAGTATTGAACGCACCCCAAAAAGCATTGAACGCGCCCCAATAAGTATTGGACCCCCCAAAAAGTATTGGACCCCCCAAAAAAAGTATTGGACTCCCCCAAAAAGTAGCTATCTACTATATAATTGCCGTAGGCATTTTTGTGTCGGACCCCGAAAACGCCGTGGCTATGTCACGCTGTGACGTCACCACGCGCGAGCAATGGCCACGCCGCATTGCGAGTCGCTGGCTGAGTGCGAGCACTTGCGGCGCGGTTGCGGTAATCCCCTTAGAAAGTATAGGGGGACTTGCGGCAGGTGTGGCAAGTGCGGTTTTGCCGCACCTGCCGCAAGTCCCCCTATACTTTCTATGGGGATTACCGCAACCGCGCCGCAGATGCGGTTTTTAAATAAAATAAAATAATTTTAATACAAATAAATTTTCATAAAATAACAAATAATAAATACATTTAATAATAATAAAAATAGTAAAAAAACAAAACAAAATAAATAATAAAATAAAAAATTCCTATCTACTATATTGGATTATTATTTGAAAATCTAAAAAAAAAAAAAATATTCTAGACACCCGATGCATTTGCATCGGGCTCACAGCTAGTCTATTATATAATTGTCTAAGGCATCTGTCTGAAGCCAAAATCACATGCCAGACAAAGGCCGCTCACCAGCCGCGGCAACCAATGAGCGCCACATATGCAAAACAGCCGCGCGTATTCAAAACCTGGCGGCAGCAACAGACAGTACTTTTTTTGCGATGGTACGGTGTACCGGAAAAAGTGAGCTGAGGGAGGCTGGTGGAGGCTGCAGGGGAGGGCGGGGGATCTCCTGCTCCCGCTCATATAATATGCATAGCCGCTCTCTATCACCGTGGTGCTGAAACCGCACCATGGTGATGGGCTGAGGGAGCGGCGCATATTATATGGTCCTGCGCCCCCCCTGTGATGGCACATGCCCCCCTATGTTAGATATGGCCCCCATGCCATAAACTCTATACTTACCTCCTGGCTTCTCCTCCAGCGCTACTCTTCCGGTGTCTTTCCGGTCTCCCGTATGCTGCTGTGATCGCACGCAGAGATGATGTCACTCTCTGCTGTGCCGATCACAAGACCGCACAGAACCAGGAAGTGGAGGAGCTCTGCAGCATCATCTCTGTCCGATCACAGCAGCACAAGGGAGACCGGGAGATCAGCGCTGGAGGAGGGAAGAATAGAGCAACATGGAGGCCATATCTAACACAGGGGGACATGTGCCCTGCATAGGGGATGTGTGCCCTGCATAGGGGATGTGTTCCCTGCATAGGGGATGTGTGACATGCATAGGGGACGTGTGCGATGCAAAGGGGACGTGTGACATGCATAGGGGACATGTGCCTTGCATAGGGAATGTGTGCCACGTGTAGGGGACGTGTGCCACACGTAGGGGACGTGTGCCATGCATAGAGGACGTGTACCATGCATAGTGGACGTGTGCCATGTATAGTGGATGTGTGCCATGCATAGGGAATGTGTGCCATGCATAGGGGATGTGTGCAATGCATAGGGGATGTGTGCTATGCATAATGGACTTGTGCCATGCATAGCGGACGTGTGCCATGAATAGGGGACGTGTGCCACGCATAGGGGACATTTGTCATGCATAGGGGATGTGTGCCACGCATAAGGGATGTGTGTCACACATAGGGGACATGTGCCATGCATAATGGACATGGGCCATGCATAGGGGACGTGTGCCAAGCATAGGGGACATGTGCCATGCATACAGGACGTGTGCCATACATAGTGGACATGTGCCAAACATAGGGGACGTGTGCCATGCATAGTGGATGTGTGCCATGCATAGTGGACATGTTCCATGCATAGGGGACATGTGCCATGCATAGGGGACATGTGACATGCATAATGGACGTGTGCCATGCATAGGGGACATGTGCCATGCATAGTGGATGTGTGCCATGCATAGGGGATGTGTGTCATGCATAAAGGATGTGTGCCATGCATAGGGGTCATGTGCCATGCATAGGGGACATGTGTCATGCATAATGGACGTGTGCCATGCATAGGGGAAGTGTTCCCTGCATAGGGGACTTGTGCCATGCATAGGGCACGTGTGCCATACATAGGGGACTTGTGCCAAGCATAGGGGACATGTGCCATGCATAGGGGACGTGTGCCATGCATAGGAGACGTGTGCCATGCATAGGGGATGTGTGCCATGCATAATGGATGTGTGCCATGCACAGGGGACATGTGTCATGCATAGGGAACGTGTGCCATGCATAAGGGACGTGTGCCACGCATAGGGGACGTGTGCCATGCATAGGGAACGTGTGCAACGCCTAGGGGACGCGTGCCACGCATAGGGAACGTGTGCCATGCATAGGGGACTTGTGCCATGCATAGGGGACATGTGCCATGCATAGGGGATGTGTGCCATGCATAGGCAGGGCTGCACTGTCCAATGGTCAATATGAGCCTTTAGGCTCAGGTGGCAAGGAGGCAGGGGGAGCCACAGAGCAGAAGGGGGCGGCACCTGCACCATGCAGCCGACTTCCTGTGTGACGTGCGCCGGCTGCATAAGGTAAAATCACCAGCGGCGGCTACCGACAGCACCCCCCCTCCCCGCTCCTCACCCGCGGCCGCCAACAGCAATCCCCCCCCCCGCACCTCACCTTTCTGCACCCCTGTGCATAGGGGAAATTAATCTGAAATGCGTACTGGCAAATATATTTTTTACAAAAAGAAACACTGGCGACGCATCAGCGACGCGGGATTGCCGACAGAGACGACAGTGCTACACTCACATAGCGGGCAGGAAAGCTGACTTAACTGTCGGCTTTCCCGTTCCGTTATTTGAGATGAACAGCGATGTGAAAACGACGCACCAGCGATCCCGGCCAGGTCGTATCGTTATCAGTATTGCTGGTGCGTCGTTATGTGTGACGGGGGCTGTATACTTACAGGACCTCTAATGATGTCACATTCATGCCTGGAGAAAGATCACATGGCTGTGACATCACCAGAGGTCCTTAAGCTAAACGCACACACCACCAGGAGCCAGGTACTGCAGATCACTTACACCCACACAACCTACACTCACCCTGCACTCACACTCACCCACCACTCACATTTACCCTGCACTCACGTCACACTCTGCCCTGCACTCACGTCACACTCTGCCCTGCACTCACGTCACATTCTGCCCTGCACTCACGTCACACTCTGCCCTGCACTCACGTCACACTCTGTCCTGCACTCACGTCACACTCTGTCCTGCACTCACATCACACTCTGTCCTGCACTCACGTCACACTCTACCCTGCACTCACGTCACACTCTGCCCTGCACTCACGTCACACTCTGCCCTGCGTTCACATCACACTCTGCCCTGCACTCACGTCACACTCTGCCATACACTCACATCACACTTAGCCCTGCACTCACGTCATACTCACCTTGCACTCACCTCACACTTAGCCCTACACTCACCTTGCACTGACCTCACACTTAGCCCTACACTCACCCTGCACTCACCTCACACTTAGCCCTGCACTTACGTCACACTGTCTCTAACGCAAAACCCACGTCGCTGATTGTTTGCTGCTGGATGGTCGCGACCAATCAGCGACGCAAGATTTCCGTTACAGGGAAGCAGGCACAGTCCGCCTGGTCTCCCATCCCCCCTCTGCTCGGTCTCCTGACCGCTGCTCACCTGCTCCACGCTCCCTCCCGGCTGCCGCACCATGCTCCATCTGCCCGCCACTCACACCGCCATTCTTCTTCTTTTTGTGGCATAGACTCCAAAAATTCAAAGGCCGCAGGGGGTGAGGGTGGAGCTACCAAAGGGGGTGTCGTAATGGCTGTAAATAAGGGCACGCCCAACACATCAGGGCTATGCGCTTGGACACGCCTACTATGATGCCCCCTGTTAACTCCGCCTCCTGAGGCCTTTGAATTGTTGACGTCAATGCTGGAAGAAGAAGAAAACATGCTAGGGTGAGAGGCGGCTGTACAGAAGCCTGGTGTGGGTGAGAACTGAGGGGGCCACCACTGCACATTCGACAACCGCACCGCCATACACCCGCACTGCCATACACCCGCACCGCCGCACATCCACATATTCTAGAATACCCGATGCGTTAGAATCGGGCCACCATCTAGTATCTATATATATGTTACGGCTCGCAGCCTCTATATTATATATATATATTTATATACAGCCAGTATGTTTAAAGGGGGCACACTGAGACTCTTTCGCCCAGGGTCTACAAAAACCTGGAGCCAGCCCTGGGTGGGGGGGGATCATTTCCTCTTGCAGGCCCCTTTAGGTTTGCATTTTTTTTCCCTTAATAATAAAGAGCTTTATTTGTAAACCTCAATTTTTTCTTATTTTCGTGTAATATTTTAATTTATTTGGTGATCTGAAACATTTAAGTGTTACCATGCAAAAAAATAAGAAATCATGAAGGGGGCATACACTTTTCCACACCACTGTACAGTATATATTTGAAAATTGATTGCATAAGCTAAAGAAAATAAATGCTATTTAACGCTGACTTCATAGATTTTAACTTTGATTTGGTTGGACTTGAAATTAATGGAAATTATTTGTTTTTTTCACATTCAAATTAAAAGCATAATTTATATCAGGAGATAGGTGGTAAAATATCAACTGCACAAAGCAGCTTATTGCAAAAACTATCCAGTAGTGTTTAAATGGAACCTGTCAGCTCGCTTTACCCCCTGTCCTACCACTACCTGTCCCTGCACCTTGCTAGCACATCCCTAACCATCCCTCTCCCCTCGCTGAGATAAAACTGCTCTATAAAGTTTGGGAAAAATTATTTAATAACTTACATATTCCTATGATAATGAGGGCTCCAGTCTATGGCGTACACTGAGATGGGCGGTCTCCGAGTCTCCATTCTCCCCCCTCGCAGGCTCTTATCACGCACCGCTGGGCTTCATCATTCCTTCTCTTCTCACCCCCTGTTTTGAAATCCCCGCTTCCTCCTCATAATATCATGTGCAGCTGGACATAGTTTCCGGTCTGGTGCATTGTGGGGGCTTATCAGGTGTATGGCACAGCTTCAATATGTGCACTGTGCTGGAGCCGGACTGTACAGCCCATACACCCACGCACTGCACAGTACTGAAATTAACGTCCGGCTCTGCGTCATACTATCAGATAAAGGCAGGAATTTTCAAACGGGGCGAGAAGAGAAGGAATGATGATGCCCAGCAGGGTGTGCTAAGAGCATGCAGGGGGGGGGGGAATGGAGACCAGGAAACCACCCATCTCAGTCTACGGATGTAGACTGGAGCCCTCATTATCATAGGAATATGTAAGTTATTAAATCGTTTTTCTAAAGCTTTAGCTCAGAGAGGGATGAGTAGGGATGAGCTAGCAAAGTGCAGGGACAGGTAGTGGGAGGATAGGGGGTTAAAATGAGCTGAGAGGTTCCCCTTAACCTTCTACCAATACAGCATGCAGAGTCACACACAGATTTTGCTTATGCACTTTATGTATAGTTTGTGCTCTAATAGAGGTAGTATTTATGTACATCTCATTATTATGTTACAGTATTAATTATCAAGATGAAGTAAGTTGTTCTACTAATTCCACAGTGGTGGTATGAAACGCCTCATGTCACCATGTCAGACATAATATACCATATTAGATAAATCAGTGTGAAGGGAATCCTTGAACAGGCTGAAGAATGTGGGTCAGCCAAGAGTTGCAAACTTGCAGCTTCTGTGTTCATTCTTAAGTCTGTTTACTAGGATGAAAATAAGTGTGCATTTTATTCACACTCTAATCCCAGCTGTGAATACCAATTAATTTACCCAACATGTAATAGAATAACAAATGCACATGATTATAATAGTGGCATTGTTCACACACAATTTGCTTTTTTTTTTAGCACTCTTAAAAGCACTTTTTTTTTTAAGAGTGCTAAAAAATGTCCCTTGTGTGTCTGAAAGGATTTGCCACGTTTTTGGACTTAGTCATTTTTTCATTAAAAACGCATGCGCAAACGCATGCGCAAACGCATGCGCATGCGTTTGCGCATGCGTTTCCCATAGGGCCCCATGTTAAAAAAACGCAAGCGTTTTTTTACAGCACCCAAAAACGCTGCATGCAGCGTTTTTTGCACTGGGGGACAAAAACGCAAATTGAGCTGAAAAACGCATGTACACTCTAATGTACCCTGCGTTAACGCACCTGCGTTTTTTTTAACAGCCCAAAAACGCATGGATGGTCAAAAAAACGCATGTGTGTGAACAATGCCAGTAGCATGCCTTTTTTCTATCCTTGTATCTATCTATCTAAAATTAAAAAAAAGCAGGCAGCACTCCAACAAAATAGTGATGAAAACTTGCGGCTTTTACTGATCCATAAATTGTGGCAACGTTTCGGTGGATTTCTCCACCTGTCTCTTGTTTGTTTGCCAACTCAACCTTCGCTGATCTCTACTTGTATGCACAGATTGTAGTTGGTCCTTGTCCTTAAGCCCCCATTACACATAGCGAGATCACTAGCGAAGATGTCACAGGATTTGTGATGCAACAGCAACCTCGCCAGCGACCTCTCCATGTTTGACACATAGCAGTGACCAGGTCCCCGCTGTGAGATCACCTATAATGTCTGAATGGCCTGAACCATTTTTTGATTGTTGGGTTCCCACTGGGCAGCATACATTTGTGTGTTTGACGCCTTAACAACGACCTCGTTGGTGACTCAGAACTCAGCCACATATGTCTGAGTCGTCAGACTACCTGCTGTGTGACAGGGTCCCAACAACCGCCGAGGACGTTATACGGGTCGCCGTATCGTTGCTGCGTCGTTGAGTAGATCTGACTGTTTGACATCTCACCAGCAACCACATAGCGAAGTTCCAGCGATCCTTACCAGGTCGTATCGTTGTCAGGATCGCTGGAACATCGCCAAGTGTAACGGCACCCTTAGAATAAATGTATTTTTCACATCATTCACCATAATTAAACTCTGAAAAGGTCCATTACATTTTCGTCATTAAGGTCTGTTTTTTGAGTCAATTCTGTCTACGAGCTTGTCCACTGTTTCCAATGGCAATTCGCAGGGAAGACAGCTGTGAATGCAATTATATGTTTTGAGTTGTATTGCATATAATTTTACTTACCACCTAGAGCTCTGCTTGGAAATTCCTCAGTGCCCGTGAACTCTATGACATCCAAGATTCAATCTCATACTCTGTATTGAGCATAAGATATGTTCACGAGACACAAATATGCAATAAACTTTATCAAATATTAGCAATTTCATCTAGATTGCAAAATCCCAATGAATACGATCTATAAAAATGTTTCTAAAGAAAATGAAAGATAAAATTATATAAAATAGGAAAAAGCAAAGAGGAACAGATATTAGCCCTTATATTAAGTTGTGTTGAAATATTGCATTCATTTTTATTTTCTACATCCTTTGAAGCTTACATAAAAGTGAGTTTAAGTTGAAAGACAAGGAAAGGTAGAGCGCACAGTGTTCATTGATCCTCATATGTGACATGCAAGTGCAGTTTAGACACTAAGGTATTCCAATATTTCTTTCATAATTTACACATCCTAATAATTAATATGTATGAGATAAAAAAAAGGCTGTACTTTGCATACAGAAAAGTCAAAATGCTTATATTATAATATGTGATTTACTTCCTTGAAACCATTGGCGTGTTTGAGATATACGAGCACGCTTGTTTTATAATCCCATAAACAAAGACATCATGGTTGTGTATCATTAATATCAGATGTAGTTCAAATACTATTACAGTATTTCTCGCCTTAAGCAAATTGAAAGGATAAGACCGAGTCAAGCTTAATCCTAAGAAAGGTTTATAATTTGATCTATGATGGCTTGTTGAAAATAAACAGTAGAAAAGAAGACGAGGAAAAACGTTGAGATGAAAGAAAAATCATGATTTCTGTGGAACACAAATTCCCCAATATATGGTGAATTAAAAAATAGAAATTTTGGGGGAAATGCCCAAAGATATGTTCTTATTGATTAAATTAATGGGAACATGTGTATGTTTTCAGTAATGTGTTCAGACAGAGTATTTACAAATCAACCGATCGGTGTGAGTGGTGACAAACACTTGGGCGGCTACCTGCAGGTAATCAATTGGGGGCTGCATAACCTGCAGTTTTGGATAGATGGGAAATGTATGATATGTCACCAACTTCAATGAAAACATCCCAATTTAGTAAATGAAAGGGTCACACTTTCCACAGTGCCTGTTATCATAAGATATCCATACTACCTATTAGATAGGATGGGTCTTTTTGGGCACATACGCCCTGGTAGAGCATTGGATGATTGCTTCCCGGTGTTGTTATGGTGAGGTAAAAATAAATATTTTAATGTGAACTCATTTGTCAAAAGAAATTGAATTTATTGTGGGAAACCCGCAAGTAGGCAATGTTGTCTGGGAAATTTAATGCAAAATTGACTTACTGTAGAAGAAACAGCTTATGGGTGATTATATTGATATATCAATAAATCAATTAATCGATTATATTGATAAATCAATATTCTATATATTTACTTAAAATTTTCAGGTTAAATTACATATTCCTCTTAAGATAATACTTCCAGACCACTCATAGACTTTAAAGGAAATCTGGTGTTTGCTATGCAATCTGAAGTCTGCATGTGTCCCTTTTTAGGCTTTATGCTTTTGTTTCAACACAATGAGTGTTTTATCTGTAGGTGCTCCCATATATCCTGGTCAAATCTTAAGGGTACTTTACACACTGCAACATCACTAGCGATATCACTGAAACATCACAGCGACCTCTCCAGCGATGTTGCAGTGTGTGACATGCATCAGCCACCTGGCCCTTTCTGTGAGGTCGCTGATCGCTGCAAATCGTTCAGGACCATTTTTTGGTCCATGGTCTTCCACTGGTCAGCACGCATCGCTGTGTGTGACAGTGAGAGACCAACGATCAGCGACCTCCCTTACAATGCCCAGCGGCGCATATTTGATGCTGGGCCATTGGTAATCAGGTCGGGATCGCTGGAAAATCTCTCTGCAGTTGCTGGTGAGCTGTTAAACAGGCAGACTCACCAGCGATCAGTCAGCAGTGACATCGCTGGTAATCAGGGTAAACACCGGGTAACTAAGCAGCGCACTCTGCTTACTTACCCGGTGTTTACCCTGGTTACCAGCGTCCTTCTGCTTAGCCCAGCCTGTAAGCAGAAGGATGCTGGTAACCAGGGTAAACACTGGGTAACTAAGCAGAGCGCGCTGCTTAGTTACCCGGTGTTTACCCTGGTTACCAGCAATGTCACTGCTGACAGGTCGCTGGTGAGTCTGCCTGTTTAACAGCTCACCAGCGACTGTAGAGAGATTTTCCAGCGATCCCGACCAGGTCGAATCACTGGTGGGATCACTGGAATGTTTCAGCGTGTAAAGGGGTCCTTACTTTCATCACTGATTAGTAGCTGATTATCAGTATACAATGTACACAAAAAACTGATAATAAGAAGGTGTGGGCAATGTTAGCTTCTGAGCACTGCTAAATGCTATATCTAAAAACTGATTGTTTTACAACTGCTTACTGTAAAGTAAGTGTGAAATCTCTTTAATCAGGGTCTTTTAGTTGAGGTGATCCATTTACTAAAATTCTAAAATGTGACTGCATATTAAGGCAGGTACACATGATTGTGTGGCTACAGGGACAGTAATCAGGTTGTCCAACACAGCCAGAGCTATCATAGAGATTGCATTTTATTACCATCTGTGCCTTTTCTATCGCTGAATGCACCATTTTATACAAATGCTTCTTCATCGGGAGCCAGTGGTCTAGTGATAACTGTTTATAAGGAGAGAAGGATCTGCTGGGTCAGAACCAATACAGCCGTACTGTATAGTCAGGAGGATGAAATTTCCCCTTATCTGGGTAATATACCTGGACCAATAACAAGTTACCCTGCCAAGAAAATCTGTACTTCTATCAGTGACTGGCCATTGTATAGTAAACCAGTGCTGGATTCAACTTGCAAACATTTTCATAATCAAATCACCATTTTACAAACTGTTTAAATACTATCTCACTTCAGCTGAATAGCACATGGATAGCACTAGGGTAGTGTCTAAATGGACCTTAGCTGGGAACATGTACACTTTGAATTATATGCATTCTTTTTGTTTATATGAAGAAAATAAAGGAAATGCAAGAATTATTTAATTGGTCCTTTCTGTTTAGAAGTTCAAATTTACAAAAAATAATAATGTTCTCGTTCAAACTAGATAGTCGATTAAGTGTTTTCTCACTCTCAGAGCTTTCCATATATTTTTGTATATTGATCACTCTGAATCAGTTCCGATGTAATTTAAAAGAAAGTATTTTAAATGATCTGAATTAGTGCCTACCTTTAAAGGGAACCAGTCACTAGATTAATGCTGCCCAGTGCCCGACTACACCATTGCAGAAAGGTATGTTGTATTCTGAAAAGTGAAGGCCATGTGACTAGTCCAGCTTTGCCCCATGTCAATTTTTTCCACCCTGCACTAGGTTATTGAAAAGTTTCTCTCGTATGAGCATGTCACTTCATTGGACCAAGGTAGGTAGACGCACACTGGAGCCACACTGGTTTAGTCAGGTCGTTCTCTATGATTTTCGTTCCAATATTATGACAGAGCTTCATGATGGAGCAAGTGCTGTTCAGTAAAACTGCCAGGTGGCCAAATATTGAATCTGTATATGTAAAGACTGTTGAGGAAATAATTTGTAAAGCTTTGTTTTTCCTAATCACGGAGACCACCTTCAAAGAAGAATTTTAGCTGCCTAGACTTTCAATGGGGCAGCAGGCACTTGCAGTGCATCCAGTTGTATACGGCTCCCCCGGATCAGGTGTACACAGATTTTTTATGGGGACAAAATCTGCATCTTGTTTTGATTTTGGTTTCTGTGACCAAACCCGTGAATACCTACACCTACCTGGATCTGAACCCAGATCCATGGTATTCCAGATACCACAGCACCTGCCCAGAATGCGGTGTCATGCAGTAGGGCATGTCATTTAGATCCAGGAAGAACAGGTAAACACCCGGAAGCAACTCTATCCTCCCTCACCAGAATTATTACTGATCTGTGAGATGAATCAGTGATAATAAGGATGTGGGTGCATTTAATTGCATACCTGTGCGGGATTGTGGGCGAATCCAGGGGCATGCAGGCATTTCCTGCTTGCCACCAGATTCCAAAAACGGTAGTGTGAAGATAGCCTAAGTTAACTGAAGACTATGTAAATCATAATTTTTCATGCAGTGATGGTGCTACATGGAAACTACAAAGCTGCTGACAGCTTTCCCTACATAATTCAAATGACCTCCAGGAATAAATAGAGGCAATACTTCAGGATCTACGTCTAACTTCTATGGATTATCGAAATTGGACAACATGTATAATAATGCAATTTAAAAAAATAGTTATTTAATTCCTTTGCATTTCTGAAAAAAAAATCTGATATCTTCAAAGTCACATCATCAGTGCATTAATAATTCCTAAAGAAGCCCCAAAACTCCAAAAAGTGAATGACATGTATTAGAAGCCTATTTATTTTTCGAAATGTTCTTTAAAATATCACCCAGTCGTCTGATGCTGTAAAGTCCCACGGAGCTGATTTGTAAACATATTTCAGATAGGTTTTACCACTGACATCTTTCGGTGAAATGTTTTTATCTTAAAGTGGAAAAATAAATGACCTTTCTTTTAAATTATTTTTATTTTGTATTACCGAAGCTGTCAGATGTTCTAATGCCTCTGGCTTATGTTATGAAAAGTTACCGGAAAATCATGAGTGTCTAAGGAATCTGTTATGGAGCCGGCACTCAGTTACATCTTTATTAGTGACATTACAAATGGTCAGCAGAGAAAAATATTATATGCCTTCTTACGGTTGACACAAGAATCTGCAAGAGGTTTTAATACTCCATAGGGCAACTAAACCAAATAATAATTTGAGATTCTTACAAGACAGAAAACGTGAGGCTAATATAGTTTAATATGATATACTGCAAAATAACACACTAGAGTCTCTAAGCAGAATAAATAACTGTACACTATTGGCTTTCACAGTACAGGGATGATAATACTTGTAACGTAGGATAAGGAATCTAGATCAGCCAGAAAAGTTTAGTATTAGTAGGTAACTACACATTCTCCTCATGGAGAGGAATCTGCCTGCCAGCATAAGGAGATTTATAGCCACAATGCTCCTCTGGAAATATGCAAATTATCTCTTCAGTGAGGAAGTGGAAAACTCTAATGCCACCCAATAAGGGTAACAATCCTTAAAGTCATAATCAACTCTTTAACAAACCTTGTAATATGACTTAGGATTTGTGTTAGATCAGAACCCCAAACTGCAGACATTGCGTTTCAGGGTGACTACCCCTCATCAGTGCAGTGTGTTGGAATTCTGATCTGGCTGTATGAGAGGCTGAGAAGAGGTCTAGGGGACTAGCTATTCTCCTCATGGAGAGGAATCTGCCTGCAGGCATAAGGAGACAGATAAGCAGATAAGGAGAATAAGCAAATTGTCAATTCAGTGAGGAAGTGGAAAACTCTAATGCTACCAAATAAAGGTAGCAATCCTTAAAGTCAGATCAGAATATATTGTCCAGTTCGGTAATAGTAAGTAAAAGCCAAACATGAATACTTTTTTCATTTTAATGGAATAGTGAGAAGAAATTGTAAAATTTGGAATGAAAACATCTTTTGCTTGTCTCGCCATTTTCCGTGACTTGTAACACTTTAATTTTTCAGGACCTGGGGCTGGGGGAGGTTTTTTTTGTCCCATCAGTTGATATTTTACTGCTACCATTTTGGATAGATATAATTGTTGAGCGCCTGTTATTGCATCATATTGCAAAAAAAACGTAATTACGATGTTTTGAGTTTTTTCTTATTACACCTTTTATTAATCAGATTAATTTATTTTATATTTTAATATATTTTAATTTCTGAACACAACAATACCAGACATGTATTTTTTATTGTTTGTAATTGGGTCAAAAAAAGGGGTGAATTGAACTTTGTTGCTTTTTTTTTTTTTTTTCATGTCAGGTAGAGACATAATGCTTTTTTAGAGCCTTTGTGCTATTAATTTGTTAGAACTTAAAAAAAAAACAAGATTCAATTCTAAATGGTAATTCAGGAGAATTTATGGTAATAAATATCTACGGAAAACAATATTCATGGAGGAATCATTCCATTATGGAAAAAATATTTTTAAATATTATTTTATGATAGAAATATATTTTTGGTAATCATATGCTTTCTATGTTTTTTGGAGGAATTCCATGATGATGACGATATGATTTATTTCTGTACTTTTTGTATAATTATCTATATACATAATCAGCAGTTTTGCGCTCCCGGTCACTGTGCTGCTATCACGCGCTGACCGGAAGCGCAAAAAGGCTGTCGCCGGACACCAGCTACCCCCACCAATGCCCGCGCTCCCCCGCCACCAGGGCCGCACCGTCCATTGGAGAGTGTCACCCCTGAGTCTCCAGCGGCAGCACACAGGAGGAGCGACATTACACAAGCCCACACCGCCTGCCGCTGACCCCGCACACCGCCCAAACACCCCCTGCAGTACACCCCCTCCTCCGGTGTCCACACACCCCCATACTACTCTGGCGTCCACACACCCCGTCAGTACACCCTCGCACCACCACCCCCCCTTTTGCTGCCCGCAGCCCCCTCGCAATAGAGCCCCCACCCCTCCCTCTGGCCCCCCCACACCCCCGCAGGGCACCCCCGCACCCTCTTCGGCGTTCCAGACCCCCGAGAAATTACTTACCTATTCGGATAGGACCTTTGGTGATGTCACAGTCATGTGATCAGTCACATGACCGTACATCACCATAGCTCCGCTTCCTGCATTCTACACTGCTTCCCAGCTATGACAAGGAGCTGTCACAGCTGGGAAGGAGGGAAGGGGAGACAGAGAAGCCGAAGGGGGTCGCTCAAACACTAGAGAGGAAACTGAGACATAACGGGAGCTGAAAAAATGAAGAGACACAAGACTGCTGCAGAAATAGGGGGACCACAGAAACATAAGGGAACACCAGAAAATAACTGTACACTATTGGCTTTCACAGTACAGGGATGATAATACTTGTAACGTAGGATAAGGAATCTAGATCAGCCAGAAAAGTTTAGTATTAGTAGGTAACTACACATTCTCCTCATGGAGAGGAATCTGCCTGCCAGCATAAGGAGATTTATAGCCACAATGCTCCTCTGGAAATATGCAAATTATCTCTTCAGTGAGGAAGTGGAAAACTCTAATGCCACCCAATAAGGGTAACAATCCTTAAAGTCATAATCAACTCTTTAACAAACCTTGTAATATGACTTAGGATTTGTGTTAGATCAGAACCCCAAACTGCAGACATTGCGTTTCAGGGTGACTACCCCTCATCAGTGCAGTGTGTTGGAATTCTGATCTGGCTGTATGAGAGGCTGAGAAGAGGTCTAGGGGACTAGCTATTCTCCTCATGGAGAGGAATCTGCCTGCAGGCATAAGGAGACAGATAAGCAGATAAGGAGAATAAGCAAATTGTCAATTCAGTGAGGAAGTGGAAAACTCTAATGCTACCAAATAAAGGTAGCAATCCTTAAAGTCAGATCAGAATATATTGTCCAGTTCGGTAATAGTAAGTAAAAGCCAAACATGAATACTTTTTTCATTTTAATGGAATAGTGAGAAGAAATTGTAAAATTTGGAATAAAAACATCTTTTGCTTGTCTCGCCATTTTCCGTGACTTGTAACACTTTAATTTTTCAGGACCTGGGGCTGGGGGAGGTTTTTTTTGTCCCATCAGTTGATATTTTACTGCTACCATTTTGGATAGATATAATTGTTGAGCGCCTGTTATTGCATCATATTGCAAAAAAAAACGTAATTACGATGTTTTGAGTTTTTTCTTATTACACCTTTTATTAATCAGATTAATTTATTTTATATTTTAATATATTTTAATTTCTGAACACAACAATACCAGACATGTATTTTTTATTGTTTGTAATTGGGTCAAAAAAAGGGGTGAATTGAACTTTGTTGCTTTTTTTTTTTTTTTTTTTCATGTCAGGTAGAGACATAATGCTTTTTTAGAGCCTTTGTGCTATTAATTTGTTAGAACTTAAAAAAAAAACAAGATTCAATTCTAAATGGTAATTCAGGAGAATTTATGGTAATAAATATCTACGGAAAACAATATTCATGGAGGAATCATTCCATTATGGAAAAAATATTTTTAAATATTATTTTATGATAGAAATATATTTTTGGTAATCATATGCTTTCTATGTGTTTTTGGAGGAATTCCATGATGATGACGATATGATTTATTTCTGTACTTTTTGTATAATTATCTATATACATAATCAGCAGTTTTGCGCTCCCGGTCACTGTGCTGCTATCACGCGCTGACCGGAAGCGCAAAAAGGCTGTCGCCGGACACCAGCTACCCCCACCAATGCCCGCGCTCCCCCGCCACCAGGGCCGCACCGTCCATTGGAGAGTGTCACCCCTGAGTCTCCAGCGGCAGCACACAGGAGGAGCGACATTACACAAGCCCACACCGCCTGCCGCTGACCCCGCACACCGCCCAAACACCCCCTGCAGTACACCCCCTCCTCCGGTGTCCACACACCCCCATACTACTCTGGCGTCCACACACCCCGTCAGTACACCCTCGCACCACCACCCCCCCTTTTGCTGCCCGCAGCCCCTCGCAATAGAGCCCCCACCCCTCCCTCTGGCCCCCCCACACCCCCGCAGGGCACCCCCGCACCCTCTTCGGCGTTCCCAGACCCCGAGAAATTACTTACCTATTCGGATAGGACCTTTGGTGATGTCACAGTCATGTGATCAGTCACATGACCGTACATCACCATAGCTCCGCTTCCTGCATTCTACACTGCTTCCCAGCTATGACAAGGAGCTGTCACAGCTGGGAAGGAGGGAAGGGGAGACAGAGAAGCCGAAGGGGGTCGCTCAAACACTAGAGAGGAAACTGAGACATAACGGGAGCTGAAAAAATGAAGAGACACAAGACTGCTGCAGAAATAGGGGGACCACAGAAACATAAGGGAACACCAGAAAACCGGAACAGAGGACAGACAGAGGGAAGGGGACTGCAGAAAGATGAAAGAGGGGGAGCAGAGAAGGATGTGAGCCAGAAACACATAAAGGGATCCAGAAAGACTGAAGGGGAGCCACAGACACATAAGGGGTGACCACAATGACTCAAGGTGGGCAGAGAGGCATAAGGGGGGACCAGAATGACTGAAGGGGGGCATAGAGAAGTAAGGGGGGACCAGAAACACTGAAGGGGGCCAGAGAGACATAAGAGGTGACCTGATTGACTGAAAGGGAGCAGAGAGGCATAAGGGGGACCAGAAAACCTGAAGGGGGGCAGATACATGAAGGGGCTAACATACACACGAAATGGGGGCCACAGACACATAAGGGCGGACCATAAATACTGAAGGGGGCCAGACAGATTAAGGGGCTTACATACACACAAAAAGGGAGGGGGCACAGAGACATAAGGGGCCACCAGAAACACTGAAGGGGGCAGACAGATAAAGGGGCGGCACAGAGACATAAGCAGGACCACAAAGACTGAAGACAGCCAGAGAGATGAGGGGGGGGGAACATACAGATGGAAGGGGGGGCATAGAGATTAAGGGGGGGAAATAAATATTTAAGGGGACCAGAGACGCATAAGGGGGGACCTGAAATACTCTACGGCAGCTGAGAGACATAACGAGGACCACAAACCCTAAAGGGGGAGGCTAAGAAACAAGGCCAATTACCAGAAAGACTGAAGGGAGGGCAGAGAAATGAAAGGGCCCAACATACAGACAAAAGGCCCGCAGCAAAGATGGAAGAGAGCCCAGAAATAATTAAGGTAAGCTAACACACATAAGGGGGACAATAAACACTCAAGGGGGCCACAGAGATATAAAGGGGACCATAAAGACAAAAGGGGGGAAGCTGACAGGGAAGGGGCCTGAAAGACATACCAAGGGAGCAGAAATACTCAAGAGGAGCAGAGAAACATAAAGGGGACCAACTGAAAGGGGGGACACAGAAATAACAAGGTAGCAGAAACACTGAAGGGAAAACAGAAACACTGAAGGGGGACCACAGAGACTAAAAGGGGGCAGAGAGAGGGAAGGGGGAGCACATATAGAAAAAACGCGGACCAGAAACACTGAAGGGGAACCACAGAGACTGAAAGGGGGGCACACAGAGGGAAGGGGAGCAGAGACACAGAATGGGGACCAGAAACACTGAAGGGTTGCACAGACACGAAGGGCAGGGGGAGCTGAGATGAAAAGGGGCAGAGAGACATAAGGGGGGACCACAAAGATTGAAAGGGCCAGAGACACCAGGGGAGACAAGAAAGACTTAAGGGGGACAGATAAACAAGGGGGGACCACAAACACTTAAGGGGGCCAGAGAGACTGAAGGGGGGGGGCCAAGACACATGGGGTCACCAGAATTACTAAAGGAGGCCAGAGACACTGAAGGGGGGGGCAGAGACAAGTAAGGGGAGACCAGAAATGTGAAAGGGTGACGCAGAAAGTGGGAAGGGGGGCCACAGAAACAGAAGATTTGCACACCAAGGAAAGGGGGATAGAGAGACAAAAGGGCAGAGCACAGTAAGGAATGGGGGGCACAGACTCAAAAGGAGGAGCTGAGAAACGGAAGGGGGCAGAGAGACTAAAGAAGGTAGCACAGAAAAGAAAGGGGGGGCACAGACACGGGGAAGAACAGAGATGGAATGCAGGGCAAAGACATGGGGGACAAAACAGAGGGAAGGGGGGGCAGAGACAAAAGGCGGAACACAGGGCCAAAGAGAACATCGGGTGATCAAAGGGAGCACAGGGGGGCCACAAAAAGCGCAGAGTGGCAGTGACGCCCTACCAATGCTCTCCTCACCCCTCCAGCCTCTGCTCTCCTCACCCTCCCCGCCTCCTGCCACATCACACACTGCTATCCACACACCCGCCTCTATACTCTGCTAACCACAGAGCCGCCTGGATACTCTGCTACCCACACAGCCGCTTGTATACTCTGCTACCCACAGAGCCACCTGTATACTCTGCTACCCACAGACCCGTTTCTATACTCTGCTACCCACACAGCTGCCTCTATACTCTGCTACCCACACAGCCGCCTCTATACTCTGCTACCCACAGAGCCACCTGTATACTCTGCTACCCACAGACCCGCCTGGATACTCTGCTACCCACAGAGCCGCATCTATACTATGCTACCCACAGAGCCCCCTGTATAATCTGCTACCCACACAGCCTTCTGTATACTCTGCAACCCACAGACCCGCCTGTATACTCTGCTACCCACAGACCCGCCTGTATACTCTGCTACTCACAGACCCGCCTGTATACTCTGCTACCCACAGAGCCGCCTGTATACTTTGCTACCCACAGAGCCGCCTGTATAATCTGCTACCATCAGAGCCGCCTGTATACTCTGCTACCCACAGAGCCGCCTCTATCCTCTTCTACCCACAGAGCCGCCTCTATACTCTGCTACCCACACAGCCGCCTCTATACTCTGCTACCCACACAGCCGCCTCTATACTCTGCTACCCACAGAGCCGCCTGGATACTCTGCTACTCACAGAGCTGCCTGGATACTCTGCTACCCACAGAGCCGCCTGGATACTCTGCTAACCACAGAGCCGCCTGGATACTCTGCTACCCACAGAGCCGCCTCTATACTCTGCTACCCACAGACCCGCCTGTATGCTCTGCTACCCACAGAGCTGCATCTATACTATGCTACCCACAGAGCCCCCTGTATAATCTGCTACCCACACAGCCTTCTGTATACTCTGCTACCCACAAAGCCGCCTGTATACTCTGCTACCCACAGACCCGCCTGTATACTCTGCTACCCACAGACCCGCCTGTATACTCTGCTACCCACAGACTCGCCTGTATACTCTGCTACCCACAGACCCGCCTGTATACTCTGCTACCCACAGACACGCCTGTATACTCTGCTACCCACAGACACGCCTGTATACTCTGCTACCCACAGAGCCACCTGTATACTCTGCTACCCACAGAGCCGCCTGTATAATCTGCTACCCACAGAGCCGCCTGTATACTCTGCTACCCACACACCCGCCTGTATACTCTGCTACCCACAGAGCCCCCTCTATACTCTGCTACCCACTGATCCGCCTCTATACACACAATTCATTTCACCGCGCTCCCGATGCAATTGCATCGGGCCTTTTTACTAGTCATACATATAATTTTGTGTATACCATTTGTAAAATAACTATTTTTTGTGGTTTGACATACACCTGTTTGATTATGATGTCATTTCCTTGGGGATGGTATTTATAGTTTGTTTTTGGGCTTGATTCTTACTACAATTAAAGGAAGAAAAGCCAGTTCACTCCTGAGATGTAGTTCCAGACCCAAAGATAGGAGCATGGATTTTTATTCCACTATTATGATAAACTTTCTTAAAATCAATACAAAAATAGAAAAGGAAGCCTCAGACAATACTTCAACAAGAAGAGGGGGTAGCAAGAGAGTCAAAGATACGTTCTTGAACACTGGTTGAACTAGTTCAAGATACATACTACCCTCTTTTCTTTTTGTTGCTGTGTGGCCTGAGGTGTCCTTTTCTATTTTTTTTATTGATTTTAATAAAGTTTTTCATACTAATGAAAAATCTTTTAATCACCCTGGTGTGAATAGCTGGATAAATTTTTTCTCCTTTTTATTGAATTGTACTGCTGAAGAAAGACCACGTGGGACTGAAACGTCCAGACAGACAGACAGACAGACAAGCCTAATAAGGTAATCACGAACATGTGAATACCAAGAATTTTCGTCTACATTTTATCGCTGAGTGTTCAGTGAGCTGCGGATGCATCCATGCCTCAACACTGACTAGCAGCTGGCTCCATACTGATGAAATGCTGAGCCGGGAGTCAGTGATTGCTGGAGGTGTGGTTAAAGCCACTGCTCACTATGCACTGTGTGATGACTAAAACTGTGTCGGCTGCATCCCTATGACTAATAGTACTTTCACATCTGTGTTTTGCAAATCCAGCAGAATTCCGCCTTTTTTTGCAAAAAATAAAAACAGATCCTGTAACATTGCGGCAACATTGCGTTCTGCCCAATGCATTTTTAATGGAGTTCCGTAAATGTGGTTTGACTCACGGTTTCACTAGGAACCAGCAAATCCAGCACTTCAAGCTTGTTTTAAAACCGCCATTAGCAGCCTTTTTTATCTGGTGTTGATGTGCCGGATTTGCCAGATCTAGATGAATATCAAAACTGGAAGATACCAACTTATTTGTATAAAAAATATCTTTTTATTCGTATCAAAAAGTTAAAATTAAACGACCACAGATTAGACATACATGTAACATATATACAAAGGTGGGAACCTAGCACAGTTGTTGTACATATATTTAACCAGAAAATAGAGAGGTTACACTCTTTTTGTTCATGAGGATTCCAAGTGTGTCATCCTTAGAGGGGTGTCTAAGTGCATACAGATACATATACTCTAATGTCTCACAAGGAGTAAACCAATAGAGAAGCAGCTTTATGCAACAGAATAAAAACACATTTCAAAACCTGGTAATAGCATCAAACAGAGTTTTGAACGTTCATGTACTGGTGACCTTCCATCAAATTTCTGGGTTCCTAAGGTATGTAATTAGAACCACCAACGCTTGACGCGTTTCGCCTTCCCATATATTAGAAGGCTCATCTAATATATCACTAATATATCTGCCCATATCTGCAGGTTAATAGCTTTTTACATGACAGGTTCCTTTTAAGTTTATATATAATTAGCACAAAAAACCTTATAATAAACTATTGCCATATATTACCCAAGAATTTCCAAAAAAAAATACACCAAGCTACATTTTAAGCCTAGGCTACATGACAATGTATATGTTTTTCTGTGCACAATAGCAGTCATTGAGTGATCTTCTCAGGAAAACGAATCTTATTAACTAATGTTGATCTGCATGGGGGAACAGGTAAATTGCAATTTCCCACACCATAATTTCTAGTACAACGTAAATGAACAGAAGTGTAGTCCATTGATCCTATCTGATATGTGACACGCAACATAATTCTCCATAATGAACAAATGTTTAAAATGTGTCATGCATTACAATGTAAGAAGCAAAAAAAAAAATATATATATATTTATTCATTTATATAGTGCTATTAATTCCATAGCACTTTACATACATCAGTAATGCTGTCTCTCTTGCAGCTCACAATCTAAACATCCTATCAGTATGTCTTTACAATGTGGGAGGAAACTGGAGTGCCTGGAGGAAACCCACGCAAGCACAGGGAGAACATACAAACTCCTTGCAGATGTTGTCCTTAGTGTCCTTGGTGGGAATTGAACCCAGGACCTCAGGACCCCAGCATTGCAAAGGCTGCAGTGCTAACCACTTGAGCCACCATGCCGCCCAACTTTGCTTAGGCTAGGGTCACACTTGCAGATTTTACTTGCGTTTTTGAGACTTGCGTTTTGTGAAAACGCATGCAAAAACGCATCCATAGGCCCCCATGCAAAAAATGCATGCCCCAATAGCAAAAACGCATGTCTAAATGTACCATGCATTTTTGGGATGCGTTTTTGGCTCAGCACCAAAAAATACTGCAAGCAGTGTTTTTTGGTGCTTTTACAAAAACACGTTTTTTTTAACATGGGGCCCTATGGGAACGCATGCCTTTTTATATGGCACTAAATTATACCATACGTTTCTGCATGCGTTTTTACATGCATTTTTTAACGGTGCCCCACACCTATCAGCAAAAACGCAGCCCAAAAACGCATGCTGCCAAAAACATGCAAAACAACGCATGCCAAGTGTGACCCTAGCCTTAGTTGGAATATATATGAAGGATTGTACTTAAATACAAGTCTATTTTTCATTATTTCAACCTCTAAACAATATATAGTAAAACTGTATACAATAAGTAAAGTAAAACAGAAAAGTTGTGAACAATTTTGGAGATAAAAAAAAAAAAGAAAATAGTTATAATTTTGCACCAGGCTAAGTTTTATACTAAAGGGGTTAATGGTAAAGGACATGGAGTCAGTCCTGAATAAGAGCATTTTCCAGTGAAAGTGCCTTGCGGTTGCTATATACTTGTCCTAGTGATGATGACAAATTCTTCTGCAGCGTAATTACATTCACAAGCCTCCACGCATTTATCACCGTAATGGAATTTAATTTTTTTTCCCTTAAATTCTGAGAAAAATGCAGAGTGTGTCAAGAGAAGTATTTTCAGTTTATCTATGGGTATGTAGGTTCTGAACCCAATGCATCCTATTTATTTTCCAGGTGAAAAGTATTATTATTTTCTTGCCATTGCCACTGTATGACACTGTGCAGTCACTAAAGTTGTTGCTTTCGTGATTTCATTTTAAAATGTCTAAAACCCTGTCAAAATTACTTTACAAAAAGGAATTGCTGTGGCAAACTTGCAGCTTTTCAGAGCAATAAATGATTATTAGCTTTCACAAAACTTTTGTCTGAATCTATCATGTGCCAAACTCATCTGGTCGAAGGATTGCACCTTGTAGCACCTAATGTAACGCCGCTTGATTTATACATCATGTCCATTGTAGCTATTGCTAAGTTGATTTAATACAAGATCTTTATTGGTCAAGGACTAGGCAACGTTTCAATCCTTAGTGGATCTTTGTCAAGCCTTCTCAAGGCTTGACAAGGCTTGACAAAGATCCGCTAAGGATTGAAACGTTGCCTAGTCCTTGACCAATAAAGGTCTTGTAATAACTACATTTTTTGGAGTGCTGCCTATGATTTTTTTACTGGTATGTACCTGGCAAGTAGGAAGCTGTAAAGGTAGGCTCTACATCCTGGACTGTTTGTTGTGCTGCTATTACTTTTTTCTATATATTGCTAAGTGGAGATACTCTTATTTCAATTTAGCAATCTCTGCCAATATAAGTTATTACAGAAATAAGGCAGCCGTTGGAAACAACTTCGGGATAAGTTTGAGGCTTCAAAGCATTAAAGGGGTTGTCCGGTCTAAAATGAATAATTCTTCAGTCACTCTATGTGATTGCAGACTTATTAATCCTCCCAGCCTATGCACTAATGATTCACTGGTTTGCTAAGCTGGAAATGGACCGCAATTATGTGGCATGTATGTTCCCAGCAACAACATGGCTAGTGGGCACAGCCTCGCTCAATACAATTGTATGGAATGGACACATCTAGGGGGCACAGCTATCTAGTAGGTGCAGCCTTACTTCATATACATGTATTAAGCGAGACTGCACCGTCTAGCCGGGGGCTCTGCCATAGAGTCCGGGAACATGCATACCGCATAACGACAGTCTAATTCCTGTTTAGAAACTGCAAATCCTCGAAGTGCACGGTACATATGCTGGGAAGATTGATAAGGCTGCAGAAAGAGTGACTGATGAATTATGATTTTAGAGCAGACAACCCCTTTAAACAGCATGGTGGAAAGGCTCCCAATATAATGTAACATACATTCTGATATGGAGCATGGTGATGCCATGCAGTGGCTCCTATTGTTTTTCTGGAGCTTACTTATTATTCTCTCCTTATTCTTCCTGTGACTCTTTTTTGGTAACTTTATAACCTTAAAGATTTACTTTTCTATTTACATTGGAACACAATGTTTAGGAGGATTTTTTTCAGATTCAGAACCATTTTAACAATATTCAATTGTTCTCCCCCATACAACCTCTAACTCTAGCACAGAAAATTTCAACATCTTGCATCTTAATTGAGGAAAAAATGTTTCAGTTCTTATTTCTACTATGGAATATGTACCTTAATGTTTTATTATTCTTTTCACATTGGGAGCTGTATTCTGATCAAATCTTTTAGTTTTATGGATCATTCTAAATAATCAGCATGCTTCAGACCCACAGATGAATGTCCAAAGGAGCCCATGGACCTTTCATAGTTGAACATTTGTCATCTGCCAACTTTCTCTCCTGAGCTTCTCATACACGTGAACATTCATCTGACTATACCTGGGTTTAGAATGTGTAAAGGGGTGTAACTTACTTCAATAAATCTCTGAAAATGACAAACCTTCCAGGAGAACAAAAAGATGGGGATTTTG
This sequence comes from Allobates femoralis, assembly GCA_033576535.1. NCBI lineage: Eukaryota > Metazoa > Chordata > Amphibia > Anura > Aromobatidae > Allobates > Allobates femoralis. The sequence continues at coordinate 141,830,352 of JARQOC010000002.1, forward strand.
GAAATAAAACATTTCCAGTCCTTAACGCTCTTATTCTCCTTATATCCTCTGTTGCAGGAGACTTGGGGTTCCTCTATATATTTTAGACTTACTATCGGGCACAACCTGAATCCCTGCAACACATTTTGTGACCAAAATCTCTTATTCAAAGAGAAATATATAGCTTGTCTCAATCACACCAGCATTCATGTAAAAATGTTTGGTGGGTGGTAGCTAGAATCCTTTACAGGAAGCAACCTGAAAGAGATTCAGATTCCATTGAAATTTTGGCATAGTGCCACGAGCAGGGGCCCAAACCTTATATACTGTTAAACCAAAGGATTAGGGCGCTTATAGGGATATGAGGTAGTAGTGATGTTTATTTGAGACCCAGAAGTAAATGTATGACTTTTAGGTCGTCATTCTGACCTTGATCAGGTACACAGATGCAGATAAACATGGATCAAGCTGTAATGTATTGCTATAAGAGAAAACACAGGTGAGAGCGTCCTCACTACCTCAGAGGCATGCTATGTTTTCTCTTATGACTTTTCATTATGTGTGGCATTCATTTTTTAATGGATACCCTTGTACCCATTATAACCTATGGTGATCGTCACATGCTTGTGTTTTCACACAGACTGTATGTCCATGTGAACTTCATAAAGACTTGTCAGTTTTTTTATTGGCAGCAATAATCATAAATCTTTAGGTCTAATACTAGCTAATACAAGTCTATGGGATGGTGAAAAATATGTACAGCACATGGATGACATCTTTGGGCCATCCATGTGTTGTAGTGTGCTATGCATGTTTAACATTGCAAACTATAGGAGAACTTTTGTAATTTCATTCTTTTTTTCATACTGGAAAAACACGATGGCACACTGATGGCACACAAATGATACACTGATGACATATTAATGGCAAATTGATGACACACTGATGGCACACTGATGACACACTGATGGCAAACTGATGGTAAACTGATGACACACTGATGGCTCACTGAGACACACTGATGGCAATTTGATGACACACTGATGACAATGGATGAAAGTGATGACACACTGATGGACACTGATGACACACTGATGACAGTGTTGACACACTGATGACACACTGAATGGCACACTGATGACACACTGAGGAACACTGATGACAATGATGATACACTGATGACACAATGATTGGCACACTGATGAACACACTAAATGAAACATTGATGAGCACACTAATGACATACTGATGCACACTGTAACAATACAAAATAATTTAGTATTTTATAATTTATATTATATATTTCCACTTATCTGCATCAGTAACAAAGACCTTATTTAATTTCCTTAGCCCATGTCTACTTAGCATCATCTCATGCTCTGCTGTAATACCTATTTAAATGTCTCAGTAATTCATTTGTAATATTGTCTGATGAAGGGGCCATGAGAGCTCTGAAAGCTTACAAATATAATTTTTCTGGTTAGCCAATAAAGGTATCACGCCTAGAATACTTTTCTTGATGACAAGATGACACACTGATGACACATTGATAGCACACTGATGATACACTAATCAAAAATTGATGGCACACTGATGGCACACTGATGACTCACTGATGACACACTGTTAACACATTGATGGCACACTATGACACACTGATGGCACATTGATGACACACTGTTGGCAGACTGATAACACAGTGATACCACAATGATGACACACTGAATCACACACTGTTGACACATTAATGGCACACTGATGGCATACTGGTGACACACTGATGACACACATATGAGATAACATTGATGGCACACTGATGTCACACTGATAGCATAAAGTGATACCACACTGATAGCACACTGAGGACACAGTTGACACATTGATGCACATTGATGACACATAGATGGCACACTGATGACACACCAATGAAACTTTGATGGCAGACTGATGGCAAACTAATGACACGCTAATAGCACATTACTGAAACATTGATGGCACACTGATGACATATTGATTGCACACTGATGTCATACTGATGGCACACTGATAAAACAGTGATGACACACTGGTGGCACACTGATGACAAACTGTTGACATATTGATGGCACACTAATGACACACTGATCACACACTGATAATGTTTGATGCAAACTGATTGTACAATAATGACACACTGATGGAACATTGAGGACATACTGATGACACAATGATGGCACACCAAGGACATACTGATGGCACACAGATGACACATGGATGGCACACTGATGAAACACTGATGGCACACTGATGACACACTGGTAGAAATGTTGATGATACTGGTTCCAATTTTTCACATACGTATTTCATATCGATGTATGAAGAGATTATATGACAATATATGTACCAGCTTGATCCACATCTCTCAGAAAAAGCCAACACTCACTTTTGGATTTCAAATAAATGTCTAAATATTTCATATCTATATGGTTGCTTAGTTCTTTGAAAGATTAAGTGACTGCATAAAAATACATTGGTCTATGAAGATTTGAAGCTGACAGCTGATGCCCTAAGGCAGTAATTAAATCATGATATCAGGTGAATATCGACATGGAAATCATTATTTTTCACCAGAGTATACTGTACCTATAGTTTTTGTACTCAGATTTGCGGCAAAGACAAGTAAGCATTGCTACATCAAGAATATATTTAAAATCTTTATAACATTTTAGCAATATGGTGTATCATATATCTTAGTAGAAATTTTCAAGAAATTTAAATAATGTATTTTTTATTAATGTCCCATAACTTATTAATAACAGCTAGAAAACCTATTTTTAAAATATCTAGCTTTTTAACTTTTGCTGTCGTGATTTGGGCAATTGATCAAATATGTGTATATTGACAATGGAAATTTTTTGTACATCCAATTATCAAGAATTAAAAACTAGAAAAAATAAGACTGAAATTTGAATTGGCCAACAAACCATTACATGAACTTGTTTCCAAGTATGAGCTGCAATCTATTTTGATTTGTATCATTGACATTGGTAAGTAATATATTTTGAAATTTAATTATTGTATAAATGAGTTTCTTAAAGTGAATGGTCAAGTTATATGTAGCATTGTAAGGTGATATTGAGCATTTTTGAGGTTAGAAGTCCAGAGAGATCTAGATATTATCTGATACATTGGTATAATTGTGTTTATTCCATTCAAGAGTAGAGATGGGCGAACTGTTCATTTTTTGCTGAGTTCGTGACCAGCGTTGCCCTATTAAAGTAAGCAAATAGTTAATAACAATACTCAATATACTTACCAGGTCCGTGTTCTCCCTTTAAGCTGTGCGGCGGTGCTGTGTCACTTCCGGGCCTCTCATTATCCTCTGTGAATATTCAACTTTCTGGCTCCAACAGTCAACCACATATGACTAGAAGATAAAGGGCAGCCCGGAAGTGATGCAGTGCCGAATCACAGCAGGAAGAGAGAATGCCTTGGTATATTACGTTTATTAACTATTTGCTTACTTTAACAGGGCAACGCCAGTCACGAACCTGGAGAAAATGAACAGTTCACCCATCTCTATTCAAGAGTAAAGGCCCTGTCAGACATAAAGAGATCGCTAACGAGATCGCTGTTGCGTCACAGATTTCGTGACGCAACAGCGATGTCGTTCTGTGTGACACGCACCAATGATCTGGCCTCTGCTGTGAGATCGTTGATCGTTACACACTGCTCTGGGTCAGTCCTGCATCGTTGTGCTCCCGCTGGGAATGCTACATCGTTGTGTTTGACAGATAATGAGCAACGACTTCAATGCTACGCTATGGAGAGAAAATTCACACCGACCTCGGTATAATTCTGGATCGCTAGTGCGTCGTTTACACATCGCTGGTAAGATGCCTGTTTGACATCATGTTTGACGCACCAGCTATCTCTGCACATCGTTATCGGGATCGGGATCGCTGATGCATCGTTATGTGAGACTGGGCCTTAAAAAGGCATTGATTGACAAATGTTTCCAAATAGTTGATCAACCTCTTCATGACACTTATTGTACCTGCATATCAAAGGTTAGGTTCCTGCCTTTCATGAGGGCTTTTAAGCTTTTATGGCGATATTACATTCCAAAAAAATACAAGGCAATGAAATCATCTCATCTATCCCAAAATGGTATCGGTAAAAACATCAGCTCAGGATGCAAAAAAAAGTCCTCACACTGCCCCATTTCCCAAAACATTTAAAAAGGTACGTATCTTTTAAAATGATAGCACAAGTAGAATTTTACTTTTCTCTTTTACACATTGCAGATTTTTTTCTCACCACTTTAGGAGAAAAGAAAGCTACACATGATAGGTATTCCCGTTTTCATACCGACTTGGAGAATTATATTATCTGGTCAGTTTTATCATATAGTGAACATGGTAAATAAAATACTAAATTAAAAAAACATTGTGCAATTACATGTTTATGTTTTGCACTTCTGTACATTCTGAATTTTTTCCACACTTTCCAGTGCATCATATGATAAAATGTATGCTGTCATTCAAAAGCACAACTCATCCTTCAAACAATCAAGCCCTCATAAGGTTTTGTTGACTAAAAATAAAAATATCACAGCTCTTGGAAAAGGGAAGGAAAAAACAAAAATGAAAAAATTGCCTGATTGTGAAGAGGTTAATGAAATCTGTTTGGTTGTGGTACATGCAAAGACCTTTCCCTTGGTAACAGTTATCTGAGTGATCAGTTATGTAGAGGAAAAGGAAATTAGCTTGGGCTTCCCATTTGCAAAAAGACAGCAGAGCCAAATTAGGTGACTAATAATTACATCAGTCATGTAACAGCTAATACGTCAATTACAGAAGACCAGGGACATAAAAAGTGAAATCTTCTAAACCAACCTACTTAAAGTCACTTTGCATATTCATTCCTGCATCAACCTTGACTATTAGGCTGGTATTACACTACTGGTTTTGGTATCCACATGAATCTAGCTGAAACTGGATGCACCCGCATCTGTTTTTGGCCCCATTACCTTTTAAAGAGGTTGAAGGAACTTGCAGGTGCATCCAGTTGTTTATGATTCCCCCTGATAAAGGTGTCCATAGTATTTTTACTGAGGCTAAAGCACCGCTTGTAGAAAATTTGGTCTCCGCTTCAAAACCAAGAATCCAGGGCAATGCAAAAAATTACAATGAGGCTCTATGGAATCCGGATCCGGTCTCCGGATCCTGGTTTTGTAACAGACCATGCCCAGAACCAAGTTTTAAATGACAAACCCACTAGGGAGCATGTAATTGTCCACCAGATCCAGCTAAAAAAGGTACACAACCTGATATAACTGTATACTCACACACCAGTATAATCACTGATCTGTCAGATGGATCAGTGATAATACTGGTGCAGGCTCATCCTGTTAGAATAGATTTTTTTACGGGGAAATCCAGTGGGATTCTGGATTCACAAAAATGGTAGTGTGAAACCAGCCTTAGGAGCATTAAATTTCCCAGATGCAGCAGGTAATCTGTGAGAAAGTAATGTTTAATAAATCCAGATACTGTGCTTGGGGAAAACTGTACTTTTCAAATTACTAGTACAAGCACACATAGAGTAGGGAGTATTAGAAAAATGAACTAATGACATTTCAGAATTGTAAATTCAAATATAATTTTTTGTAGGTCTATCTATCTATTATCTATCTATCTATCATCTATCTATCTATCTATCTATCTATCTATCTATCTATCTATCTATCTATCTATCTATCTCTTCTGTCTATCTAGCTATCTATATCTATTTTTCTATCCATCGGGTTCATTAATATGCTTTGAGATAGTTTTCCTAATGAACAGCTATTTGCCTATGAATTCTGTGATTAGCATACAAAGATTAGATTTTTGGCAGATATTTATAAAAACTGTCATCACCAAAAGCTAACTGGACTCCTAGCTGCAGCCAGTTTGTCTGCAAAAGGCCAAAAGCCAAATGTGCTTTTTTGGCTGCTGCAAACAGCCTCATGCAGATATTTGGAAATACAGTAATGGCATTTTCTGAAAAAAAAAATCACAACTAAAAGAGGCAGAAACACAAACCTAAAAATAAATGAATAAGAATTAAAAAGTATGAAACTGTAACATAATTATTTTACAAGGTCGACCAAAATGTTTTCTAGAGCAATGTAGGCATTCAGGAGGGCATTTAAAGAGGACCTATCATCCCCCTGGTGCTTGGCAAACTGAATGCAGCACTGAAAACAGCATGTCTGCTGCATTCAGGGAAGGGGTCCCCTATGTCCCCAGACTCCTATAAAAGCTTTAAAAATGACTTTAGAAACCTTACAGTTAAGAGGTCACCTGGGTGGGATCTTATTAGAGGCCCTGGTGCTGACACAGTCCTGCCTGCCTCCTCCTTGCTTTTCCTCCCACTCTATGTGTCTGCAGCCGCCTCCTCTTTGCTGGGTCTGCCCTCCTCTTTTGCTCTTGATGTCACACAGAGCAGGAGCAGAAGAGGAGGGCAAACCCAGCAGAAGAGGAGGTGGCTGCAGACACATAGAGTGGGTGGAATAAGCAAGGAGGAGGCAGGCAGGACTGTGCCAGCAACCAGGAACTCTTATTTTGATCCACCCCAGGCGACCTCTTAACTGTAATGTTTATAAAGTCTTTTGTAAGCTTACAGGGGGGCTAGAGGCATGGGGTACCCCTTCATTGAATGCAGCAGACATGCTGCATTCAGTTTGCCAAGCACCAGGGGGGTGACTGGTCCTCTTTAAATATTCACAGATTCTTATGTGGATCATTTTGTAGTTTTTCTCCAAGCTTTTCTATGCAACTGTTTTTTATAGATACCCTGCCACAGAAATGTTTAACTTAGTAGCTAACAATAGAAATTATTTGGCATTTGTTGGATCCTTTTAAGAGTTAACTTTCTGAACTGTGATATCTTTGCGTGTCTTTATTTTAGATTGGCTACATGAGAAATACCGCTTTCAAAGGTATGCCAACAATCAATCTAGATATATTTTTTAAAGATTTTCCAGCCTTAATTTTTCAATATGCATATGTCAGTAAATACACTTTAGAGGTACTGTATAAGAAAATCAAAATTATTTTTCATGATTGGCAAACCCAAGCTGTAATGTTTAGGGTCCTTTACAGACACTCAGTGTCCGTGTATGGACCCCGAACACAGACATCTAAGGGAAGTCTGTTTTACTGTCTGGGTTCAGCCATCTGGAAAAAGCTTGTTGAAATTCTGCAGGGCAAAATGAAGATTAAAGCAACAGAGTTATACTTATCAGTTTCCACTGCTGTCAATGCTTCCGGGTCCACTCATTAAACTTTGAAATATTTTCAGCTTGCCCCACCCAGCCTATTGACAGAGTTAGACTGTGCCCCACCCTCTGTGTCGGTATCTGTGATTGGTTGTCGTATACACACTATTGTACAAATAAGTAGTTTTGAAAAAATGGCTCCTCAATATAGTTCCACCATATTTTTATACCCAGACAAGATAAAGCTGATGGCTGGAGGCTGCAGCCCACAGCTGTGTGCTTTATCTTGGCTGGGTGGCAAAATGTGGGTAACTCCTTCCATTTTTTTACTAATTTAAATAAATAATTTTAAAAAATGATGTGGGGTCCCCCCCAATTTTGATACACAGCCAATTTGAAGCACACAGCCAGGGGTTGGTTTTCTCAGCCAGGGGAGGCCCATAGTTATTTCTTTTTCACTAGTATAAAGGCAACCAGTCACACACCAGCAAAGAGGATGAAGAAGCAAGTCTGGCGGCAACAATTTACAAATGGTGTCACAGAGTGTGACCTGGGAAATCAGAGCAATATGTATAAGGTTTAATGAGCGAACTCGAAAGAAGAGACAGCAGCGCAGAAACTGGTAAGTATACGGTAATTGTCCTGCATTTTGCTTCCTTTTGCATCCCCCTTTCCCTTACTACAACACTTTTATTGCACTAATGTTTGGGTCCCCATAGACTTATATGGGTTCAGGCTTATGTTCAGATCAAGTCTGGTCCCAAACCGGACCTCTTTTTTAAGTCCAGCCAGATCCGATGAACCTGGTTTGCGTTCACTCATTATAATGTTATGTGAACTTATAGAATTATTGCCACTGGCTTTTTCGGTACAATTGCCATCTTTAAAAAAAGTGATACAGAAAATTTGGAACTCTATCATGCTTCCAAAACATCCACCATAGAGACCGTAATGTTGTACAAGATTATATCAATCTTCTCTATCCAAATAAACCCAACTTGATCTATCATCTTTAATCAATTAACTGTACCCTACCTACAAGTTAGTCATAGCGGGCATTCCCTGTCTTAATTTTCCTCATCTAACTCATATTCTATATACTATAATGCATTTCCAGACTTGTAAATAGTTGCGTTACTATGACATAGTAACTTTTGTTACATACTTTTGCTATATACATTCCAACTAAAATATTGGTTTACTTAATGCAGATATAACCATTGATTAAGTAGTTAAAACTATGAAATTTACCATATGTCATTGCATAATCCTTAGACTATAACTACTACATTGTAACCTGCCTCTTTTTCTCTGATAACAATCTTTGTATTAGACAACATGTGATTTATGTTACAAGTATTTACTCCCTGTTTGAAAATGTAATAAAAATATTTGAACATATAAAAGAAAGTGATAATAGGAAATTGCAGTCATATTGATCTATTGACATGTTCAATCACTCAAAATCCAGTTTTACCATATATATAGTTTAGAATTTAATTAATTGGTTATTGGGCTGTGTTTCACTTTTTGCTTTTGTAAATCACCCTTTGTAAGCTCAAAGAGAAATGTTTTAATAGAACATTCTTTATATCAATAGGATTTTCACTATGTTGTGACTTTTTACATTGGGCGTTTATGTTCTAAAACATCACGTCAACTGTCATAATTTTTCAAAACAGAACTAATACTTAAAGGGAATCTGTGAAGTCAAAAATCCATATGTAACTGATATAATATTCTAATTACTCTTTCTAAGCTCTCTCTATTTGTGTATTTATTTTATTTATATTCCCTCCTATCCTATGTAAACAGCAAAATAAAAGATCATTCTATTTGTCAATCAAAGTGAGTGATCATTTGCTTCTCTGCTGCCCACTCTCTAATAAATGAATAATCATGCACAACTGCACTGCCTTGCCCTCCTCTGGTCTGTATGCTGTGTGTGGTCAACTTTCTAGGGACTCATTGCAGACAGAGGAGAAAGGAGAGGGTGGAGGTGTGTGCTCTTAGCAAATGCTGCTGTGAGATCTTCATTGTGTATATCTGAGGCATGTGTGTAGTGTATGCTCATATTTCTGTGTGTTTATATTAACATTTGATCATCAGATAGAAACAATACATGTATACAGGAAAACAAAATGTTCATGTAAACAGAAATCTCTCACAGGTAGCACAGGCTAGTGATGTTACTATAAGAGTTGTACACACCTCCCCCTCTCAAACCCCTCCCCAGCAGCCATGCAGAAGCCTGAGATTCAGTGTAACTTCACAAGGGGAGGGACAGAATACCAGCTTGAATAGAAGCATGGATATTTAAATAACATATACATTTACTTTTACAGCTGCCTGCAGGGTGTGCAGTGCTTATAGCACGAGATCTACAGCGTACATTAATGATTTGTATATCTTCTGAAAGGTCTGCCCGAGCACTAATCAGGGGTACTATTAGTATCTTACTGAAAATGACCTGACAGAGTCCCTTTAACCAGGTACATTTTAATTTTTTTGTACATATCTTATAAAGAGCTGTAAAAATTGTTCTCATTTACATAGTTGTTTTTGTGTGTTTTTGTATACATAGGGTTTCATTTTTGTGTCTCTTTTTTTGTTGTTGCTGATATCAGGTGTTACTAAAGGGAAAATAAAGGAAATAACTGTTTTCTCATTTTGCTATATTTTTTATGACCACAATTGAACAGTAAGCTACATGTAATTTGTTTTTTACCATTCTATAAAAGCTATTTTTATATATCGGACTAGTAACTGCAATTTGGAATGAGAGTACCATTTTTATTTATTTATTTTATTTATTACTACTAATTTTTTTTCATTTATTTTGTACATTTTTTATCCCCAATAAAATACCTTTTAGGTGCATTCCATTTCATCTTCATGTTATTTCCCCTGTGACTGGGCTTTTATGTGAACTTCAGTTACAAGGGAAATGCAGCCTATTTGGCTGCTTAGCAAAATGGTTTGGTCTCCTATTACCCAGCAGGTCCTGATCCCTCTCTCTATATAGTGATCATATGACTGTTGTGTGTGGAGAAGGAAGAATTATCAGTATTTTCTATTACTGCATTTCATAACACTTGTTTAGTGCTATTTTCATAGCAGTAGTGAAGACACAGATAGTAAAAATTCATATCTGCCTTTTCTATGGGAACTACAGTAGGTTTTGATCACATTTTACTGTGCTCGTCTGCAGTGACATTTGACATTTTGGAACATCACTGCAGATTTGGAGCAGGACCACCCAGCTGTTTAAAGTCTATGTGCAGTTAAATTCTTGTTATTTGTTGTGATTGCTGTTTTATGAGTCCATTATTTTGGATTAGGAACTGGCATTTCCTTTTCTTAACAATAAAATATTAGTACTGATATTTTTTGCTTTCTACAATTGCATCTAAAATAATCATTAAAGATTGATGAACTATAGGAAATCTGTATTTTCATTGAATTTTCAGATACATTTTTTTTATTAAGGAGCTGTTTATGCAACATAGATGTATTGGAAGCTAAATGTTGGAATATTAGTGCCCAGTTTTTCCCACTGTCTATATGTTACAAATGTAAATTTATATTATAAAAGTTACCTTTGTATTGCAAAATAATATCAAATAAAATAATAATAATAATAAATAATAGTAATGATCTTAAACCAGAGTTGGCAGTTTTGATTAACGCCTATACATACGTTGTTGACTGTTAATAATTCCATCCCACTGACATACATACAAGCAGATGGTGTGTCTTATGACCCTCATGTCTCTTGAGTATTTTCTAATACTCTAGAGGCCAGGGTGCACTGAAGCTGCATCCCTCCCCTGTTCCTCAGCAACTGTGACCCGGGAAGTTCCTCCGATGATAATGATATATCATTCATCATTAAAAGAGTCATAAAGAAAATCATCTTCACCCCCAAATAATAAATATTATGCCTTTAGTATGTATTGCTTTACAGTAAAATCTTTGTTAAGTGGCTAAATCCTGGTAGGTATAAAATAGATGCTATTTCATAAGAGGTAAGGTCTTTTATAAAAGATCAATAGTCTTAGGAGAGCAAATTAAAAATTGTGCTAAATTGAATATTCATTAATATTTTGCATATCATCTATTTTCTTATACTTTTCGTAATATCTACAAATCGCATTCGAGAAAAGAGAGTGATAGAAATGCTAACAATACAGTTTTTGTTTACAGCTACCAGAAGAAAAACACAGGAAAAGTAGGTCAGACCGAACAAACTCATAACATGCAGAAACCCAGTTATTTCTAATTGTAAAAAACTTAAGGGAAAAAACAACATTATTTCAGGATTCTGGCTTAGAAATGATGACAGAAGCATCTATAAAGAAACAGTGCTAGATAATGTATCATTTCTTATAATATGTAGTATTATAAAATGTAAATTATAGTTTAAAGTGGTTGCTCATTCTCTATTTTTGTAGTCCATAGTCCATTTTGAAAAAAAAAATACTACTCGCATATCAGTACCATTCCGTACCTTTCCTAGAGGTCTGCATTGGTCATTGGTTGGCATTTGCATATAACTCCTGAACAAACTATGGCGTCCAAGTTACTATGATTGCAGCTAACACTGCTGTATGTTAAGGGACACACAAGTGTATGGCATGCATTGTAAGAGCATAGGATGTGATATGCTAATGACCCTCGACTTAGTGTGCAAGTGTGAGCCGAGTGCTATGCAATGTGATTAGATCCTGTGATCAGATCACAGGTGTGGAGAGGAGGGAGAGATTACTCTCCCAATCTCCTCATTGCCTGCCTTGGTGTATATCGTACTGCTCTCAATCTCATTCTCTTGCAGTCAAATGTCTCAATCATAACTATAGACTTGTATGGGTGCAAGTGATCAGATACTAGCTGACAGTCGCTACATGCTGCAACTGTTTTCTCAGTCTGAGTCCACCTAAGAAAATAAAATTGCAGATCAGCACTTCCCCATTGATTAACATGGGGTCTGTGACCGAGTCACTACAGTAGTAACTAGTCCCAGAAGTTGAGGGATAAGACTACAATTACAATTCATAATTATATTATAGTATTACTTACTGGATAAGTAAAGGGAGGTCAAACGTTCTGAAGTCAGATCCAGGAAACAGCACAATACAGCAAGGAGTAATGAGAGTTGAAATCCAATTCACGAGTCGGGGTCAGGAAAACCAGAAAGACAAGATATAGTTTACAGGGAGCAGGCAAAAGAGTAATCAGGTCACAGGCAAATGGTCAAATGGTCAAAATCCAGGAAGGGAATAAAGTCAGGCTGGGTCAGGCACAGAGCACAGAGAGATCAGTATTACATATGCAGCAACAAGTGTACAATTGACACTGTATGGAGGAGCTAGCACGCTTACATAGAGGACTAATCAAGAGAATTGAACATAGATGATTGCAGCTCAGATCCAGCACAACTAAAACAGACGATAGCCTCCACACAATAGTAATGGTACAGTTACACGGTACGATATCGCTGAACAATATCGTTGATAAGTCACACTTTTGAGATCATTCAAACGATATAATTTGTGCATCGTTGCGTATAAATGTATGATGTTGAAACAACAAATCTTTTGATCGCTCATCAGAAATTTGAGATCCTGACCTCAAATCCGTCGTTCGTCATCTAATTAACGTTCTGTGAACCAGCAATATCGCTCAGTGTGACACCTTTTTGTCCGATGTCGTTCACAATTGCTTATTTCCTGCCGCTTTGTAAAATCGTTCACTAGTTCTTCTCGAAGTAGCTGGTGCGTTGCCAAATTTTAGATCGTTAACGATATCCATGCGTGTGACAACGCACCAACAATATCGAAACGATCGCGGTCACGTGACATCGCTAATGATATCGTTCAGCGATATCGAACAGTGTAACGGTACCATAACACAGCAGACAGTAACAGTGTGGAAATCATGACAAGGCCAAGTGTAATCCGATATTTTATCGGATTGCACTCATCCAATTGCACTCGTTGTGTTTCCTAGCCTTAAGTGTGTGGATACAGAGCTTTGTTATTTATCAAATGTGTGCCAAAAATAAAAGGAAGGCATAATAAATAAAATTAATAATAAGGTGGTAATAATAATAAATAATATAACACAGTAAAACAAAACTAGTGTTTATGGTTATTGGATTAATAAACAGATGGTTTTCTTCTAGAAACCAAATCTGTTAAATTCGAGATTGTTGTTTGTTTTTTCCCAAAATGTATAATGGCATATTTCATGATGATAATAATCAAATAAATTAAAATTTGAACTAAATCTTGTTTACATTCAAATCTTTAAGAAGTTGAAATCAATTACCCAATTAATGAGTTTTTATCTTAATAATTAGATGTTTCAACATAAAACACAGGCATGGCTGCTTAAAATTTCTACAAGAGCTTAGAGAAAAGACATAATAAAGCATGTGTTAAATTATAGTGTTTTGTACAGGTATATTTAATGAAAATGCAACTCCTTCATCATTCTACTGTGAATGTAGAATTGGCACCTAGACAGCTTTTTAGATTTGTTAATCATGAAGCAGAATTGCTATGGGACCAATGAGGGAAGACGTTAATGAAATGGTATGGTATGTTGCATAATGAAATGTAGAACTTAAAAAACATTTGTAGGGAGAGTAGTCCCACAGATAACTTGCTCTCATTCTTTTATTGTCTATATATACCTTGTTATAATTTATTTACATAATTGTATATACTACAATGTTTGTATCCAGTGTAGCGATGAGAGAACCAAATAATAAAGTGTGGCGTTTGTACTGAACACAGACGTTAAAGAAAATTAGTGTTTGAGTTCAGAGCCTGGGTATGCAAACCACTGTAGCAAGCATTGCTGAGCTTGAGTACACATGGTGCTTAGCTCAGTGCAAATTGCTTGCAGTGCTCGAATGGTTCGCACTGGGCATAAAATCAGTGTTTTCTGATGTAGTTCAATAGAACTACAGAATGGTTGGGCCTTACCACGCTGAGAATCCCAGCCCACAGCTACCTGGGGTTTTACCTTAGCTGGCAATCAAAAATAGGGCAAAGCCCACACATTTTTTATTGTTCATATAAATAATTTAAAAAAATAGGCTTCACTGTATTTTGATTGGCAGTCAAGGTAAAGCCAGGATTCGGGTTCGCAGCCCGTAGCTGTCCACTTTATTTGCACTGAGAATTAAAAATACAGCAAATCACTCCGTCATTTTTTAAAACCTTTTATTTAGTACTATGATATCAGTCAATGGGTGGGGGGCCCAACAGCCAATCACAGATGCCTTCACAGAGAATGGATATCTGTGATTGGCTGTTGGAGTAATCTGAAAACAGCCCATAAACTCTAGCACAGGGGTAGGCAACCCAGGCCTCAGAGCCGCCAACAGTGAAGGTTTTCAGAATTACTTTAGTATACCACAGGGATTCGAATTATCACTAGTGCAGGTGATTATATTATCACCTGTGCAATAATAAAGAATTCCTGAAAACCTGCAGCTCTCGAGACCTGGAGCTTCCTACCCATGCTCTAGAATCTACCTTAATATATGGGCTGTTTCCAGATTAATCCAACAGCCAATCTGAGATGCATACTCTCTGTAACAGCATCTGTGATTGGGTGTTGAGCCACTCAGCAGTGAATACCCAGGAAGTTAATGAGTGGTCCTGGAAGTACAAGTGTCCGGACGACGGTAAGGATAATGCTATTTTCTTTCTTTTTACAGCTCTCTGCCCCATACACAAACTGTAACACGGACTTCCTTGGGAAGTTCGCGCTTGGGGTATGTGCCCAAAACTAGGTGTTTGTAAAACAAAAAGAAAAAGGGGCGCTGTGTAGGATCTAGGGACACTAGTTAAAAGCGCTGCTGTTATGTGCAGAATGCACTAACTTGAAGGGGTTGTGCCTTCCCTGCACAACCCTGGTGATAGACCTGGATGGAAGGGGTCACTGGCTGATATCTCCTTGCTGTGCCCTCGCTCCACTGGTGCATCCTCTTTCTGGATAGTCACGTGATCAGATTACGGTCATATGACCGGCTACATCATCACAGGTCCTGTAATCACTGAGCTTCACAAAGCTTAACCGCAGGTCCTACAGCTTGAGTTGGTATAATCTGTGCTTGCTGTCTGTGGCGGTTTTATTCCCGATCAGACTGTCAATTCAAAGAGCAGCTCCAGCTTCTGCTCCATCAGGGTCGAGGGAGAAGTGGCAATGAAAATAATAGTATAGAAGTCTCATAGGGAGTGCTAAGGATGATGGTATGATGGATTTAAGCAAAAATTAACAAATCCCTTTTTTAATAATCCTCCTGCAAACTCCACAATATGTCTGACTACTACCTGATGAAGACGGTCTTTGTACTGTCGAAACATGTTGTGGAGTTTGCAGGAGGATTATTAACAAAGGTTTGTTAAGTTTTGCTTAAATACCATCATACTGTCATCCTTAGCGCTCCCTATGAGACTTCTATACTATTATCTTTCAAAACTAGGTGTTTGGTACAGACCCCGAACTTTGCAGCTTCAGGTTCCCCATTCTTAACTACAATGTGTTTTTTTTCTTCCAAAAATTAGTTAATGTAAAAAAAATACACAAAATTTGATTTTAAAAATGGTAAAAATGTGTGAAACTTTCCTTAATGCCAGCTGTTCAAAAGAATAAAAAAACCTGTAGTAGGTACTTGATAGATTAGGTTCACATAGCTAGGGATAGCATTTGTTATTGGTTCTATACTCTGACTAATAAAGTGGGAGACACAAATAGGAGGGAGAGGTTTTCATATTTAGGTAACTCACCCAGTGAAAGTTTATAAGTATTTCTGGACATGTCAGCTTTTGATACAAATGATAGTGCAATCCAAAGTGAGTCGTTGCAATTGCAAACTTAAAATTCTGTGTCTTGACAAAGGTTTGAACCTATTTTGGGGCCACATTGGTAATTTATGAATTAAAGAGGTTTTCCCATGAACGAAATTAATCTTCAAGATGATTTTAATCTATAGATCTTTGAATAATACTAATTTCCACTATTGAATGTGTTTAAAAAAAAGTTCCTGTCCTGAGATAATCTTATATATGTGTCCCTGCTATGTACTGTGTAATGGATGTGTCTGACTGTACAGGGACATGGTCTGATCATACCAAATTCTGTGCTTGACATAATCTTGACTATATGGTCCCTGGTAATTTATGTTAAAGAGGTGTTCCATGATGTTAATTCAGTGATTTAACATAACTAATAATATAATTCACTATTGAAGATTTTACACAGTCCCTTGTTTTAATCTTATATATGTGTCCCTGCTATGTACTGTGTAATGGATGTGTCTGACTGTACAGGGACATGGTCTGATCAAACACATCTCCTGTGCTGAGATAATTCTATATATGTGTTCCTGCCATGTGTTGTGTAATGGCTGTGTCTGACGTATTATTAGTATGTGGATATGCTGGCCTGAGCTCAGTATTTATGAATTATCACTAACTTTCTACAGGATTGACGAAGATCTGGGGCCCTCCCTCCCGTTTTCACACATTATTATTAAAATATTGTTGTTTTTTTTATATCATAGTGGTTGACTTCTGTTTTAACTCGTTCGTAATGATTAAAACTGCCTTCATAACTATGTGTTAACAGTTGATCTGTTAGTTCAGACCCCTTGGCCTCCTCTTTCTGCTTCCTCCCCCTGTACTCCTCTTCTGATGCAACCATGTTGCCGACTTTATCCCATTCCTTTGGTCCCTAAGTAGCGCAATATACAATAAAGCAATCACCCCTTTGATTTCCTCCCTTTGGTGAAATAGGAGTTAATTCTGTATGGATTAGGTTGTTGGAGTATATTTGCACTTCGGCATTTTGAGCTTTTGAGTCACTTTGCAGTGACCTGTTTATTATCTGAATCAAGTCACGGTCTTTACTCTCACTCAGCAGGGTGTCTAGCTATGTGAGCATGCGCGCAGGTCTCCGATTATAGGGGCATTGCTCATGCATACCCTTATGCCGCATATCACGGTGATAGGCGAGATTACGCCTATAACAAGACACCGGAAGTGACGACTTAGCGCATGCGCGCAGCTAGAATACACCTTGCCATTTCCTGGTCACTATGGTGATTTCAATCAAAACAATGGTGCTTCCTCCTTCCGGTTAGGCACAGCCCTTTTGCGTGGCGGTCTGCTCACAGGTGATCGTCTTTTAGGATCAAATTTGCTACATATACCTGGTGCAGATCAATTATACCTCGTATTCCCTTGAGGAAGCTGCAGTTGCAGCGTAACGCGTGGGGCTCCCAGGCCTTCAGGTTGCAGCCAAGTCATAGGTAATATGCATGAATGGTGTGTGCAGATTGCCTTTGTCCCCTCATTTTCCCCTTAGACATTGATGTTATTGTCCTTGTACTGATTGATATGAAGGATAGTACATTGTTATTATGATTGATTTCATTTTTGATGTTGTTATTGGGGCTTGTAGCTTACTGAGGGCTTGCACACTGCCTCTGCTATTTACAATTGATTTACTTTGGCAATTCTCATGATTTTGCAACAGTTGGCTTGGACCTACATTGTTTTTAAATGTTTTTAACTGTTTGTTTTGCACCAATTTTTTGTAATTTTGAATAAAGATCATGTAAAAGATTATAGTGGTGTGCACAAAGTATGTATGACCTTTTCTCCTTCAAAAGCCTTCTGGTTTCATACATATTGTAGCACCCCTGTCAAGTATAACTCTTTAATATTGGCTGTGCAGCACCTTTAACGTATATAATATGATCGTACAGGGACACTGTCTGATCACACCCCATCTCCTTTGCTGAGATAATCTATTATGTGTCCGTATTTCTGGTAGTGAATGTGTTGACCATTCAGGACATGTGTCATCCACATTTTTAGATAATCTATATGTGTCCGCTATGACATGACTGTACAGTCAGACACA
The DNA here is from genome assembly GCA_033576535.1 of Allobates femoralis. Classification (NCBI taxonomy): domain Eukaryota; kingdom Metazoa; phylum Chordata; class Amphibia; order Anura; family Aromobatidae; genus Allobates; species Allobates femoralis. The sequence continues at coordinate 141,848,521 of JARQOC010000002.1, forward strand.
ACCATTACACAGTACATAGCAGGGACACATATTTAAGATTATCTCAGCACAGGAGATGTGGTATGATCAGACCATGTGCCTGTACAGTCAGAAACACCCATTACAGTACATAGCAGAGGAACATTTATAGGCTTAGCTCAGATCATCACAATATTTAACACATACAATTGTGGAAATCATTATTATTCCAAGATCTATAAATTTAAATTAACTTTGTTTGTGGGACCAACCCTTTAAAAATATAGGTCTAAAACGACAACAAAAACATTACTATTCTTTTAACAGTATTTCTTTTTAACATCTCATTGCAAAATGCTGGGAAGCTGCTTTACATCAAGCATTGTTACAGTGTAATCAGTAGACAGCCCCCTTGGGTAGTCAGACAGAAGTCTCACACTCATTACAGTCATGCTGTATAGCAGGCAGCTGCTACATGTCGCTATAACGTGCAAAGAAAGCCTAGATAGAGAATGAGGAAAACATTGGGTGAGAGGAACTTGATGAAAGGTTCTCTTGCTTCAGTAATTAATTCATTAATTCATTAATTATCTTGTTTAATACTTATTAGACTAACTCCTAGAAGGATGAAAGGGTATATGTATGCCATAGCCTGTATAATGGATACAATAATGAGTGTTAATTCCAGTAGCTATCTGCAAATATGAATATTTTTTGTATTATTGCTTGTTTTGTAATATAAGTTCTAATTATTTTCACTACTTTTCTTTCTTTTTCACAACTTTAACCAATGTATCACTTGTCATCAGTTTTGCAAAACTTACAAAACTTTAAATTACCCCTGAGAAATGCTTTAAGACTTATTACAAACACCAGACGCTTGCAATTCATATTGTAATTGAAAATCGCTTATTACGTAGTTACCAAGAAAGCACATAGTAACTCACACTGATATTAATTTTGGTGCTTTAGAATTTGGTTTTAAAGGGATTTTAAAAGGAAAATTTAATAGGACTGGCTTTTCATATACCAATCTTAAACTGTTGGAATACTTCTCTTAATAAATTTAGCACATCTTGTCTTAAAGATAGGCGTAAAGATGCTTGCTAACTTCAAGCACCACGCAACTACATGCACCACTTTAGGCAGAGTAAATATGCGAATCAATGGAGACCCAATACCTTTTTTCACTGACAATAAAAAATGTACAAATTGCATATTCATGTACCCACCCTTGCTTTCAAAACGCATCAGTTTTTTCACATAAACTTGCATGACGTTTTTAAAGTAACTTGGTAGGAGTTTGACCCAGATACCTTCAATAACTAGCCATTGATTTTCTGTGGATATAGGTTTGGCCAAAACCTTCTGTTTCTTCATCCAGTCTAAGACAGACCTGGTAATGTTAACATCACGGCCCAGTTGGGGTCATATCATCACTTACAAAACTCCTTGTTCTTTGCTACACTAAAGGTAATTCTTAAAGACATGCCTATATGTTTGGGTACATTGTTCTGCTTGATTTGAAGACAATCAGATGCCTCCCAGATGATATTGCATGATGGATAAATATCATTCTTTTTTTTGAGCACTGAGGGCACTAAAAAATGGGAATACTGAAGGTCGTAAGCACAGTAGTTGGTAATGTAACAATAAAGCAGACGAATGACACATCATGCTTTCTTACATGCAAAATTGGAAGATGTCAAGCATTTCTATCTGCCCAGTACTACCAACAACCTGTGGAACCCTTAAAAGTTTGGGTTCTAGTGGTTCAATAGGACTCTTTATACAGATCTGTTTGGGACCAACACTTGACCTTAACCTCATTTAAAGACATTGATTGGGCAGTTTGGCTCTCCACCCACATACAGTCATCCATAAACAAACCACTACTGGGGGCGAGAGAGCTGATATTTGTCATTTTTTTATTTTAGAAACACACTATAGCTGATATCTCTGCTTTAACCCCCAGTGTGAGATGATCAAACACTGAAAGTTGCTTGCACTGGGTAAAGCATCAAGCGTATACGAGCACAGCAATGCCCGCTCATTTCTAGTGGTGGCCCTTTTTTGGATTTTCTTCAGCTTTTTGTATTCAGAACATTTGCATATGTGACCACCACCTTGGGCTGTGCACCTGATATATTCAGATTTGAATGTTCAGATGTTACATACAGTCAGGCCCAGGTTCTGCTCTCCAACCTTTTATTTTGACGTCTGATGGCACATATTGAGGTGAGTTATTAGAGAGGAAGAATATATCGATTAAGTTGTGGTGTTGCAGTTTAATAGCTTTTTATTTACATGTCTTACTAATTATTTAATCACTTACTTTACATATTCTCCCCTTTTTACCAGTCTGTCATTGTTAATTTGTTTACTGTAAACTATATCATTTTGTATCTAACCCTTTCTCATGTACAGCACCATGGAACTAAAGGTGCTATATAAGTAAATTATTATTATTATTATTATTATTATTATTACTGCAGTGTTTCTATTGTTTTTATGATTTTTTTCATTGTAGCTTATTTTTGTAACCTAAAGACTAAAGAGAGGTGTATTAATGAGTGTCTTTTGGCAAAAAGTAAACATTATGGAGATTCATTGCAATTTTGGGGCTGCATATCAGCAAATTGGGAATTTGGTTCCGATTACTTGTGTCCTCAATGCTGAGAACTATAGGGAGATACTTTTTCATCATATAATATCATTAGGAAGGCTTCTGAATCCATGTGTATATTCCAACAGAGCAATGAACCCAAACATAACAACAATGTGGTTAAGAACTCTTTCAAAGGAATGAAGAGTCGGGAGTCCTGGAAGTGATGATATGGCCATCACAGATCCCTGATCTCAATATCCTCAAGTATGTCTACGATTATATAAGAAAATAGTAAGATTCATCAGGGCTACATCCCCAGAAGATCTTTGTTTTTCCCCCAGTTGCTTGGTACATTGCATGCATCCTGAAAAAAGTGGTTGCTTTGAGTCTGTTCTGACGGCAAAGGGTGGTCACACCAAATCTTTGATTTATAATTCTCTTATGTTTATTCACTTTGCATTGTGCTATTAGATACAAATGAACTACTAACATTGAAGCATTCCTATTTGCTGCATTTTTCCCTGCTTGTCAAAAGCGTTTGCACAGCATGGTAACCTGCTATACCTGTTTCATTGAAAAAATGTCAGAGAAATCTGCTGTTAGAATCCACAACAGTTATTTTCAGGAAACGTTAGTAAAAAGAAAGTGACCCTTTCAAGTCAACTGTTGAAGAAATTGGTTATGAATGAATTATTATTCATTTATTGCATTACATTTCTCAAAGATAGTAAGGACAAGGCTCGATTAGTTGTCACCAATTATAGTATAGCAAAAATACATATTGTAAGGTCATTTTAATAACAGATTTTATAAGAGGAGCCTTAACAATGATTGGTATCGGTATTTTCTTACTTTTTGTCTCCCGGTAAACCTTAACATTAGAGGCCAAGGAAGGAAATGGAGAACTCTTGAAATGTTTGAAAGAGCAGCTTAATGATATGAATACTGCCCTCACTGGGTGAACTCATTTGGAATTTCAGTGTCAGCTCTTCATGTAACCTTGTAGAGGTTACATAGGTTGCATTGTCTCTCTATGCCTCAGGCACAAAAATGAGGACATAAACGTCATAAAACTGACTTTACAATGCACACAGATGAACACAGTCTTAACTGTCTTCACTTCATTTATATAATTTGTTTTTTAAATTTTACAGTTTTTTATATAATCATATTCTGTCTAGAATAAATTTGTAGCATGACCTAATTAGTTCAAATTCCAATAAAATGCATAAAAGTCTTATAGAATTGCATAATCATGTCTTGAAACAAATGTATCATCTTATTATTAACCCCTTTTATAATGTATCAATTCATCTCATAAGCGTGTATACTTTCTTGCTAGCCATTAAAAAAAATCTAAAGTAATTTCTAGCTTTCATGGGCAGTTAGCTATGGAAACCTCTCCCTTATTGGCTACAACTTTAAGCCTAACTAACTGGTTACTGTGGTTTCTTCGGCTGGTAGAACTTACGCTGATTGCTACACAAACTGTGGTGTTAACTGGGGTCGTTTGGTCAAGTCGTTGAACAGGTCAAGGATTAAAGATGTAGAACATATTTAAAATGAATGCATTATAGTTAATCTAGTGTACCTTCACTGATTCAGAAAACAAAGCACCTGATTTCTAAAACCAACCCTTTACCCTGGAATTGAGAATTTACAAATATAGATGAGCTAGATGAGCGGATGTGATGAAATATAAAGTCAACAAATTTACTAGAAAATTTTATTTGCAAATAATTCTCAGCTACTTGAATTGGAATGAATTATGGTCTGTGGTCTGGAGAAACCCCAGGGCATAACAAATATAAGATAAATGGAAACAAACAACTTGACACCTCCAATTTCCACTGCTTAATCTTCCCCATAGAATTCTCAGCACATCTTTTTACCGCCATCTGCATCTTCATGTTAAGCTTTCATATCTTCTCCCACTAGGCCCAGCAATGGTAAGAATATGTGCTCAGGAAAGTATAGGGAGAGAGCAGTGGAAGTGGAAGCAAAGATAATCAGTGAGATGAGTAGTATTATTATAATTTTTTTTGATGGCCTTCTAATGTTCAGCAAAATGTGTATACTGGAGAATACCGATTTTTGGAAATATTACAGTAGAGCTTGTGCTGAGCTATCTACTTCTGCTACAGCTCTCCTACATACCAGAACTGTCACTCAAAGAGCAGTTCTCATCCTGCCAGAAAGTAAGAAGTGAAAGACTGGAAAACTGTTGCTGGTCAAGAAAAAACCCCTGGAGTTGTCAAAAAATGTACCATTGCAAAACAATGTGTTACTTTTAGGCTATGTGCCCACTGTACGTTTGTGCTGCATTATTTGCTCCATTTCTGTAGCAAAAATGCAGCACTGACAACTTTACCATTACCGTCAGTGTTCAAAAAACCTGTGCCCACATAAGCATTTGTGGGTGCTGCATTATTTGCTCCAGAAATCGCCTGCGTTTATAAAAGTCTCTGTCAATTAACATTCCCCATAGACTTAATTCAAACCCCCAAAAAGCATCATAAATGGATTGGTATTCACACAGTCCATATGTGATGCTTTTTTACAGTAATTTTCTAAATAAAAATGATCCGAAACTCAGCCTCCCAGTGAGCCCATGGTGATCCCCAGTGATTTCCTCCTCACAGGCACCGGCAGAATCTGTGCGAGGTGACTACAGGATCTGAACACTATGTGACTGGCCATGTGACTCAGGCTGTCTCATGGTGCAAGGTCCTGGAAGTAGGATGAACACACAGCTTCTGCTGGTACCTACGAGGAAGATATCACCGGTCACTCTGAGCTCACCAACGAGGGTGAGAAAGTGTCTGTATGTGTTTGTGTCTGTCTATCTCTGTGTCTATCTGTCTGTCTGTGTCCCCTTATGTGTGCTGAATTTTTGTGCTGTGTTTGTACTCTGCCCAATCGCAATATATTTGTGTGGTTTTTGTTTTTACACAGCTGCGTTTTTGCAGCTGACAAATGCATCATAAACGCAGCACAAAAATACGCCCAGTAGGCAATCCTTTAGTTGCTTTTTTTGTCATTAGTTTCTTTTTCAGGAACTGACACCAGTTGCCTAAAATATTAAAACGGATATAGAGATTACCAGGGGCGTATCTAAGGGGTGCAGCCGGATTCTTTGCCCCAGGCACAACTCAGAGGGGGGCGCTGGTGGCACCCACCCCCACCCGCGGCTGCAGGGGCGGCGGGGCTGAAAGCTGACAGCATCTTCCCCCCCGCTCCTCACCTACTCTGGGGGGGGCACCAAAATAGATCTTTGCCCCGGGCGCCATGAAACCTAGTATACCGCTGGAGATTACTAAATTCTGACATCAGAGTTTTTGAAAAAATGATAACACTTATGAGCTCATGTTCAGAACTCAGGAGTGTCTCAGAGTTCACCAGGGTCTAATTACACCTGATATTTGCACTTACCATAGTTCGTGCTTACAGCAGTCTGTTTTCTTGATTTGCATTTGTCCCATATAAATATCATTGTGTGTTTTTGGTCTCTGATGAGTTATGAAGGTGCTTGAATGGTATAAAAATGATAATAGACCAGTATCACAACTAGAAGTGAAGTATTTTGCTCTGAAATATTTCTTTTAGGATTACTTTTTACAGAAATGTTTAGGTTGCAGTATTTACACTGATGAGAAAAAAGATAATGTTTTGAACTTTTGATTTTCTGATTCCAGATCTCACCATCCAGTGATTTTGAGTGTGAATCTACCTCTTTGTTATATATAAAAAAAACTCTTGGCTATTTTAAACATAAATTTGACTTGCAACTATTTAGCGTGTAATTAGTTATGCAGTTTCATGTCATATCACTTTATTAGGTAAACCGATTGCAAAATCTTAATGAAAAGGGCTAATATAGCTTAAACCTAAAAAAAAAAACATATTAAAAACAATTATTTGTTAATAACTGTTAAAATACTAATCACCAATAACCACACTATAAACAACAAATAAGAATTATACGTCCCAGGGCAAAAGCGAATTTTCCCCACAATGTGCCCTAAACCGGCCTTTACCTTGTAATGGAGGTTGGCACCCTAAAAATATCAATGTGGTGCCCCCACTCACCAAAGACTAACCCTCGTGTCCCTATAAAGTCTTAAAATACAGAAAAGAGAAAATGGTCACTGGCTATGTCTTGGCCCATAAATACAGCTAAAAATTACTATACATAGCCTAATAAGCAACATAAAGAGAAGATGAGTGGGACGTCTACATTCACCCTAATATTGTCCGAAATAGATATCTGCATAATATGCCCGCAAAAAGGAATAATACCTTCATAAATCCTGAAAAATCCCTAATAATTAGGCCAAAAAGAGAAGCATATGAGCAGTGTATTTAATGGAACATACAGACTGAACTATATATAGCTGAATAGCCAATGTAGTGTCAGTGGAGTTTTCAGTCCTACATAGTAAATATGTGATTTTTGTCCTGATGAGATTATACTCAGAAGCATGTCAACAATAAAAATCACCCTTCTTTATTTACCATGGATAGGCTTGTCTTCACGGCAGCATGGCTTCATCCTATTCCTCCTCCATTTTGGATCATATCAATGGAAGGTGAGAGACTGTGCCCCTCTAGTCCATTGTTATTGCCTCTTTTGGCTTGAGATTGTGTGAAGATACAGAATTTACATTTGCATACTAGCCTGTGAATAACCTATGCAATTGTACTGATGTACTTGTACTTTGCAATTTGTACCTTACTGAGTTTGTGCCAATCACTTTTCTTCATAGTCTATGTTATATAATTTTTAATTGTATTTTTTCCAAAACCAACTACTATAGGACTGAAAAACCACACTGACACTATGCTGGCTATTCAGCTATATATAGGTCAGCCTATTGTCTACTGTATAAGCTACTCGTATTTTTCCCTTCTTGTCCTTATTATTGGGGCTTTTTCAGGATTTCTGAAGGTATTTTTCCTTTTTGTTGGCATATTAGACTGATATCTATTTAGGCCTAAATTAGGGTGAATGTAGACCCTCCTTTCATCCTCTCCTCTGTATGTTCCTTATTTAAGCTGTGTATAATATTTTTTAGCTGTGAGTATGGGCCAACATATAGTCACTGCCTACTTTCTCTTTCTATATCTTTTTTTATAGGGATTATGAGGGTTAGTTATCAGTGAGTGAGAGCACAACATCAATTTCTTTTAGGGTGCAGACCTATACTGCAAGGTAGGGTGTATTGTAGGGAAAGTTCCCTTCTGTCCTGGCCTTTGTTTGTTGTTTTTGGTGGGGTTATTTGTGATTAGTGTTTTAACATTATTAATAAAGAATTTCTTTTTTTGTTTATTCATATCACTTCAGTGTTACTGTTTAGCTCATGGTTTTAGAAAAATCTTTTTCTTCTTATATACTACAAATTTACAAAACAGCTCTCACATTTCCTAATAGACCAGTGTGTTATTAAGTTGATTCCCAAATGATAGTTCACTGGTTCAAAATGAGGAGCAGTAATAAAGATTTCATAAAGAAAGAAAAACAGCATTATCCAATCCATCAATAGTGGTCATGAAAATTAAGCTGCATCATGTGAATTCCATGACAGTTGGAAAAATATGAAATTAACTCCATCCTTCTCAAAGCCAAGATGTAAAAATCCAGGCAATATATCGGAGTCAACAAGTTGGCTCATCACAAGGTCTATTAGACCTGTTGCAACAAACATAGCAGAGAAGGTGACTCGAAAGTTTAATATTAGTGAAATTCCAGATGTCTATGCAAGTACACAAGTCTAGAATACTGGCCTGAAAACAGATGAAGAAGCCTCAACTTTAATATCATTATATGTGTCAGTTTGAGTTTGCTGAATAGTACAAAAGGTGGACAGTAGAAAACTGGAAACAAGTGATTTGGAAAGATGAGACAAAATTCATTAGAAATGGACCTTGTGAGTGCAAATGGGACTGGAAGAAAAAAGTAAAAAAAAGGGTTAACAGGTTAAGGATTTGGTGAAGGAAGCTGAATGGTATGGGGTTGTGTCACAACAAAAGGCATTGGATATTTAACCAGGATTAATGATGGTCTCAATTCTGAGCTATATGTGAGTTACTTAGTACATTTGTGTACTATGCATATGAAAAGGACCATATAGTGTTCCAGTAGGTCCATACATCGAGATTTGCAAAGGAATGATTCAATGACAAGAAGTAGAGGTGGTGGATTGGCACCCCAGCCCAAGATCTAAACTCAGTTAAATATTTGGGAGTAGAGTTGGAGAAAAAGCTGCATACATACCCAAGTGAGTTGACCAGTATGTGCCAACAATGGGAACATGTCAAAGATACCTGGGGCCAGATTTTGGTGGAGACATGCTTGAATCTGATCAAGAGCCTGCCCAGAAGGATACAGGCAGTGTTGAAAGCCAAAAGTGGATTTTGAAAAATATGTACAAATTATTTTAAAATATTTAAATTTACATTTTAGAAGCAAAACAGTAACAATGCATTGACATGACTTGACTCTGCATAACAAGTCATATGCTAAATAGTTAAAAGTCAAATTTATGTATGAGATAGCCAAGATAATTGTATACAAAATGAAGGTAGTCTCATAGTTAAAATTGTAGTGGATATTGAGATATGGAGCCTTAAAGGGAACCTGTCAGCTAATTTATGCCCCCCCAGCTATCACTGTCTGTAGCTGTAGTTTTATATTACTAGTCTAATCATCCCTGTCTGAGTTCATAGTGAAATGTGAAAGGTGAAAAATAAGCAGTCATACACTTACATTTTCTCATGTAAATGAGGCACAGTCTTGGAGACTGTAGCATATCTGGCAGGTTAATAGTTAAAATTTCAGCCTTATGTTAGAACGTATTGGCAGACCTGATGTGATGTCATAAACATGTGACTATAATAGGCGGAGCTAAGTCCCCATAAGACATAATAAGTTTGCTTGCTTAGCTCCACCCACTATGGTCACATCATTGTTACATCACACAGGTCCTTTAGCAATGCAAGTTAATAGTGAGTTAACTATTATCCTGCCAGACAGTCTCCCTTCTCCAAGGTGTAGACCAGAGGTCCCAATGTCAGTCCTCGAGGGCCGAACCAGTGCAGGTTTTCAGGATCTCCTTAGTATTGCACAGCAGGCAATGATTCCAATTCCTGTGCAAAAGTAAGGAAATCCTGAAAACCTGCACTGGTTCGGCCCTCGAGGACTGACATTGGGGACCTCTGGTGTAGACTGTAAGAGTATAAATGCTTTTTTTCACTTTCACATTACACTATGAGCTCAGACAGGGATGATTAGAATAGTATTATAAAGCTACAGTAGAGATAATGATAGCTGGGGGGCATAAACCAGCTGACAGGTTTCCTTTAAGGTCAAAGGTTCAAAATATTGTCATCTTTTTGCTCATTGCTGTTTGGTACTTAATTCTGCATTTTTATTGCAGCAGGTATAGCACACTAGTAGCCTTTTCTCATGTTGATAAATGAAGCACATAACTCCTCAACACATTGTAAAAAGTTAATGTCTCTAATTTTACTTTTCTTAAAAAACTTTTCACGTTATCAAAATACAGCAGACTAAGCAGAGTCAGGGCACATATTTCATAATAACCACTGATAATTAAAGAAAGGAATTTCATTAACATTAAAAAGTACATTTATTAAGTAATATCTAAAGAGAGCAGGTCCATGTTATTTTAAAAGGTTATAAATTTGCATTACCCTAACTATCAGCTATATAACTTCTGAAATGTATGCATCATAAAGCTGTTGAAGCCTTCTTCTACATTGAATAGCCAATATTACTTGTAGAGACTTTGGTACAAGGTGAGTTAGGACTAGCATTTCATTTACCTGACTAAACAATGGGTATTCAAGAACAAGATGTCCCTAACTCATTAAGAGGTGCATGTCACTCAATAAATTCAGTGCATCTTACCTGTGTTGTGTGCCTACCTGTGCTTTGCTAAAACTGTTACTCTACTCTATGATTGAAGTAACATTTTTGGTGTAGCGTAAACGTCTAATTAATTTTTGATTAATGATAAGTGATTGGTCAATGTTAAGACAGTACACATCCCGAACTTGTATGTTCTTTAACAGCCTTCTGCACAATCCCAATTCATGGTGACTCGATGGATGAACAAACTATAGGGTCTTTCCATTCTTTTTATTGTATCAAGCCATTGAGTAGCTTGTCTTCCTCTTCAATTCTTCCTCATCCCCAACTAGTAACAACCAATTTACAATTTATAATTAAATTACTGGAAGTCATATCAGAGGAACAGCACAACATAGAAAAGATGCCCTATATTTATTATTTAATGGGTTATACACGTATTTATAAAATAAGAAATATAGTGAAAGAGCTATCCATGTTTCTCTTTCAAGTTGTATGCTGCATTAGTTCATGGAGGGCTCAAAGTGAAGCCCACCAAAAGGACAGAGTACAAGCAAGGAAATTCTCGACACATTCTTGGTAAAATGTTAAAAAGAAAATCTTCTTTATTGAAACATAATATAAGATGGAGATGACACCACCCATCAAACTGAACCGTTATACATCTCCGGTGCAAGCCGTGCTGTTAGTCATAGTATCCTATACGACTAAGGCAGAGACTTGCACCGGAAGTGTAAAATTTTAAGGTGGATGTGCTAAATTTTTCCTTGATGTACTCTATTTATTAAATAGTTTTGCCATAAGAGCTGACAATTCCATTTGTTATACAATATGTTGAATAATATACGTTCCTCATCCACCTACAAGACTGCGCAAGCAATCTCCCCTCCTCTGAATTCTGCACCCCAACATGTCCGATTATCTGCTACACTCGGAACTTTCAAGCAGAACCTAAAAGCCCTTCTCTTTAGAACAGCCTACAACCTGCAATGACCCTACCGCCACCAGAGTTGGTGCTCCACCACCACCTGATCTGGTGCTCTACCATCACCCACCAGAGCCAGCACTTCACCACCATCGGAGCTGACCCAACCTATTTTCTCCCCTCCCTGTTACTCCATAGAATGTAAGGGCAAGGGCAGGGTTCCAGTTCCCCACTGTACCAGTCTGTCTCTGTTAGTTTGTTCATTGTATTGTTAACTTATTTTGTATGTAACCCTCTCTCATATACAGCACCATGGAAACAATGGTGCTCTATAAATAAATAATATTACCTTATAGGTTGGCAAAAAAAAAAATTTCCCAATGAACTTATAGTGCAATAATAGTCATTATACATGTCTGCAGAAAATTGAACCGTGTAACAATTATCATGAAATCAGTTTTCACATTTGTCATGGATGCGCATGGACAATATTCTATGTATACCTAAGTTGCGATGTAAAACAAAGTACTTGATACATGCATTAAATGTGCTGAAGCTAATTCATTTCTGCGTTATGCATATGGAAGGATAATATCCATTCATATAGATGTGTTTCCCAGCTAAACTACAGTAAATGAGCATTGATTTAGAAATTAACTGTGTAGGCTTAATTTGTGCGCAAAAGAAAATAATTGACTTTTTTTGATTTCCTCCTTAATGAACTCATAACTGCCTATGGTGATTAAAGGCAGCCTAATTCTATGCATTTATAGTTAACATTCACATACAGATTGTGCTGTAAATAAATGTGAGATATGGCCATGTCCTATAATTATACATAATAATACACAACAAAAAAACACTTTTCTGCTTGTAGGTTTAAGCTTAAAATTATATATCAATCAAATGCAATTTTAATGTATCCAAATAACAGGATACATTGATTTGTGTCATCATATGGAATCTAGAATAACAAATATATTAATACATTTATGTAATTCATTGTATCTCTTTATTTGGATACATTAAAGCGAACCTGTCACCCCCCCCCGGACATCAAAAGCTAAAATAGACACCTTCTGCAGCACTAAGGCTGCATTCAGAGAAGGTGGCTATAGCCTTTTGATGGCTATACAATACAATGAAATATGCACTTAGATAAATGCTTACACTTAAGAAGTCCGGTGACTGGGAGGCGGGGTTTTGCACTCCTCTGACCTGCCCCCTCTTGTTAATCATGGGGCTCACCTGCTGCTGTTTCCCCTCACTGTGTAAAATGAACGCGCGCCCGTTTACCTGAATGGCGCCGCGCATGCGCTGTGCGCACTGCCCGATGATTTCCTGGACCCCCGGAGCACAGCGCATGTGCGGCGCCATACAGGAGAACGGAGGCGCGCGTTCATGTGACACAGTGAGGGGATTCAGAAGCAGGCGAGCACCATGAATGATAAGAGGGGTGGGTCAGAGGAGCGCGAAATCCCGCCTCCCGGTCACGGTCTTCACAAGTGTAAGCATTTATCTAAGTGCATATTTCATTGTATATAGGGCATCAAAAGGCTATAGACACCTTCTCTGAATGCAGCCTTAGTGCTGCAGAAGGTGGCTATTTTAGCTTTTGATGTCCGGGGGGGCGTGACAGGTTTGCTTTAAAGTTGAGTTTGATTATAAATATACCTTGTTTATTTAAATACAATTTTTTATACTAGAAACAGCTTCTCTGTGGGAGTTTGCTTTTCTTCTCTAACAATGGCCAATCAAACCACAGCCATACGCGCAAAGACGTTCTGTGGCATACACGCAGTTGGGGAAATTTGCAGAATTGATTAGGTCCAGAGATGGAAGCACTGTCAGAGCTTATTTAGCACAGGAATAAACCATACATATATTGCAGTATTCCATGCAATACTCTGTTGTTCGTGCTTCTTGGTACAAGCCTCCGTATGGTTGTAAAATTAGAGAAGATATTAGAAAAGTCCAAGGTAACTGTTTAAAGAATAAAAACTTTATTGATCCCAACATCCAACCAAAAAACCAGGACAAATGCAATGTTTCAGCCAATGCAGGGCTTTTATCAAGCCATTAGAAGAGTGTGGAGCAATAAACCATCTCTGACTTCTTTGTGGGGAGTCAGGCTGTGTCTGACAGAGACTAATGTAGACTGGCCGGATGTTGAATAGCCTATGAATGGTCAGGAAGTAGCTAAGAATTTGCCATTCATTCTGAGTGCTAATGGGTCATTCCATGTCAAGTGAACCAATGATTATTACCTCTATATTTTTAATTCTTTTGAGATTTTGTTATTTGATTATAGCATGTCAGACAATGCAAAATGTGAAGAGAAAAATTTTTTAAAAAATTTATTTTTTTTTTAAATGATTTTCAAAGTTCGGAAAAAGTGTGAATTTCGCTGTTGCCTGCCTTTACGTTTCTCCTCATAACTAAGGCTAGGAATAAGATAGAGAGACAAAATAAACACCATTCTACTCAGAACTATACAAGCTTTCACCAGATATGTCACAAGAGGATCTTTGTTAATATTTTACCCATGTGATCGCAAGCGCAAAACTTTAAAACGTATTTCCGAAAAATCGGCGCGCTTTAAATATTTCAAAAACTGCCCATGTGTCTGCTTTGCTCTTAGCCACATCTGTACCAAATTTCAAGTTGGGATCGCAATGGGATCATATTTTAACATATTTTACTATTAATAGCGTCAATGGGTCATTCCATATCAAGTGATCTAAATATGAATATTTTTTTTTACCTGACGTCTTTAGATTTTTTTTTTTTTTTTTCCTTTATGAAGTACTACTTTAGTTAATTACAAATTAAAAGTTTGGAATTTTTTTCTTCATCAGTTAATTTTTTACAGATTTTTAAAGTTTAAAAAAAGGGTGAATTTTGGCCTGGTACGACTTTAAATTTTTTTATCTCGGGCTAGAAATAAGATAGAGAAACAAAATAAACACCATTCTACTCAGAACTGTCCAGGCTTTCACCAGATATGTCACAAGAGTATATTTGTTAATTTTAATTTTTTACCTATGCGAATGCAAACGCAACATTTTGAAACGCATTTCCGAAAAAAACATTTTAATAAAAATTTTCCAAAACTGCCCATGTGTCTTTTATGCTCTTAGCCACATCTGTACCAAATTTCAAGTTGGGATCGTGATGGGATCATATTTTAAAATATTTAACTATGGTTAATCTCATTTTTATTAAATTTTGAAAAAACATATGAAAGACATACATTCAATCTTTTAACAAAATCTTGAGACATATAAAATATACAAAAAGAGAATCCACAAAGTTATTAGTAACTTTAAGATAAGCTGCAAATTTACTTTTGCGCTTATCTCTGGTGCAATATATACTACAATCTAAATATAATTCCAAACACTCAAGTATACAACCTTTCTCAGGGTTTTGAGATGTTCTGATGTCAAGGGGACAAGCAGCCCCAGCAGAATGATTTTTATCACTTGGCCCCTTCTAACAGGTTGACCCAGTAAGTGGGTCATTACCCGTTGAGGCCTAGTTGGAATAGTCTATCGACTGGTGTACCGGAAAGGAAGGCCGAAATATTAATGATCTACTCACAGCTCAGAGTTTCCGATACCTGTCTAATGTTCACTAGAATTCTGAAGGTATAGGCGTAGAAAGGAAATACCTAGACTGAATGTATCAGATGGGAAGAAAAGAGAGATAGAAAAGAAGAGAGAGAGAGAAGAGAAACAAAAACCATTAGAAAAAGTTATACTGGGAAAGAAAAGCCACGTAAGAAAAAAAGAAAAAAAGGAGGGGGGGGGAACGGGTGAGGTATGGGAAGGAGAAAGGGTACTCATCCCACTGGCTCCCCATCAGCCAGAGGTCGAGCCATATTATCTGTGCTGGAAAAGATACTCCTAAATTCTGCAGAGTCGTGAAAAAGAATCCATTCAACCCAAATCCCTAAGAATTTGTTCCGAGATCCCGACGCATCAGCTGCGAGCTCCTCCATTCGATATGTGTCCATCAATTCTTTGAACCAATCAAGTAGAGATGGAGCCCGGCTTGATTTCCAGAACCTCAGGATCACAGCACGAGCAGCCGAGATGCAAAAGCGGAGAATATCCCTCTTCTGTAGCCCAATAGGACCTGGAAAAATGGATAACATTGCCGATTCTGGGCAGCATTCGGCTTGTTTACCTGTTATCCGGGCGTATGCATTGAAAACCTCACACCAGAACCGCTGGATTTCCCCACAACTCCACCAAATGTGTATCATTGTACCCTTCTTTTCCCCACAGCGCCAGCAGGTATCAGGGGTTCCAGGGAACATGTTCCGGAGTGTCGTCGGGCACAAGTACCATCTAGTGAGCAGCTTATAGCTTCTTTCTTGTGCAGAACAAGCGCTAGCTAGTGAGTGAGTAAATATAAAGCATTTCTGCCAATTAGCTTCTGAAATGCTACACCCCAATTCCCTCTCCCAAGCACGTTGGAAGTAAAGGGTGCCCTGCTCTCTCATGGACCCTAAGGCCTGGTATAGAAATGATATTTTGCGCCTCGGTGGAGCCTCCAGTTGGAATAACCTCTCCAATACGTTGGGCGTCAATCTTACCCTGCAAGAGTGGTCAGCTGAATATAAGTATGCTCTGTATTGGAGAAATTCGAATCACTTAAGAGGTCTCGTAGGTTCTTTGAGTTGTAGCTCTGCCATCGGGGGCAAACCACCACTGGACAGAGTCTGTCCTACTCGGGTGTCATCCACAATCCGCCAACATAAAAATCTCTGCCTGTCAAATCTGGGTGGGAAAGATGGGTTGGAAAAAAGGGGAGTCAAAGGGCTAAGTCTGTCGTTTAAGCGGAGGGTTTTCGTCACTAGGTGCCATACCTTCAAGGTGTTTCTGGTCATGTCTGTCAAAGGTACTAGGTCTGTGGAGTCTTTAGGGGAAATCCAAAGCAGGTGTTTCAGCGGAATCCCCAAACCCTCTTGCTCCACCCCTACCCATTTCTTGGAGGACGCATGATAATGCCAATCTAGAGCTCTAACAAGAGAGGAAGCCTCAAAGTACGCTCGTATGTTGGGTAGTCCAACCCCTCCTCTGGTCTCGGGCAAGGATAGGATATTCATTCGCAATCTGGACCTGTTGACCCCCCAGACAAATCTAAGGATCATAGATTGCATTTTGGAGAGGAAACCTCTATCCAATAGAACAGGAACTGTCTGAAAAGTATATAAGAGTCGGGGCAAGACATCCATCTTGACTACGTTTATTCTCCCGAACCAGGATAGCTTTAATTGTCTATAGGAGGTAAATGCCGATTCCGCGTTAGTCAAAAGGGGTTGATAATTTAAATTGAATATTTGTTTAAGATCTTTTGGTATAAGGACTCCCAAGTACTTAATGGCTTCTACTTTCCATTTAAATGGGAACTGTTTAGATAGATGAGAAACCAATTCTCCAGGCAAAGAAATATTGAGTGCCTCGGTTTTGGAGCAATTCACTTTAAAGTTGCTCAATTGTCCGAACCGTTCAAACTCCATTAAGACCGAAGGGATGGAGACCAGGGGCTGGGAGATGTAAAGTAGCAGGTCATCTGCAAATAAGGCTAATTTGTGATGACTCTGTCCCAGCTTGACCCCATGGACGCATTCATTGGACCTAAGTGCAAAATATTTAACTATTATAGTGTCAATTCAAAAGTCACCAAGAACACAATCAGTCATTTTTTCACAATTGCCCGTCAATAGTTTGAATTTGATATAAAGAAACATAGTCTTGTAACATCTCAAATGAAAGCTGTTACCGTTCTGAGTAAAATGACGCCTCTCCCACTTCATTATCTTATTTCTAGCCTGAGATAAAAAAAATGTAAAGTCGTACCAGGCCAAAATTCACCCTTTTTTTAAACTTTAAAAATCTGTAAAAAATTAACTGATGAAGAAAAAAATTCCAAACTTTTAATTTGTAATTAACTAAAGTAGTACTTCATAAAGGAAAAAAAAAAAAAAAAATCTAAAGACGTCAGGTAAAAAAAAATATTCATATTTAGATCACTTGATATGGAATGACCCATTGACGCTCTTACTAGTAAAATATGTTAAAATATGATCCCATTGCGATCCCAACTTGAAATTTGGTACAGATGTGGCTAAGAGCAAAGCAGACACATGGGCAGTTTTTGAAATATTTAAAGCGCGCCGATTTTTCGGAAATGCGTTTTAAAGTTTTGCGCTTGCGATCACATGGGTAAAATATTAACAAATATCCTCTTGTGACATATCTGATGAAAGCCTGGACAGTTCTGAGTAGATTGGTGTTTATTTTGTTTCTCTATCTTATTTCTAGCCCGAGATATGATAGAAAATGTAAAGCCATACCAGGCCAAAATTTGCACTTTTTTAAAACTTTAAAAATCTGTAAAAAATTAACAGATAAAGAAAAAAATTCAAAACTTTTTTTTTGTAATTAGATAAAGTTGTTCTTCAGATAGAAAATTTTTTTTAAAAATCTGAGGACGTCAGGGAAAAAAAATATTCATTTTTGGATCACTTGACATGGAATGACCCTAATATACTTATGGGTGTGCTAAATGCATGAGTTTTTAAGACCTAGTTTGAATATTTTAAAAGTACACTTATAATAATATTAATGTTAATACTATACCATTCTTTCCATATATTGGCTGATGAATCATATAAAGAATAAAAGCATTTCTTTTTAAAACTCAGAATAGCTCTAGAGATTGTAATGAATCATGTACGTTAATAAAGAAACCAATTACCCATAGTGTGGTGCTTCTCAACTTCAAAAATAAATAGATCTAAACAATGAATCAAAGTGCCAAGAGTGTGGTGTTATGGTAGCACTGGTTGGTAGGAAGAGACTCTAATTGTGCCCTCAAGAGGGTATTGATGTGTTCTGACAGTGATAGTGACCTCCCCTCTCTGGTGTCTCAGGAAGAATGAGAAAACACTCAAAGGTCTCTCAAGGAGCCAAGTCTGAGTTGGTATTTATAGTTATGCAGCTAGAGGTTTTCTAGTCTGTACAGGAACCAGTAGGTTGTGGGTGTGGCTGCTGTTTTGTAGGCTTTATTTCTCCCTTTTTACATATTTAGAATGTAAATGAAATTTCATTGAAAAATAAAACACAATACTGAACTGGTAGTTAATGATGCATCACATTGCCGTTTAAATAATGCTTCTTTGTGCCATATGACTTATTTTCTCACATTTTTGTGTGTTTTTAAAAAAAATGACATTTTATGGCTATGCGGCCATGGCCAGAGTCTCTTAGTGTCTGCCAGCACTGTGTGTGTATTTCCACAGCTTCCCTTACCTCACATAATGCATTGCTGTCACTATCTGCTCTGCTGCAGTCACAGGTCCTGAGAGCACAGCTGATGGGGAGCAGTGTCATGTGCCAGCAGACAAAGGGTTAGCAGATTGTGACCGAGCAGAGAAGGAGTCAGATGACAGTTTAAAAGCTTTTATCAAGGGCAGAAGCGTTCACTGATCCTGACATTCTGAAATAGGTTAGCACAATGCTGTAGCCTATGGTAATCAGATACACTGTCACTGTGAACGATATCATTTAAACGTCACAGTTTTGGAGTCGTTCAAACGGCACAGTTTGTACGTCGTTGCGTGTAACACCGAGCTACGACTACGATAAATCGTTGGATCGTTGATTGCAGATTTGAGAACATGTTCTCAAATCAAACGATCCACGATTAGCCAAACTGCAGCTTTGTGCTGTGTGACACCACGATCACGATGTCGTTTACTTCGCGCATGACATCAGTGAACAAGTATCGTTCACTGGGTTGTGCGAATGATACCTGCTTACTACATCATTGGTGCGTCGCCCACGATATCTAGACGTGTGCCATCTCACCAACGGTGTCAAAACGATGTGTGCGACGACCGCACACCCCTGAGATCGTTAGAGACATCGTTTCAACATTGTAGCGTGTAACGGTACCTTTAGAATGAACATGTGTCTGCTTCACACTCTAGTGAAGACATCTTGTTGAAGGTTTGAGAAAGGTTTTCAATTAGAATTCTATTATGAAGCATATTTGAAAGTTTATTAAAATCACTTGCAATACATTATAATTAAATACAAATTTAAACGATGGTTACGCTTTAAGTTATGTACGTGCACAACACGTAAATGTTATTATTTTGCTTGCATAACAAAATATGAGGATTGGCACTTGGATAGTTAGCTGGCATTTTATAGTCTAATAATATAGATAAAAACTGTAATTTAACTCATTTTGACTTCGCTTAAGAAAAACTCGAGTTGAATGCTCAAAGAACAAGATTGCTATTCATGTATGATCTCTGTGCTTCTCATGAAGAAGTTGGAATACTTCACAACATATAGAGAATAAACCACACTAGTAACACTTTCACCTGTTTCTGACTCCTTGATCAAATACACCCCAGCAGCACAGGTCACCCGCTATGTCCTAACTACCTGCCTTCAGTGTATGGTTTCTGGCTTGTGTACACTCTTTACCACATTTGAATGACCATGGATTTTTATTAATGATAATAAATATGGCTGAGCAGTATGTTCTGCTAACACTCTGTACATCTCAGTTGAATTATTAAAGCACAGTAAGATGTCAGACTAGAGTTCTGCTGGTTTATGTGTTTGTTTTGTTCAAACATTGCCTACTTTTTCTACCTAGATCTTCTACTTTGATAAAGCAATACATTTGGGTCCAATTATCCTTTAATTATTTCTATTATGTTGAAGGTCAGGAATTTAAACAGGATTACAAATCACATGCAGTTTGTGACAATCAAAGAGAGAAAATTGGTCTTTACTAGAAGATTTACAGTAGAAAGTGTACTTAACGTCTAGAACAATACACTGTGCATTATGAGCACTGTCGAGCAGGTAGAAAAGTGCTAAAAAGAACTATGCATTTGATTGCATCAACTTAAAAATGATGGTTCTTTCTATTAGATATCCTGTGTAGACTAGTTTGGTGTCTTCTTTGCTGCCACATAACAAAAGGTTTCTTTTTATACTTTTTAGACTGCTTTGCTTGCACATTAATTACATAAATGCCATTCATTTCTATATATAAATTTTCAAGTGTGTTTTCCAAAATAAAGATTACCAGTGGGTTTCCTTTTCTGTAGGGGATGACGGTAGAAAGCCCGAGCCCATATGTGTTTAAAGTGATCCTGACCCCATAACACCACCCCACATCCCCTTCTTACCTACCTATCCTGATGCCATCCATCCCTGGTTCTCCACACACTGTGCTGGTGATCTTTATAAATCACTATTTTATTATATCATTACTGCTGCTTCCTATTATCGTGGAAGCCGCAACAGGCGGGGCTGTGTGCCGCTCTCCCCCGCCTTGACGGTAATAATGCAGGCCCCCATGGGTGTTGTAAACATCCGAGAGGCTGCTCGCTTCGTAGTTGGCGGCGGTGAAGCCGGTATGACGTAATACGCGTCATATCCGGTTTCACATACGTCAGTACACTCATTTAGGTGTACTGCTGGCTTCGTGCAGCTATTGTGCATGCGCGGGGTTCATGGCAGCTTATCTCTAATAATACTGCCACAAGATTATAAGCTCTATTATAAAATTCACTTTTATTTTTGGTAGGTTCCTACAAAATATTTCATCACAAAAATTACCAAATGGAATACCACTAATTTATCTATGGTAAAGATAATAATGGACAATAACAACTATGTCTAAATATATATATTCACATTAAGTGCCTAAGGAAACAGACAGCACACATAAACAAGTGTTATCCTTTAAACTTGTTCACATGTGCTTTTTGTTGTCCTGTTGAAACATTTTGCAGTATACTTTAGTTTGTTCCATTTTATGCACCAGACTAGTGTATGTGAATAGCATATAGCATTGACATCTGTATACAATGCAGACAAACATATAAAGCTGTATAAAAAGAAAGGATGTCACTCATGGGGCATTCTTGCAATGCAGCGTTTATTACTTTTTCAGGGTTACATGGTGCAGGGAGGGTTCAGCAGGGGGGACGACGGCAAGTTTCGTGCTACATGGCTTCTACGGGTGGATCCGTAGAAGCGCATGTAGCGCAAAATCGGTGCTGTTGTCCCCGCTGCTGAACCCTCCCTGCACCATGTAACCCTAAAAAAGGAATAAACGCAGCACTGTAAGAATTTCCGGTGAGTGCCGCCCTTTCTTTTCATGCATGATGTATACTTGCACTGAAGTCTGAGCAACATTAGGTATTAGTCCACGCACACCATAGTTTTGACTACGGCTATAACTCTCCTCCGTGCCTCGTTTCCTCCTGTTTTTTGACAATATAAAGCTGTACTTGGAACTAAAAAGAAAAAGAGCGGGGAGGGCGCTCCTAGTGAAGCCCTGACAGATGAGGGGGTAGGCTGGGGTAAATGCGCTCACCTCTGATGGTTATGCAACAGGCATAACACCGGAGAGAAGCGCTGTTGCAAGGGCTGTGTAGGCGCCGGGGATCCGACCAGCGTGGGGAATGCGGTCACGTAGTGCGGTCACATGGGGGCGACGTCACCACAGGTCCTCCAGCTCTCCAGCAATTCAGGGAATTAGGTGTCCTCTCCTCGTGCAGCACCCACCGCTTGCCCAGAGGGCTAAGAGTAAATGTGGAAAAGATAATGGCGGTTTAGGGGCGCTCAAGGAGGAGACAATGGGGAGGTAGTAATACTTTCCTTTATTTGGCATAAACAAGGGGTCTTCACAACGCGGTTCGACGGTGGCTCAGCCTTCATCAGGTGTCCATTATCTTTTCCACATGTACTTGGAACTAGTCACAGTCACAATGGTGCTGCTCACCTTTGCACTGTATATTCCCTGGTTGATTCACACTGAAGTACTCCTCTTTACTCTTGTCTTAGCTTTATGTCCAAGGAAACTTGGAAATCCAAACTCAATAAAAGATAGATTCCAGCATCTCATCCCCAGGAACATATATATAATAACAACCTTTATTTCATAGTGTTATGAATAAGAACCTATTGGTTCAAAACACGTAGGACAATTCCTTAGCCTTGTAAGATATCCTTTTAACAAGATTTTGTTTTTTAAATAAAGAAATAAGAGCTGTTTTAATATACATCTTCCTTGGGAGGTGATGTTGAATTCTATCTTTCATTGCTGTTAATGTATTTCCAAGACCTGCATGTGTGATGATTAAACAAAGATCATACATTTCTTAAACTTTAACAATAGCAAAAATAAAAATTTAGTTTTGCCCTTAATTGACTATTCCTCTCACATGTGAAAAGCTTACTTTTACTCAAGTCGATGTTGCAGAGATCTCTGTTGTTCATTCTTTCTTCTTGTCTCCTTGAATAATGTAAAATTACCAATAAAGGTCTACTCAAATCTATGTTACTTTTTTGTCTCAAATTCCATTTCATTTTGTCTAAAGAATGGCAATATGTATGGATATTGAGAAATCCTCTAACGCTATATCATTAACAGAATAAGAATCCTAGGTTGTTACAAAAAAATTGCGCTGTTGGGTACAATGGGATTTAGATAGTCTCCAAAATGTAAGATACACACCATGTTTTTATAACCGTATATTTATTTTGACGTTTTGCCTCCAAATGATTATCAGCAGTGTTTGAATAGCTGTCAGAAGGGTAACAACACATCAAATGGGGTGCCAGAAGGCACCATAGTTCCTGGAAGAAGCTGCGTTCTCTGTCAATCGCTCTCATGTTGTTGTTGGACATCTAAATAAACCGATATTGCCATTTGACTGACAGAAAGAAAATTAATTGAAAGAGTCTCAAGGGGGTACCTACTGTATATTCACAATGACAAATTCATCACTCAAGATAATAGCAGCTTGGGAACAGAGATTTCCATGCAAACAGATGTTCTATTCTGTTATCAAATTGTATGGCATTTCACTACAGAATAGGAATAAAAATTTGGCAAGACAATGCAGGATATAGCAAAGCCCTCAGTTATGCGCAGAAATAAAATTTTCTTTTTTTTCTTTCCTATTTCAAATCTCATTTAGCAACTAAGAACGAACATGAGATTGCATTGGTTATAAAGCAAGTTCTCAAGTGATGACTAGAATGGCACAAGGAACATAACAAATTGTCTTGTTATGCTCTCTGAATTAATGATTACCACGCAAAGTCAGGACAAACATGCGTGTCATAGTAAAAAGGTTATGATTTCTACCATGACATATTTCTTTGAAGGTCCTTAAATTGTACTGTATATCTAAGGATTGTTACAGAATTTTGTTAACAGTACCAAAGGAGTCATTTTCTTTTCAACCATGTTTGGAACGTAAGGAAGAGAAAGAAATTATATAAGTAATGAAAACAACCAAACGTGATGGGGCCTCCCCTTTTCTCGACCCCCTGTCTTCCTTATTATAGATTAAAGATGATGGGAGTGTAGGTGTGCCACGGTCCACGCTGCTCCAGGGCTTAAAAAACTCACCAAAGAGACAGTCAGATTACCATCCTTTATTCTTCTCCTCCTACGCGTTTCGGCGCCTAGCCTGGCACCTTCATCAGGGATGGCACCATGGCACACCTACACTCCCATCATCTTTCTGGATTAAACCACTGTTCAGTGGTCGGTGGAGGTCCTGCAGCAGCTTGGAATAATATTTCCAAAACGCCTTCAAACCAGTTGTGGGGATCACAACTGCACCAGGTGAGTGGCTTCTCGGCATCACCCCATTACCATCAGTGTCACTAGTGATAGGGCACTATTGCGCCTCTTGTCCCCCACCCTTTTATATTTTTATTATAGATGAACACACTAAAACTATCAGCCAAATGATCACTTGGCAGAAAATTATCTCTTCCATTTTCCCCATAAAGAGGAACGCTTGTCATGGCGGAGCTTCATCTGTGAGAGAACCGCTGCCGGAAACATAAAGCTGTGTGCCATCTCCCGCCAAAGAAAAGGATCATGCAGTTGAGTTCGAATAATTTACTTGATCCCTGTGTCCACTGATATAATCTAATGGGGGACAGTTGGGAGGTTTGATTAATATATCAGAGGCTCTAACATACCTGCCAAAATCAGAATTTATCTAATATGAGGGCATTTAAAACTGAGTAATGGTAGTCTCTTTCTACACACTTATACAGAGGCTCATATATGGTGGATTGGTGGATTGGTGGATGAAATAAGTACTGGACATGTCACTATTTCTTAAAGTAAATATATTTCTAATGGTGCTAGTGACATGAATTTCTTACCAGATATCATTAACAACCCATCCAATTCACAGAGGCAAATAAATCAAACCATAGATTTCAATTAGTTAAGTTAAGCATAATAATGAGAAATGATACAACGAAAAAGTATTGAACACGCTTGCTTAAATTTATTTAATACTTCATACAAAAGTCTTTGTTGGTGATAACAGCTCCAACCCCACTCCTGTATGGAGAAATAAGGCACATACATTGCTCAGAAATAATTTGGGCCATTCTTCCACACAAACACTGTACAGTCCTGAAGCTTCTATGGGCTCCTTCTAGTAGTTCAGCTAAGGTGGTAGGCTGGGCCATTCTAGCAGCTTTATTTCTTTCTCTGAAACTATTTGAGAGTATCCTTGGCAGTGTGTTTAAGATAATTGTCTTGTTGAAATGTCTACCTTCATCTGACCAGACTATATTCTCCCAGTATTTCACAGGCTTGTCTAAGTGTTGATGAGAAAACTTTAAATGCTCATGAACATGTTTTTTTTCAGCAATGGAGACTTGTGTGGTGGGCTTGCATACAGGCTGCAGAGGTTGGTAGTATTACATGTTGTTTTATTTGAACCTGACGATTCTTGGTCTTTCTATAGCTCTGCTCAGTTGGTGTTTGTGTCTTGTATAACTCTTCCCAGAATTATTTTACTTCTTCTTGCTGGAATCTTGTGGGGACCTCCAGGTTGTGTTTTATCGTCAAGTGATGTACCTGCAACTTTTAGATTATGGCAAACATTGCCAACAATCCTCACTGAAACTTTAAGTAGTTAATAAATTCTTCTGTACCAATGCCATCAGTATGTTTTGCAAAACTGGTTTTATCCATCATGAGATGTTTCTTGTATGGCACCTTGGTAATGAGACACTTTTCTATAAGCCATTGGTTGAACCAGCTATTAGTTTTCAATAAACTACAGGATTGCTTTCTAATTACTGATAGATATTTTGATGATGTCATGACTTTCCTTGGCTTTTTTCACCTCTTTTGTGCAAGTGTTCAATATTTGTCTCTGTGCCATTTTTAATTATTACATATACTTATTTTATTGACCTCCATGGTTTGATTTCCAGCCTGTATGGATTGAATTGATTGTTGCCAACATCTGGTAAGCATTTCATACAATAGCATATTTAGAAATATATTTGTTCCGAAAATTGGTGACATATTCAATATTCACTTATTTCACTTGCTGAAACTACTAAGGTTTTATGCATAATATAAAAAAAATGTGTGTGTATATGTGCAGGGGAGGCAAGCTCAGCTGTGGGAGACAGTCTCAACATCATATCGCGCACAGTCTACCCAGATCTCAGGAACAAGATTTTAAGATATAATGGTTTGTCTAGTGAAACTGCAAGATTATTCTTCATAAAAAATAGGTTCATTAGGCTATATTCATATTGCATTTTTGCCTATTGTCAGTTTTTCTGGGCTAAACTCTGAAGCACGAAAAAATGGGATTTGTACATTTGCCCTGATGAGGCTATCCACTTTAATGAGTTACATTCTGCTCTCTCGGACATAAAGTTTAATAAATTTCACATATTTGAGGTAGACACCAAGATGAAGTCTACCCCACCTTGGTGACCAATTCAAATCGGTTGATACTACCAAAATATTATCTGACAGTAAATATAGTAACTTTGTCTGCATGATTAAAGTCAATCACACTGTCAGCCCACATGTCGACATTTTGTTTTTTAGGACTTTAGACATAAGCTTCTTTGGATCCACTGGTAGTAGGCTAAAATGCAACATTATCATAGCATAAATAGTGTGTTCAGTTCAGCATGTGGTACACATATTATGTACAAACATTTTAATTAATATATGAATAATTCAGAAAACTTGCAATCTCTAATAAATTGTACTTTTTAAAAACCTCCCTAGATTCCAAATTATTGATGGCAAAATGTCCTCTTCATCTTTATGCTTTTTATACAATATTCACTTAAGTGAGAAGGATGAGATCATCCTTTTTCTTGCAATATTAACTGATTTTTAAAGGGTTATTCTTTTTTCCAGCTGTCATGTCAACAAGGGGAATAACTGCTTCAAGGCCCAGGCCACTAAAAGCAGTTTACAAAAACAGCTGAGTGCTGCTGTTCCACACTATATGGGTATCTTGCTTTGAAACAAAGTTAAAGAAACAGCACAGAAAAGCATAACTCCCAAGTTTCCAAAATATGTTGAAGTTATGCTATAACTCCTACTAATTTACATGGAGGTTACCCAATCAGTGTCATGTAGTTGTGCTAGGTTGCCTGCCTTTGGTGATGTTGTCCTAAAGTAATTGTTGAAAGGCACATAGGGAAATACCCTTTATTAGGAATCAGGGTATACAGCTCATTTTCAAGCAAACAAACTGTCTCATGGTGAGATTTGGCAATGTTAGAACTGGTGCTGCCAAGTTTGTTTTTCTTACAATCCATAAACACAATCTCAAAACCTTGAATTTCAGGAAATTCAACTCAAACTTGATCATCTTTGGTTTGATTCACTCATCTCCTGTCCATATGTACAAAGATTCTGTTACTGCTAAATATTATAATGCATTTCTGAAAATTGTTGCCACTGAAAGTAGAAAATGTATTTAAATTAACAGAGATTTTAAAGAAAACTACAGAATGCCTTGTCGATATACAGTTGAAACTAGAAGTTTGAATACATTTTATAAATAGATACATATTCATGCTTTTCTCACTATCTAAAATTAAATCAGAATAAACCTTTACGTTTAAGGTCAATTAGGATTACAATAATTATTTATATTTGCCAAATGCCAGAATAATGAGAGTGAGATAATGTTTTATGGCATTTTTATTTATTACTTTCTGCAAAGTCACAAGTTTACATAAACTAAGATTATTATGCCTTTAAAGGGATCCTGTCACCCCCAAATCACCTCTAAACCTATTAAAACCTGTCCCTAGAGCATATTAACACTGTCCCTACACTCCTTTTAGCTCCTAAATGGCATTAGTCAAAGTGAATATAAACGTTTTATAAGTACCTGATTAGTCATGATAATGAGTGACTATGCTATTCATAGTCACTCATCAAGGCAGCCCCTCTTCTTCATATCACGCCTATTCAGGCGTGCTCGTCAGTCTATGTTCAAAATCGCGCCTCCCTGCGCGCCTCCCCTCTCTCTCATAGCGTCCGGGCTTCACTGTAAGCTGTATGACGCGATTCGCGTCATTCCCGGCGCCAGATGACGTATTTGCAGCCGCGCCGCGCTGTCAGCTTCAAGTCCCGCACTGCGCATGCGCATGGGCATGCGCAGTGCGTATTTTGAAGCTGACGGCGCGGCTGCAAATACGTCATCTGGCGCCGGGAATGACGCGAATCGCGTCATACAGCTTACAGTGAAGCCCGGACGCTATGAGAGAGAGGGGAGGCGCGCAGGGAGGCGCGATTTTGAACATAGACTGACGAGCACGCCTGAATAGGCATGATATGAAGAAGAGGGGCTGCCTTGATGAGTGACTATGAATAGCATAGTCACTCATTATCATGACTAATCAGGTACTTATAAAACGTTTATATTCACTTTGACTAATGCCATTTAGGAGCTAAAAGGAGTGTAGGGACAGTGTTAATATGCTCTAGGGACAGGTTTTAATAGGTTTAGAGGTGATTTGGGGGTGACAGGATCCCTTTAAACAATTTGGTACAGTCCACAGGATGATGACATGTGTTTGGAAGCTTCTGATTATTGGTTTATTAACATCTGAGTTAAGTACAGACACACCTGTGGATGTATTTTAATGCACATCTGAAGCACTGCTTTTTTGTGTAGCTTCATTGGAAAGGTTAATTAAATCAGCCAAGATATCAGGAAGAGTATTCTGGACTTATACAAGTCTGGTTAAACTTTGGGTGCAATTTCCAGATATATGAAGGTGCCTTGTTCATCTCTGCAAACAATTGGACACAAGTACTAACAAGATGGGAATGTCCAGTCATCATACCTCTCAGGAAGGAGATGGGTTCTTTGTCTCAGAGGTGAACTTGCTACTGTCCGACATTTGCATATCAACCAAAAAACAAATGCAAAAACCTCATAAAGATGATGGTAGAAGCAGGTAAGATTATGTAATTATCCACAGTGAAACTGAGTACTGTATCAACATGGGTTGAAAGGCCCCTCTGCCAAGAAAGGCCATTATTCCAAAAGAAACATAAAAAAGCCAGATTAATTTTTGCAAATGCACACAGGAACAAAAACCTAAATGTTTAGAGACATGTCCTGTGGCCTGACAAAACTCACATTGAACTGTTTGGCCATAATTGCCATCATTACGTTTGGAGTAAAAATGTTGAAGATTGGAAGCCTAAGAACACCATTGAAACTGTGAAACATGGCGGTGACAGCATCATTTTGAGGGGTTTTTTTTGCTGCAGGAGGGACTGGTGCACTTCATAAAATAGATGGCATAACGAGGAAAGAAGATTATGTGGCAATATTGAAGCAATATCTCAATACATTAGCCAGGAAGCTAATTCTTATGCGAACATGGGCCTTCCAAATGAACAATAACCTGAAGCATACTGCCAAACAGGTTTCAAAGTGGCTTCAAGATGACAGAGTAAATGATTTGTAGTGGCCATCACAATGACCTGATCTCAATCATATTGAAAATGTATGGATAAAGCTGAAAATGCAGATGCGAGCAAGGTGACCTACAAACATGGCTCAGTTACATCTGTTCTGTCAGGTGGAATGGGCCTAAATTCCTACCAACTATTGTGAGAAGTTTGTGGAAGGATATTGAAAATGTTTTTGTTCTACCAAGTCATACAGCTTAAGGGCAATGGTACCAAATACTAATGAAATGTATGTAAACTTGTGACTTTGCAGACAGTAATACAAATTCCTTAAAACATTCTCTCTCTCAATTATTCTGGCATTTGACAAATATAAATAATTATGGTAATCCTAATAGACCTAAAATAGGAAAGATTTATTCTGATTTCATGTCAGGTTGTGAGAAGAACATGTATATGTGTCTTTTTATATAGTGTATGTCAACTTCTGGTTTCAACTGTATATGGAGTAATAGATACAAACAATCCATGCATTTGGATGCTGAAATATTATTTACTTAAATGTCATTTTTCTAGATCTACAAACTTTAAATAACGCACGTACAGTTGTTTGCGTTTATTTTACAAACCCGATAAAATATTCATCCAGGTAAATTCCTAAAGTACAAAATCCATCTTGATTTCCAGCTGTGTCAGAAAGAGACTTCTTTAGCTAAGGCAATAAACTAGATTGTAGAAACTTTTATGCAGCAGCAATTTTCAGCTTGAGCTCTTTCTTCTCCTTTTTGTGATTGTGAAAGGTTTCCTAAGAAACAACATAAAGGAAGTCTGTATTGTAACTTTAGTGAGTGAAATTCCTGAAAGCGTGAAGGGGATTAAAGAGTGTCCCTTGGAAGTACTGACTTTGAGGAAGACCCCATTATATGACATTTCTTAATTAAATTTTACAAAGCATTTAAATTCTTCTTAAAAACCAATAGTCAACTAAAGGTTATACTAGGTCATCTCCAATAAGGATGATATCTGCTGGGCTTTAGGGTCCTAGGTTCTTTAAGTATTATGATGAGCCAATTCGACTCTGGTAGAAGTCCGGTAATAATAATGAAAAATGCGTAATCCCCAGTGTTATATTGTGTGGCTAACATATGGTTCTAACTATACAACTTTCTAAAGTCTGCCTGTGTTATCTGCGAACATGACAGAAGAAGATGAAAGCTGATATTGATATTGTCATATGTCTTGAGATATGGCCTCAGAAACTTGACTTTATTTAGCTTCTGGAGAGCTGTAATAGCTTGTACCTATTTTGTGATAGATAAATGACAATTTATTGCTTTACCTCTTGACATGAAAGGTAGTTTTACTCATAAAAGCCTTTTTTATTGAATGCATCAAAATGAGTTACAGCAGCATGACAATGCACATAAGATAGTCCAAAAGTGCAAATTTTGTGAAAAATTCAGACAAGAATATATAGTTTGTACGGTTCATGTATAATTCATAGAATATGAAATACATGAATTATCAATACAAAGTTAATTAGTGTACTTTCATTAAATATAAGCAAATGAATAGATATTATATTTTAAAGCCCTACATTAGTTTTAGCTTTTGAATATCTTTAAGTTATTCACGTTTGTCATTATGTTGATTCAATAAGCAATATATGTTCTAAAGTTGCATGACATAGGGATTATGGCTCTAGTAAGGTGAATTTCAAATGGCATGAAATTAATTTATCTGCATGAATGTTACAAGGCTTGGTTGTTTCGAGAATACATATTTTTGAAATTACACTTGTTTTACAAAATGTATACCTGTCAACAGTTCATTTTAGGGTAGAAGAGTTTTGGTTCCCAGTAGATATAAATATGATATCTGGTCGTTTACCTAGTTTGCTTTGAATTTGTGTAATATCGTCATCTTTGCATAAACCTAGTCATATTTAATTCATATCTGTATCTCTGAAATGCATCTCTGACTGTGAACAGATAAATCAATAAAAATACGGTAGGTTTGTAGATGTCAGACAACATGCCAAGTTCTATCACATCAATTTATGTAGTCAGTAATGTGACCCAGCTGTGATTCTCAAAGTCCGTGTAAAACCAAACATATTATTCTATACATATCGAAGAGCAAATACTGTCTGCCCTTCTTGTAGAGTATTGTACATGAAAATTTACTCCAAAACATCAATCTTGAAGACTGCGGATATGGAGTGTCTTCAATAGTGTCTTACATCTCCACAGGGGTCAGTATGTTGATGATTCATTCTGGGGCCATGTTGTCTACATGGGGTGGCTTTGTTGCAAATACAAAAATATATATATATATATATTATATATATATATATATATATATATATATACATGTGTGTGTAATTAAAATGTCTTTCATTTATCATGACCGAGCTTTAAAGCTACATGAGTTATAAGGGTTGTCTATGATTTTACAATTTTTACTCAGTAGAGCTGGAAAATGTTAAAAGAAATAAAAACTATGCTCATGTTCCAGGCTGGTGCCACTCCTCCACACTTGCTACTACATTTTCTATTGGTCTTTCATAACATCTGTTGAAAAGTGACACCAAACTTGTACAGTCTATCAACAGCTCCTTTTTCGGTACAGTAGTCACATAACTTTAGGCTAAGGGTTTTAATGGAATTATTTGACAATTTCATTACAATAGCTGAAACTGTGAGGCCATTCCTCCATTTGTCGCAAGACCCATTTTTAAACACAGCAGCACATTTTGTTTTGATGTGAGCAGCCTACAAGTCCTAAATTTGCACTATGGCCTGCAGTATCTTCAGAATTGTCTCTTTCATTGAGCACATCTGGGTTAGGGCCTTTTACATCATGTCTTTGTTGCATTTTTCAGCTGTGTTTACACATAAAAACACTGTCGAATGCATGCGTTTCAGAAAACCAAACAGGAGTGGTTCTTGGTCCGCGCTGCTGCCCAAAATGATGCGAAAGAAGACAATGCTTGATATAACCCTGGGGAAGGGGCAAGGCTTACACCAAAATGCGTTGGTGAGAGGTCGAATAAGGAGAAGCACATACAAGATGGTCTTTTTTCACATCATTTCGGGCAGCAGCGCGGACCGGAGAGATCACTACTGTTTCGTTTTCTGAATCGTTTTCCACTGTGCACGTGGCGGTGTGGGTCCTGTGGCAGCTGTAACTCAGGTGTACAAGCTGGTTGTGGGTGATCACAACCTGACCAGGTGAGCAAGCAACTTGTGAGGCCACCTTTTACTTGTCATAAATGATAAGGCACAATCTGCGCCTCCTTGTCTCCTTTGTTTAATTTTAGAATGCATACATTAGCACACCCTTAGACTTGTATGGGGAAACATGCAACACATTGCCAACATAATGCAAAATGCGGTTGCATTGGCTTGCATTTCCTCATACAAGTCTATGGGTGCATTAATGCATACATACGTTAACAGTGTTTCTATGCGTTAACACAGCTGAAAAATGCATTGCATCAAAATGCAACAAAAACGTGATGTTAACTAGCCTTAGCAATAGCAAAGAGGTCTGCCAACTGCAGGTCTTGATGATTTGCATGCCCAAATGCTTCAGCATGTCAGAAAATGCCTCAGAAAACAATAAATAGCTTAATTGATAAATTGTTCTGCAGTCAAATTGGTTCAGAGACAAAAACAGTTTAACATATCTAATTTTGTGGTGCTGAAAATGAATACGATGCTTACATTTGCTGATTGGCTCTAATTTTTGAGATCCAGAGGAGGTTTTCATTACTTATGACACCTTTCATATAGACTTATGAAAAATTTAATCTTTATTATTTTATAATTATTGCATTGTTAGTAGTCTATTACATCGCTTATTTATCTATTGAGCCTTCATTGTTTATCGTCATAGGGTGATGATTTAAAAACACCAACTCAGTAGGAATGAGCGAGTACAGAACAATCGGACTCACTATACTCGCAATGAGTAGATTCTGATATTCGGTACTCTTTGCGAGTATAGCGAGTCCAATGTTAATAATGGGCCAAGCAAGTACTTTTGCAGTGATTATATATACACTGCGAAAGTGCACTAAAAGTGAATAAAAGTTGTTAAAAATAAAAAAATATCATACTCACCTATCCGACGCCTGCACCAGATTGCACGTTCAAGACCTGGCAATCTGGCCAATCAGGCGGCTTTTAGCAATCAAGTGTTTTGTGATGTCTGGCCATCTGATTGGTCAGATCCTACCAGCCTCCTGATTGGCTGTCAGACTCACAGGTCCTTGTCGTTGATCGGATGTCTTCTCTGCCGATCCCGGTGCAGGCATCGGATAGGTGAGTATGATATTTTTTTTACTTTTTAACAACTTTTATTCACTTTGTAGTGCACTTTCGCAGTGCATATAGATACACTATGAACAGGGGTGCACGAAGCATCCCCACCACCTGAGCCCAGTTGAGGAGCGGGGGGGTGTGCTGTTGGCAGCCACGGGTGGGGGGGGAGTTGTTGGTGGCGGCTGCCCGCTGGAGAGGTGCGGTACCTGCTGACATCCAGGCTTAGCTGAGCGTAGCAGCAGGTGCCACCCCCTTCAGCTCTGCCGCTCCCCCTGTCTCCTTGCCGCCTGAGCCTGAGGGCTCACATTGTCCAATAGACAGTGCGGCCCTGACTACAGACAGTGAAAGGACTACTCGCTACTCCCGAGTAATCACAAGAAACTCAGGGAGTAGCGAGTAGCCTGAATATTATTCGGCGAGTACCAAATATAACGATCCTACTCGCTCATCCCTACAACTCAGCTCTGATGATGTAATCCTAATAAAGGTGGTACCACTTACTTTTAAAAATGCTCTCTGTGTAAGGTATACAGTTTTAGAATTTATTAGCTTAGATTATTAGCATAATGACAACTTTCTATATTTTTTTCCAAATAAGCTTTGTTTTTGCAGTAATAAAGCGGATAGTTTTTTGTGCAGAGAAATGATTTTGTGTCATAAAGGTAAAATTGACTAACATGATAAGGAAATCCTAAAACCTTTATTTTGTCTGTAGAATAGGATAACAGGACACAAGTTTTTCTTCACACATATGCTGTAATAGATGTGCATCAGATCTTACCCAGGGTGTATGGTAGAGGCATTAGGTTTTGCAGTCCCAATATGAAGATCACTATAACCAAGTGCCACCAGTAGGAAATGATTTTAAAGGAAGCAGTGGACTTTATAGTATCCAAAAACTACTTCTGTAATACGCCCAGTAGAACAAACAGAAGAACTGTCAGTTCAAAAAGCATCAAAAACATTTTCAGTCCAGTGAAGTGAGGAGGAAGGGGCATTTGGTGCCATAAAGCATCTTCCTCTCACCACCCTAGACATTCTATCAGCAAACCCAACTGAACCACACCTTCATAACACAAAGTGAACTGAGTAATGTGGTTGTCCTAAGGAAGGAGTTGGGTTAACTCTGTGAGAATAATCCATTTTCTTAATCCTGATCCTGTATTCCTCCATTAATCAACAGTGCAGATTTATTTCATTATCCCTTGATATATAGCACAGTTGGCATCTGCTGTATATATAAAGTAGGTTTGGCTCTTAAGCTGGGTTTATACCACTCTTAGAAACCGATTATAAAAATAATAAAGTTATGGATATTTAAGGAGTTAAACTAAATTCTGGCACTACACGGATCAATTTTTAATATAATATTTCCGATTATGACAGAATATATAAGCTTATTCCCAATATTGTGTTACCTTCTACTCTTTTATATATTATCTCTGGAAGTTACTGGTATGAACTGTAAGAGACAAAAACTATTATATTTGCTGACACAGACGAAGCAAAAGTGGCCTGCTTTGATTTGAAGCTACCATTAACATGTCATACTAAGGTCATACCTTATGGAGAACTTTCCGGGACTTTGCTTAATGATACATAGCACAACGGCTCACTACATTCTCTAATTTAAAATGACTGCATTTGCTGTTTCAGACCAACCACTAATGACTGCATGAAACTACCTAGAAGAGTTGAATTATATATTCCTTAGTTTGATATTTCCAAATACTGATACTATTCTTTTTAAAAGTAGCTACTGATTTCGAGATTTCATTTTCTAATAAGGACCCAAATGTTCAGCTTTAGGCTTCTCTCACATAGACTGTTTGCAAAATTCCTTCACTTGCCTTTAATAACCTTTAATTTCATGAATTCTTCGAAGCATTTGAAGTGGTATCTTTCTCTACACACAATGTTGATCAAGAATTTCCTTATTGTGGTTCCCCACTTTTTAATCACTATGCACCATGATAAGCTGAGTACAAATATTGGCCTGGCTCATAATACATCAAATATAGAAGTCTACAATTCCGTACTTTACTGATATGCCTCTGACTTATTTTGCAGAAATGAGATTCGGTGATGGGAAGAAAGACAGTTCTTAAGACATAAAAAAAAGTTTTCTTTAATGTATCCAAGGTAAAAATAAAATCAGACAGAAAATATAAAAAAATCTTAAAAAAACACCCCTAAAATTGATACATTTTGGCTATGCTTTAATCATGTTTGATGATACTTTTTTAATGTTTTCTGTATGATTTTATTTTTACCTTGGATACATTAAAGAAAAGTTTTGGTTATTTTTTTGCAACTGGCTTTCTTCCCAACACCGGATCTATTTTTTCTCCTGCATTTTGACTTACAGCTCGGTCAAGGGCTTATTGGAGCAGATAAAGGGATCTGATTCAAAAGGATGGAATGGTGAGTAGAGATGAGGAAATCTGTTTGTCTCCTGAGTTTGGATGCTATATGTATCCAAAGCACTCAAACGAGCATTGCTGTGCTCAGGTATGATGGTGCTCAGCCCAGTGAAAGTGGTTTGCTTATGGCTGGCTGTACATGGGAGGAGAGCTGAACTGCCCCAATAAGAGACTTCCAATGAGGTTTAGGTCAAGTTTTGGTCCCTAAAGAGAATATGAAAAAAAGTCTGACTGCACCATCCGAACCCTAACTTCCACCTATCGGCTCATCTCTAATGGTAAACTGATAATTTGGTTTCTTTAACACAAACTATTTTTTCTCTTGAGTAAGAAGTAT
Organism: Allobates femoralis; assembly: GCA_033576535.1. NCBI lineage: Eukaryota > Metazoa > Chordata > Amphibia > Anura > Aromobatidae > Allobates > Allobates femoralis. The sequence goes on from JARQOC010000002.1 coordinate 141,884,787, forward strand.
TTTGCAGTTTCAAGCACAAGCATGGGTCCTTCATGTGCACACACAAAGGTTATATACTGTAGGTCTATATATACTATTATAAGGTCATGAGGCCTTAGTTTTTTATCAGCTTTCAGTTTGTGAACTGGTGACCTCAGTAAAACTAAAACTGTAAACGTAGGAGACTATGCTGAACTACAATCCCCAGCAGATTACAGTACTGTTCATCTGGATAGGATTTTAGAAACGGACTCCTATGTAGTGTAAATGAGCATGCTTTGGATTTTAACATGCACACCAAGCTCATTTTGTTTTTGTGGTGTAAACATCTCCCAACAAAGTATCGTGAAATCATGCTATCTTAACTCTTCAAAGATAGTAATTTTGTTTCACAAATCTTGAGATAAAACCATGAGCAATGGTAATGTAAGACACTACTGTAGTTAAAACATCAGCAGGATACACAGCTTACTGTACATGCATTGTGGAATATGGGCTTACTCTTGTGAAATATGCCCACTGGATTTTCTGCTGTGTTTTTGGTGATTAATTTCTGCAGCAAAAATGGATCAATCACAGCATTTACATTCACATCTGAGATTTTAAAGAATGCTGCGCTTACGTGTGTGTTTTTATGTTGTCCGTTTTTGCTGCAGAAATCGGATGCACTCAAAAATGAGCATGTCAATTATCATGCCCATTTTTTAGCTGCATTTTCCCCATAAGCTCCTAAAAAAGCATAAACAGATTAGTTTTCATGCAGTCCATTTGTGATGCTTTTTACTGTGCTTTCCCGAGCAAAAATGCCCTAGCAATCTAATGGCAAGCCTGGAGATGTCTTCCTTCTGGGCATCAGCAGGACCTGCAGGTATGGTAGGGTACGGTACTGACATGACCTACCCATGTGACAGCCTGAGGGTCATATCGCCAAGATCTTGTAAGTACCGTACCTGGGGGGTGCCTGGAACGAATGGACATCGTGGGATTGCCAGGGAAGGTAATAAAGTTTGCATGTATCTGTCTGCGTGTCTGTCTGTTAGTCTGTCTGTGTGTGGGTGTGTGTGTGTCTGTGTGTATCCCCTTATAACATGACTGTTTTTGAGCTGCATTTTACACATTGAAGAAATGCTGCACAAACGCAATACTTTTGTGCTTTTTTTTAACACAGCTACATTTGTGCAGCTGAAAACTCAGCATAAACACAGCACAAACGTCCAGTGAGCACATAGCCTTAACCTTTAAAGTACAAAGTTGTGAAGAGAAATAGTACTCGTATATGGTCATGAGTTCTTTTTAATGTTTTGCAGTAGTCCAGTGAATGAGTAAAAAGAAGACAACTAGCCAAAAAACTAGGAATAACATACTAAAAGACATAATACATTCAAGAGTTATACATTTTTCTTCACTGATCTTGACACTGTAAATTTCACATTGAAAACAATTACAGAATCGCCTGTATGCGACCATGGCCAAATGAACTCATCTTAGAGTCTTCAAGAGTCAGACATCCATTATTATTTACTTCAGTGAACAGCTGCTTGCTGGAAACATTCAGGGAAGAGAAGTAAAAGACTACAGATTTTGGCAGCTGCGGTAGAATGTACATCGGAGGTATGAAATGTAAAATTAGTACGTTAATAACAGAATTACATCTGTTTGTTTTCTGCTTATGCTATCTCTGAGCAAGACATGCTTGTTAGGACCATTAAAGATGCAATAATATTCTCAGTTAACAATTCATATTCTTGTTAATGTTCACGCTATTCGTTTTTTCATATACTGTGTAAGCATCAGTATTTCTAAAAGCCCTAGGAGCATAGTTTTATTTTAGTTTCAAATAAACATAGTCCATGTGTTATTCCAAAACTATAGTAGAACAATTTTACCATTTCTGCGTCATGCAAAAATATTAGTTATGTCTGCTCAATAAATAATTGTATTTTCTTGGAGTTATTGGTATTATATTGGCTTTTTTACCATCAATTCTTCATTGACTATTTTAATGATTAATAATATCTAAAATGTAAAACAAAACATCTAAAATATAGATACTGTATGTCCTTGGTGGTGTCCCCTCTTTGATGCAGGCTCACGAGCTGAGCTTGCATTATTCCCTGCACATGTCAGCCGATCTGATTAGCCAACATATGCAGCCAACAGGGGTGAAAATACACCAATGCCTTTTAAACCATTCGATAATGCTGTTAAATTCTGACAATGCAATCTAACATGCACCGGTGAGAACCATTCTAGTCCTTTCCACCATCAGCGATCCTGTGATGCAATCACCAGGTGCTGATGTGTTGCCATGACACCGACGGGTCAGATTATGACCCCTTTGGCTGTCATGACTCCATTCCTTTGGACTCTGGCTGAGTCCTGGTGTTTACAGGTGGTGATCATTTCTGCAGTACACACCTGTGGATCAGCACAGCTTTGTATTGCAACAGCGGTTGGACACTTAAGGGTTTAAGTGCCCTTGAGGGCCAAGTAAAATAACAAAAAAGTGAATAAAAGTTTTTTAAAATATGAAAAAAAGTTTTTTAAAATGAAGTTCAAATCACTCCTCTTTTGCTCAGCTAAAAATAAAAAAATATATTACAAAAAAATAAATTTTTTGGAGTTGCCACAACATTACAAAAATATGCAATAACAGGTGATCTAAACATCACATTCTTCCCATCTTCTGACAAGGCAATCTAACATGCATCGGTGTGTAACCATGATATTCCCTTCCATCATCGGCGATTCCATGGATGCTGATGTGTTGCATGACACGAGGGTCAGATTATTACCCTTTTGCTGTCATAACTCCATTCCTGTGAATTCTGGCTGAGCCTGGTGTTTACAGGGATGATCATTCTGCTGTGCACACCTGTGGATCAGCACAGCTCTGTATTGCAACATTGATTGGACACTGCAGTGTTGAAGTGCCCTAAGGGACGCAATCAAGTCATTTTTCAGTAAGATACTAATATTACCCTTGAATAGTGCCTGGCAGACCTCTTAAAAACATTTAAAAACATTATTGTAACATTTGTAGTTTCCATTTATCAGTATTGTCAGACACTTCAGGGAGCTCCGGAATGTGTCCTCTCCTTTATAACCAAACAGGAATAGTCCTGTGCTTTATAAACTGTCATGTAATTATGCACTCCTTCTCAGCAGCTCTCTCTTCCCTTTGCTAACAGTGCAATGTCAGGTTTCACTTACAGGAAGTCTGTTCAGTTGATATCACCACATAGGGAGAGAGCAACGGTTCTGCCTTATCTTAGACCCATTTGTTTCTGTAAACAGATATCCTGCTGTGCTGTGACAGTTATCTGTGTTGTATTTGACTTCTTGTGATGCTGCACACAGAGATCAGAAAGGAGATTACAGCCCCTCCCCAGTGATCTCCTGTGTAGTGATGTGATGTGACTATGTGACATGCATGGGGAGTGGACAGCAGAGAACTAAGTGGATCATTCACTTTGAGTGATAGATGGAATAAATCTCTTTATTTGAAGTTTACAGAAGATAGGAGGGAAATATACAAAAAACAAATACATAAATAGAGAGAGCTTAGAGAAAGGAATTAGAAAATGATAGCAGTTACATGTGAATTTTTGACTTGACAGTTTTCCTTTAAGGGCCAAGTAAAATAACGAAGAAGTGAAAAAAACATTTTTTTACGATATGAAAAAAAAATAATAGTTCAAATCACTCCTCTTTTGGTCTGTTAAAAATAAAAAAATGTTTTTGGGTCGCAGGAACATTGCAAAAAATGCAATAACAGATGATCTAAACATCAAATCTCAAAAATAATAAATTTAAAAATTACAGCAAAAAAAACAGAAAAGAAGCCATCCCACATCCACAAATCTTGAACAATGAGAACGCTATGGGTCTCAGAAAATGGTAACAAAAGCACAAATCTTATTTTTTTTTACAAACTTCAACATTTTTTTCACCACTTAGATTAGAGGAAAAGTATACATGATTGGTATTTAGAAACTTGTACCGGCAAGGGAATTCATTGTGACAAGTAAGTTTTACCCCATAATGAACAAGGTAAAAAAAATAACAAAAAATAAAAACCATTGTGACATTTTACTTTAGTTTTGCAATTTCACCACACTTAGAATTTGTTTCCCATTTGTCAGTACACTATATAGTACAATGAAGGATGTCATTCACAAGTACAACTTATCCAACAAACAACAAGCCCTAATATGTCTGTATTGATGGAAAAACAAAAAAGTTATGACTCTTAGGCCCCCTTCACATCAGCGTTTTTTTTAAATCGCGGCAGATGCGGTGAAAAAACCGCATCTGCCGCTATTACCGCATACCGGCTGCACTTGCGCCACAGTTGCGGCACACTTTCGGCAAGCCCATATAATGTATAGGCGGGCTTCCGGCAGGTGCGGCAAGTGCGGTTTTGGCACTTGCGGCAGGTGCCAAAACCGCACTTGCCGCATCTGCCGCAAGCCCGCCTATACATTGTATGGGGCTTGCCGCAACTGTGCCGCAACCGTGCTACAAGTGCAGACGGTATGCGGTAATTGCGGCAGATGCGTTTTTTTCACCGCATCTGCCACGATTTAAAAAAAAACGCTGATGTGAAAGGGGCCTAAGATGGTGAGGAAAAAACAAAAACAAAAAGCAGAAAAGGGCCCTGGAGTGAAGGAGTTAAAAGATTGAGTTTGACCTGTTGATGAATAAGTTGGTTTTTTTCTACTGCCTTAACCTTGACAGGGATTTGTAGAGAGCTGATAAGGTTCCCTCCTAGGCAAACGATAAATAATACATCCCATGTTTTATAGTTTTACATAATATATATTTGAGGGCTTTTGAAAATTGCTACTGTTTTTGTCAACTGAACAATAAACATGAGCACTCAGCATGGGATTGATGGACTTGAATCCAATCTGTATGACTAACTATATTACCACTTTGGTGATTTTCCTATATGAGTAGGGCTACGGAAACATAAAATTTTAGTGATGATTATGCTCTTGGGATATCTGCTGGGAACTTATCTGTCAACAGGGTTGCCATGCCACTGATGAAGGGTAAAAAATGTTTCTTGCTCATTTTAACTTTGCATTCTTTAACAGTAATAAAAAATGCAGCATCCTCCCAAAAAACAGCTTAATTCACTTTTTAGACAATGATTTAATTAAGCATTAGATTCTTTTGGATCTTTTGAAGTGGCTTTGAGAGTTGTGGTCCAAGTATGATCTAAGGGTGCATACTCATGATGAGTAAACACAGCATTTTGGATGCAGCATCTTACCACTGCATCAAAACGCTGCATTGTACAGTAGCAGCATAGTGGATGGGATTTTAAAAAACCTATCCTTATCATGCTGCTCCCGAATGCAGCGTTAATTCACCTGCGGAGCGGGTTGCTGGCATTCCGCTCCTCCTACGCATGTTCATTTCATGCTGAAAAGTTGGAAGCAGCTGCCATCGGGTGCACGCAGGGAGAAGGCACCCTGCACCTACCGCAGATCGTGAGTATAGGGTGGCTGCGGTCTCTCAGTGCTCACCAGCGGATTCACGCAAGTTCAGAGCTACTGCATCCAAAATCCAGACTTTAAGCACATACCCTTAGACTTTTTAGTTTAGAACACTAAAGGCCCCGTCACACGGGCAACATCGCCGCCAATTACATAGGCGATGTAGGGGCGTGGCCTATCAGCGGCGACATCGCTCCTACGTTGCCTCATGTAAAGGTGCGATGTCGGCACCTCCGGAGTCGCCTGGTTCAGAGCAGTGCTCTGAAACCGGCGACCGATCTGGGGCGATGTGTGCACTTCGCCCATGTACCGCCGTCGGCGACCTGTCAGGCGATGGGAGCCATAGGCTCCCATTGTCCTGCATCGCCGCTGGGGTTTTCAGACACCCCGGCGATGCCGCCTGTTCAGCTCGCCGGCGCGGCGCTGGAGATGTCGCCCCATGTAAATGGGGGACGGCGATGTTGGCGTGGCGTCAAAAATGTGTGTGCACCCGCCAGTCACCGCCGACATCTCCAGCCCCATTGACAGGTGTGACGGGGCCTTTAGACCTTCATGTTCTGTTCATGTGATAAATTTCCAAAGTTGTACCATGTGAGTGATGCAGATTTCCTCAGCTGAAGGATTATAGAAGGACTAGTCCCTTTAACATGTTTCTTTAGTATTATTTTAGTTCTATTTGTAGGTAATATCTAAGAATATGAGCTTGACAAAATGATGTGCACTTGCCTATTCAGCCTTTGTAAGTTCGAGTCAGATTTAGAAGCAGATTCATCAAAATTATTCTTCCTATGTATTTAAAAAAACATATTAGCTTAACACCAATTTATCAAGTACACAAGAATTTCTTGGGGGCATATAACAATATAGTGTGTCATGATGTTATTTGTGGCTGTTCTACTTATGCATTGAAAATTCTCCTCTGATGAAACAACCAATTTCTTTCACAGAATAACATTGTTTAGAGCTAATAACCCTAGTCTTGGTAAATCTTTCTGACTGAAATATTGACAATAACCTATTTTTTTCCCTTTGTTATATTAGGAGATAAGCCAAATGTGCCTAATTGTGAATAAAATTAGATTTTTTTTCCTTTGTACATCAATGTTGGCAATGTTAAATCCAAAGGATTTTTCAATTTACAATACCCTCATCCTTTTCTTACCGGTGGCTCATTTGTCTTGTAATGTCATTTGTATATAATGGCACTCAGAATTTGTCCAGCGAGATCTTAGCTATTCATTTGCATAGTAAAGGGCAGTGAAATGTTTTGGATTTATGCACTTCTGCCGTGTGAAAGCCTCTACAATGTTCTCAGAAATGATTTGATACTTTATGCATATAATATTAGCGTAGATGATATTGACTGATGATCTATTTAGTATAAGTAGAAATTTCAGAATCCCATCTAAGTATTTTCATATGCATAAATTATAAATTAAAGGAACACAGGGAGATATAACTAATTCTAATAAGGACTTTTAATAATTAGGGGGCCCCTTTGGTGATTTTGCATTGGGGACCATGAAATAAAAGTTACACCACTGATATGGCAGATAGGCCACATATATATCTGGCTATGACAGGACAGCCTATGATTCAGAATTCACAGGACGTTAATGTGCCCTCTTTATTTACAATTGAAAGATGTAAAGAGTTTTAATGTAAATGGTTTTATACTGGCGATGATAGTTGCCCATGATTGGATGGATGCTGCCGGCATTATGTAAAACCCATCTGGTTTCTCCTAATGTCATTATGCCCTTTTTCAGTGGTGTAACTTTAAGTTCATGGTCTCCAATGCGAAATCACCAACAAGGTCCCTAATTACTGAAAATCCTTATTAGAATTAGTCTTCTTCTCTAGGCTAATGGAACCTTTGGGGCCCCCTAGGCTCTAGGGCCCTGGTACAATTGCAACCCCTGCACCTATTATAGTTATGAAAAAGAGTCTGACTGCACCACCCGAACCCAAACTTCCACCTATCGGCTCATCTCTATGGTAAACTGATCATTTGTGTTTCTTTAACACATACTATTTTTTTCTCTTGAGTAAGGATAGGGTCACACTTGAGCCATGGATGCGCTAAAAGCAAACGTTCTTCAAAGTTGAATTTTTAAAAAAACACATGCAAAAATGCATCCAAAGGCTCCAATGCAAAAAAGCTTGGTCAAAAGGCAACACTTTTGACGCTATGCATTTTTGCATCAGCAACAAAAAAATATGGTGAGCAGGGTTTTTTGCTGTGCTTGCAAAAACGCATGCGTTTTTAACCTGGGATTCTATGGGAAACGCATGCGTTAACGTATGGCACATATATGCACCTAGTATTAACACATGCAAAGCAACAAATGGCAACAGAAAAAAACACCTAGCATTAACGCAGGCTTCCCAAAAATGTCCCTCCAAGTGTGACCCTAACCTATGGGATCTTACTTCACTTTAATAAGAAACTCCTTATTCAAGCGTTCTAGCTTCTACACTGTGTAAAAATGTTAACATTTCTTTATAGTTTTGGATAAAATATTCTATATAAATGGCTATACCCTTGGACTTTTTAACCAGAAAGAATACATCCATTGTGATCTCTGCTGAATATATTCACAGAACTGGAAAATGATTCACAATGGAACAAATACAAGGTACTTTTTGTAAATTGTAAGTTTTATTTATCTATTAAAGTGGAATCTTGTAAAAAAAAAACTAATTGTTAATTGGCATTGACCAAAATCAAAGCTGAAGTAGCCCTCTAACTTTTTCCAGAATGACAATCTATAATGGCATCTGCCATTTAGGAAGCAGCGGAGGGTCTGCATATATGTTGCTAAGCAGATTTCATGTAATAGTGTAGAACAATGACATAACCTTTATTTCTACAGAACAAGTTAGCCAAATAAATTTTGCAAGTCGTTCAGCCGGCAGTTATCTCAGGTGACAGGAATAAGAGTATAGAGTATTAGGAACACAATGTAGCTTAGCTTGTTGTTCCACATGAATTTACATCATGTATATTTGTCAATTAATCTTTGCTTCAGTGGCTGAAAATAAAAAATATTGCAGGTTTGAATATTTCGCAAGAATTTCATAAGAAGTTATTGGGACATTTTTCAATAGTACTGTCTAATTCTTAGACTGGAAACTAAAACTACAGTAGACATTCTTCAAATGCGCCAAATCATAGTAGTTTTTCATAAGGTCTAAGGCCCTGATTCATTATTTTTGTGGCTTTTGGGTGAAATAAAATTATTGGGGTTTTTTAATCAATTTTTATTCCTTCAGCAAATATTTTTTGCTACCTTTTTCTGTCCTCATCATATTTTTTGGTTTGCTCTACAAAGTGAGATAGATTTTCATTATCCAAATGTTTTTAGATAATTATCATATCTTTCAGACAATCAGACATAGGAGACCTAAAGTTTAGAGAAGAAAAATGCAAAAAAAAAAAATTTGGTCATTATGCATTTTTATTGGGGGACCTGCTGCTGACACGATTATGGGAGTAATATCCCCAAATTCTGTACTAATGCTCCCCATCCTATTAAATATGTGGCCCATTCTGGCATACATGATCCCCATCTTGGTTTATATGTGGCCCATCTTGGTATATACAGTTGTGGCCAAAAGTATTGACACCCTTGCAATTCTGTCAGATAATACACGGTTTCTTCCTGAAAGAGATTGTAATCACAAATTCTTTGGTATTATTATCTTCACTTAATTTGTCTTCAATAAAAAAACACAAAAGAGAATGAAGCAAAACATTGATCATTTCACACAAAACTCCAAAAATGGGCCAGACAAAAGTATTGGCACCCTCAGCCTAATACTTGGTTACACAACCTTTAGCCAAAATAACTGCGATCAACCGCTTCCGATAACCATCAATGAGTTTCTTACAATACTCTGCTGGAATTTTAGACTATTCTTCTTTGGCAAACTGCTCCAGGTCCCTGATATTTGAAGGGTGCCTTCTCCAAACTGCCATTTTTAGATCTCTCCACAGGTGTTCTATGGGATTCAGGTCTGGACTCATTGCTGGCCACCTTAGAAGTCTCCAGTGCTTTCTCTCAAACCATTTTCTAGTGCTTTTTGAAGTGTGTTTTGGGTCATTGTCCTGCTGAAAGACCCATGACCTCTTAGGGAGACCCAGCTTTCTCACACTGGGCCCGACATTATGCTGCAAAATTTGTTGGTAGTCTTCAGACTTCATAATGGCATGCACACGGTCAAGCAGTCCAGTGCCAGAGGCAGCAAAGCAACCCAAAGAATCAGGGAACCTCCCCCATGTTTGACTGTAGGGACCGTGTTCTTTTCTTTGAATGCCTCTTTTTTTCTCATGTAAACTTATGTTGATTCCTTTGCCAAAAAGCACTACTTTTGTCTCATCTGACCAGAGAACATTCTTCCAAAACGTTTTAGGCTTTCTCAGGTAGTTTTGGCAAATTCCAGCATGGCTTTCTTATGTCTCCACATCTAGGGAGGTTAGCCACAGTGCCATGGGCTTTAAACTTCTTGATGACACTGCGCACGGTAGACACAGGAACATTCAGGTCTTTGAGATGGACTTGTAGCCTTAAGATTGCTCATGCTTCCTCACAATTTAGTTTCTCAAGTCCTGGCAGTGTTTCCCTGTGCGCTTGGCTTAAGCGGACACTAGGCAGCCTGCTGTGTGAAATGGTTACCACGATACACATCAGGTAACCGTGGGCTGCGTCCGCAAAAAGCGGCATCACACACGCACCTCCGCTTCTATAGTGTATTTCATTTGTGGGACAAGGCAAAGAAAATATCTAATGCAGATAATAAATATGTTCATAAAAGTCTATTTTTTTGGTGAAAAGTTTATTAATTTCTACTTTTTTTGCCCTCTTTTCACTTATTTTGAACAATGGTATCTGGATTTGCCCAAATAGAATCATAAAGAATTTGGATTTGATTTCAATTTTGAGAAAAATGTGATTGAACCTGAAACAATTGGCTCATTTTTAGTAAATGGTATATGCATATTAAGCAACAACAACAACAAAAAAGAATTATATTGAAAATTGATTAAAAACGATTAAGTAGTTTGCATTTACTTACAGTGATTAATTTTACTTAAGTCACTGGAAATGCCTCTTATTAATCTGTAATCTTCAGATTACAGAATTGTAAGTAACGATGATTGATTCTGTCAATGAAGAAGTCAATAATAGATTATTTAATAAGATGGCTTCTCATTGCATCGAGGAAAAGAAATGATACTCGGCAACCGTTTTGTCTTGAGTTTGTCATGTAAACAAAATTCAATACTGTATCTATAAATCTGATTGTCATATTGTGCCTTATAGTCTATAAAACATCCCGGCAAAGTAATGTAGGTTTTCATACACTCAGCCTCAAATAAAAGAATGGGTAGCTCTTTATATGATGTAAAACCTTATGTGATTTGCAATCCTATGATGTGAACAGAATGGTAAGTTGACATCTTACTTAATATACAGTAACTCACAAAGGCTTTCCTTTACATTATTTATTCTTCTTTCATGATGTATCGTTGTTATTATTATTATTACTGCTACCCGCGTCTTCCATCACCCCACTACCCAATAGGAATGTGTTCATTTTCACATCTTTCTTGCAGTCTCCTGTATAAAGAATTCACTGCATTCGGAATCTTATATGCCGAGATGAAACCATTTTTATTTGTATTTATTTACTTCTGTATTATTAGTGGGCCCTCGGCAGTGTTGAGCCTCTGACTAGTAACAGAGCACACGTCATGTTACTATAGAAACACATTATTAAGTGTAAGAGGTGCAATCTGGAATACTTATAATGAATGGTGTAAAAATACACATTTTTGTAAAGCGACCTGTCTTGAGATGAATATGAAAATTACTAGTACAGAAATGTGTCGCAGACAACATGTGTGATATAAAAATAGTGCAGATAACCAAGGAAACATGGGAATATGCGGGACAGTAGTGTGCTTTGGGGTCATCCTAATAAAAGAACTATATATTATCCCTCAAATAAGGGACAATTTATATGGAAAGAGAAAGTAACAGTCAGTAAACAGATAAATGGATAGATAGACGGACAGGGGTCATTCCATGTCAAGTGAACCAATGATTATTACCTCTATATTTTTAATTCTTTTGAGATTTTGTTATTTGATAATAGCATGTCAGACAATGCAAAATGTGAAGACAAAAATTTTTTAAAAAATCTATTTTTTTTTTAAATGATTTTCAAAGTTCGGAAAAAGTGTGAATTTCGCTGTTGCCTGCCTTTACGTTTCTCCTCATAACTAAGGCTAGGAATAAGATAGAGAGACAAAATAAACACCATTCTACTCAGAACTATACAGGATTTCACCAAATATGTCACAAGAGGATCTTTGTTAATATTTTACCCATGTGATCGCAAGCGCAAAACTTTAAAACGTATTTCCGAAAAATCGGCGCGCTTTAAATATTTCAAAAACTGCCCATGTGTCTGCTTTGCTCTTAGCCACATCTGTACCAAATTTCAAGTTGGGATCGCAATGGGATCATATTTTAACATATTTTACTATTAATAGCGTCAATGGGTCATTCCATATCAAGTGATCTAAATATGAATATTTTTTTTTTCCTGACGTCTTTAGATTTTTTTTTTTTTTTTTCCTTTATGAAGTACTACTTTAGTTAATTACAAATTAAAAGTTTGGAATTTTTTTCTTCATCAGTTAATTTTTTACAGATTTTTAAAGTTTAAAAAAAGGGTGAATTTTGGCCTGGTATGACTTTAAATTTTTTTATCTCGGGCTAGAGATAAGATAGAGAAACAAAATAAACACCATTCTACTCAGAACTGTCCAGGCTTTCACCAGATATGTCACAAGAGTATATTTGTTAATTTTAATTTTTTACCTATGCGAATGCAAACGCAACATTTTGAAACGCATTTCCGAAAAAAACATTTTACTAAAAATTTTCCAAAACTGCCCATGTGTCTTTTATGCTCTTAGCCACATCTGTACCAAATTTCAAGTTGGGATCGTGATGGGATCATATTTTAAAATATTTAACTATGGTTAATCTCATTTTTATTAAATTTTGAAAAAACATATGAAAGACATACATTCAATCTTTTAACAAAATCTTGAGACATATAAAATATACAAAAAGAGAATTCACAAAGTTATTAGTAACTTTAAGATAAGCTGCAAATTTACTTTTGCGCTTATCTCTGGTGCAATATATACTACAATCTAAATATAATTCCAAACACTCAAGTATACAACCTTTCTCAGGGTTTTGAGATGTTCTGATGTCAAGGGGACAAGCAGCCCCAGCAGAATGATTTTTATTACTTGGCCCCTTCTAACAGGTTGACCACATAAGTGGGTCATTACCCGTTGAGGCCTAGTTGGAATAGTCTATTGACTGGTGTACCGGAAAGGAAGGCCGAAATATTAATGATCTACTCACAGCTCAGAGTTTCCGATACCTGTCTAATGTTCACTAGAATTCTGAAGGTATAGGCGTAGAAAGGAAATACCTAGACTGAATGTATCAGATGGGAAGAAAAGAGAGATAGAAAAGAAGAGAGAAGAGAAACAAAAACCATTAGAAAAAGTTGTACTGGGAAAGAAAAGCCACGTAAGAAAAAAAGAAAAAAAGGAGGGGGGGGGAAGGGTGAGGTATGGGAAGGAGAAAGGGTACTCATCCCACTGGCTCCCCATCAGCCAGAGGTCGAGCCATATTATCTGTGCTGGAAAAGATACTCCTAAATTCTGCAGAGTCGTGAAAAAGAATCCATTCAACCCAATTCCCTAAGAATTTGTTCCGAGATCCCGACGCATCAGCTGCGAGCTCCTCCATTCGATATGTGTCCATCAATTCTTTGAACCAATCAAGTAGAGATGGAGCCCGGCTTGATTTCCAGAACCTCGGGATCACAGCACGAGCAGCCGAGATGCAAAAGCGGAGAATATCCCTCTTCTGTAGCCCAATAGGACCTGGAAAAATGGATAACATTGCCGATTCTGGGCAGCATTCGGCTTGTTTACCTGTTATCCGGGTATATGCATTGAAAACCTCAGACCAGAACCGCCGGATTTCCCCACAACTCCACCAAATGTGTATCATTGTACCCTTCTCTTCCCCACAGCGCAGCAGGTATCAGGGGTTCCAGGGAACATGTTCCGGAGTGTCGTCGGGCACAAGTACCATCTAGTGAGCAGCTTATAGCTTCTTTCTTGTGCAGAACAAGCGCTAGCTAGTGAGTGAGTAAATATAAAGCATTTCTGCCAATTAGCTTCTGAAATGCTACACCCCAATTCCCTCTCCCAAGCACGTTGGAAGTAAAGGGTGCCCTGCTCTCTCATGGACCCTAAGGCCTGGTATAGAACTGATATTTTGCGCCTCGGTGGAGCCTCCAGTTGGAATAACCTCTCCAATACGTTGGGCGTCAATCTTACCCTGCAAGAGTGGTCAGCTGAATATAAGTATGCTCTGTATTGGAGAAATTCGAATCACTTAAGAGGTCTCGTAGGTTCTTTGAGTTGTAGCTCTGCCATCGGGGGCAAACCACCACTGGACAGAGTCTGTCCTACTCGGGTGTCATCCAGACTCCGCCAACATAAAAATCTCTGCCTGTCAAATCCGGGTGGGAAAGATGGGTTGGAAAAAAGGGGAGTCAAAAGGCTAAGTCTGTCGTTTAAGCGGAGGGTTTTCGTCACTAGGTGCCATACCTTCAAGGTGTTTCTGGTCATGTCTGTCAAAGGTACTAGGTCTGTGGAGTCTTTAGGGGAAATCCAAAGCAGGTGTTTCAGCGGAATCCCCAAACCCTCTTGCTCCACCCCTACCCATTTCTTGGAGGACGCATGATAATGCCAATCTAGAGCTCTAACAAGAGAGGAAGCCACAAAGTACGCTCGTATGTTGGGTAGTCCAACCCCTCCTCTGGTCTCGGGCAAGGATAGGATATTCATTCGCAATCTGGACCTCTTGTTCCCCAGACAAATCTAAGGATCATAGATTGCATTTTGGAGAGGAAGCCTCTCTCCAATAGAACAGGAACTGTCTGAAAAGTATATAAGAGTCGGGGCAAGACATCCATCTTGACTACGTTTATTCTCCCGAACCAGGATAGCTTTAATTGTCTATAGGAGGTAAATGCCGATTCCGCGTTAGTCAAAAGGGGCTGATAATTTAATTTGAATATTTGTTTAAGATCTTTTGGTATAAGGACTCCCAAGTACTTAATGGCTTCTACTTTCCATTTAAATGGGAACTGTTTAGATAGATGAGAAACCAATTCTCCAGGCAAAGAAATATTGAGTGCCTCGGTTTTGGAGCAATTCACTTTAAAGTTGCTCAATTGTCCGAACCGTTCAAACTCCATTAAGACCGAAGGGATGGAGACCAGGGGCTGGGAGATGTAAAGTAGCAGGTCATCTGCAAATAAGGCTAATTTGTGATGACTCTGTCCCAGCTTGACCCCATGGACGCATTCATTGGACCTAAGTGCAAAATATTTAACTATTATAGTGTCAATTCAAAAGTCACCAAGAACACAATCAGTCATTTTTTCACAATTGCCCGTCAATAGTTTGAATTTGATATAAAGAAACATAGTCTTGTAACATCTCAAATGAAAGCTGTTACCGTTCTGAGTAAAATGATGCCTCTCCCACTTCATTATCTTATTTCTAGCCTGAGATAACAAAATGTAAAGTCATACCAGGCCAAAATTCACCCTTTTTTTAAACTTTAAAAATCTGTAAAAAATTAACTGATGAAGAAAAAAATTCTAAACTTTTAATTTGTAATTAACTAAAGTAGTACTTCATATAGAAAAAAAAAAAAAAAAATCTAAAGACGTCAGGTAAAAAAAAATATTCATATTTAGATCACTTGATATGGAATGACCCATTGACGCTCTTACTAGTAAAATATGTTAAAATATGATCCCATTGCGATCCCAACTTGAAATTTGGTACAGATGTGGCTAAGAGCAAAGCAGACACATGGGCAGTTTTTGAAATATTTAAAGCGCGCCGATTTTTCGGAAATGCGTTTTAAAGTTTTGCGCTTGCGATCACATGGGTAAAATATTAACAAAGATCCTCTTGTGACATATCTGATGAAAGCCTGGACAGTTCTGAGTAGAACGGTGTTTATTTTGTTTCTCTATCTTATTTCTAGCCCGAGATATGATAGAAAATGTAAAGCCATACCAGGCCAAAATTCGCACTTTTTTAAAACTTTAAAAATCTGTAAAAAATTAACAGATAAAGAAAAAAATTCAAAACTTTTTTTTTGTAATTAGATAAAGTTGTTCTTCAGATAGAAATTTTTTTTTTAAAATCTGAGGACGTCAGGGAAAAAAAATATTCATTTTTGGATCACTTGACATGGAATGACCCACAGATAGATAGATAGATAGATAGATAGATAGATAGATAGATAATCAGATAGATAGATAGATAGATAGATAGATAGATAGATAGATAGATAGATAGATAGATAAATGGATGGAAGGATAGATAGATAGATAGATAGATAGATAGATAGATAGATAGATAGATAGATAGATAGATAGATAGATAGATAGAAACCGCTTGTTAGCATGTGTGCATTATTGGTAGTAGCTGAGTGCTGCAGAGGAACTTTTTCTCGTAATTTTTTCTGGTTGTACATAGATAGATAGCAGTTCTGGCTCCTACAGACTAGTTAGACGCTCGTAATCAACTTATTACCTGCATTAAAGACAGCTGTCTTGCATTGTCACCTGTATAAAAAAAAGACTCCTGTCCACTCACACACTTGGTTAATCAGTCAGACTCTAACCTCTAAAACATGGGCAAGACCAAAGAGATTTCTATGGATTTCAGGGAAAAGATCCTAGACCTGCATAAGGCTGAAATGGGTTAAAAAAAACATAAGTAAGATGCTGGGTGAGAAGGAGATAACTGTTGGTGCAATAGTAAAAAAATGGAATAAATACAAACTGAGTGTCAATCGACATCGATCTGGGGCTCCAATCAAAATCTCACCTGCTCTGAAAGTACACGGGGGTAACTTGTTAATGATCTCAAGACAGCTGGGCCAACTGTCACCAAGAAAACTAAAATCCTGCAGTGTCCGCAAAGTCCCATTGCTCAAGAAGGCACATGTGCAGGCCCATCTGAAGTCTGCCAATGAACACCTTGATGATTCTGAGAGTGATTGGAAGAAGGTGCTGTGGTCAGATGAGACAAAAATATTGAGCTCTATGGCATTAACTAAGTTCACTGTGTT
Organism: Allobates femoralis; assembly: GCA_033576535.1. NCBI lineage: Eukaryota > Metazoa > Chordata > Amphibia > Anura > Aromobatidae > Allobates > Allobates femoralis. The sequence continues at coordinate 141,901,543 of JARQOC010000002.1, forward strand.
TGGAGGAAGAGAAATGCTGCCTATGACCCAAAGAATATATATTTGGGGGTGTTTCTCTGCTAAGGACATAGGACTACTTCACTGCATCAATGGGACAATGAATGGAGCCATGTACCATACAATTCTGAATGACAATTTCCTTCCATTTGCCAGAACATTAAAAGTGGGTCGTGGCTGGGACTTCCAGTACAACAATGACCCAAAACATACTGCCAAGGCAACAAAGGAGTGGCTCAGAAAGAAGCCCATTAAATCTCCAGACCTTAATCCCATACAAAACTTATAGAGGGAACTGAAGCTCAGAGTTGCCAAGCGACAGCCTCAAAATCTTAATGATTTAGAGATGATCTGCAAAGAGGAGGGGACCAAAATTCCTCCTGACATGTACGCAAACCTCATCATTAACTGCAAAAAATATCTGACTGCTGTGTTTGTAATAAGGGTTTTGCTACCAAGTATTTAGTCTTGTTTATCAGAGGGATCAAATACTTATTTCGCTCTGCAAAATGCAAATAACTTTATATAATTTGACAATGGGATTTTCTTGATTTTATTTTTTGATATTCTATCTCTCACTTTTAAAATGATCCTAGCCTTAAAATTATAGCCTGTTCATGTCTTTGTCAGTGGAAAACTTACAAAATAAGCAAGTGATCAAATACTTTTTTCCCCACTGTTGATAGCTAGGTAGAGGATTCATAAATAGATACATACATTGACAAATAATTAGAGGTCAATAGATAGACAGAAGGACAGATATAGTTATATATCCATTGAAATCCCTAGAAGATGTATGATTTTGACTATGTATATCAATAATAGATTTGAGAAAACAATTCATAGGCCTCATAGTGGGCAGAATAGAACATTAATGATGTTGTGGACCCCACTACTCTGAAGAGGTTCGCAGGATTCCAGCATGTAGTAGGTCATTTGCCGTGCTCTGATCTCACAAACCTTTGTGCTCTAATCAATCACAGTACAGAAATCTGAGAACCTGCCTGGCAAGTGAAGATAGAGTGATTTAGGCTGGCTTCAGACTTGCAGATGCATCTGCAGCGTTTTGCAGATGCATCTGCAAGCATCTGCATGCAGACACGCCGGCCCCTATGTTTATAATGGAGCGCACGGCGGTCTGCAGATGCTTGACCAGGACCGCCGTGGCTCATCATTGCCCGCCATTAGTGACTTGTGCGCACGCGGATGCCTGCGCACAAATCACACACTCCCGCCCGCACCATGGACGCGAGATGTTGCATTATAAAACATAGGGGCCGCAGTCTGCATGCAGATGCTTGCAGATGCATCTGCAAAACGCTGCAGATGCATCTGCAAGTCTGAAGGCAGCCTTAGCTCTCAATGTGAATGGAATTGGCATAGTATATAGATGTCAATTACAGGAAAAGACTTTAGAAGTTAAGAAGCAGATTTAGCTGTATTCGTGCAGATCTTGTTATTATTGTTAATAATATTGTAATAATTACTCTACATGTTTTATGCTATAATTCACAGAAGGCTGTCCCAAGTCTAAGGCCATGTGAGGTCTTGAGTACAATTCCTAAGTTTCATATTCCTCTGTTAAACAGAAATATAGTAACAATGTAATATTTATATTAATATTTGTTTCATGGAAATACTATTGTGATAGATCATCTTAATGCCCCAGTGAATCAGAGAGTGATATTTTAGAGCATCAGTATATAAAAAATATTGCATTTTTAAAGATACTTTTAATATTAGTAAACATTGTATGGCTACATCTTCATCAATAAAAAGTGATATCTACATAGATATTTTTGCTGCAATTTGTGTATATGAATTATTAAACCTTTTGTGATAAATGTTTACAGCTAAGGCTAGGGTCAGACTACTGTTTTTGGCTAGGGTCAGACTACCATTTTAGCAGATGTAACTGACATCCGCTAAAAACGTAGTAATTTTTTCATCAGCGCATATATGCTATGCAGCTCCGCTGCTGCTCAACGCTGTCCCTGGTTATCTGATGTTGATCGTTGATGAAAAAATGTCAGTGACATCTGCTAAAAACAGTACTCTGACCCTAGCCTAAATTATGAAAATCTCTCTTTGAGAGCTGGATTACACCACATTCCCACTATATACTGCTGACCCTTTGATAGTTTCATATAGGAAATATAGATGAGTTATAGTCAGGGATGTGATTATTATAGGTATGGGGGATGCAGTCACACTCGGGCCCTAGAGTGTAAGGGCCCAGATGATGTCTTTGACCTAAATGAGAAAACCAACAGACCTCTTATTTTTAGGAGCCTTGCTGCCGATTTTGCACTGGAGCTCACGAGCTTCAATTTACACCCTCATGTTACTTCTATTATTTTGCATCACAATTCCAATTAGTGCACTTTATCACTTCTAAGACAATCTCCACTCTAGTTGATTGGTATTTTTGCATGCTCTAGAAATGTGTATCTATTATTATTTTCTTACATCCATTTTAATGCATTTTTTTATTGACTTTCTTTCATTTGGCTGAAGGTGTCGGGGATAATTCTATCTGCGTTATCCCTGTATGATTATGTAAAAATACCTGATCATTAGTTAAATCAGTGCTAACAATGATCTGTACAAGAAATGCAGTGAAGACACAGATCATGTCCATGCTACATCCCCTCTGACCCAAGTAAAACTTGTGAAGAAACATCAATGTCACGTGTTTCTATAGCAATGACCTGCATGTAGAAGTTTGTTAAGCACAATGCTTACTTTCAGGGCATCTTTAAAGACATAGAAATGATTATTTTATCTTACTGGGGATAAGGCATAGACAAGGGATAAGGCATGGACAGGCAATAAAGCATAGAAAGGGGATAAGGCATAGATAGGAGATAAGGCATAGAAAGAGGACAATTAGAGTCTGTGGAGCCTCGTTTGGGAGTCTCAAACACAGGACTAGCCAGATATCCCTCCAGGGAAGGACCTAACCATGGGGTTAGAAAGAGGACAAGGCATAGACAGGGGATAATGCATAGAAAGAGGACAAGGCATATACAGGGGATAAGGCATAGAAAGAGGATAAAGCATAGCCAGGGAATAAGGTGCAGATAGGTGATAATACAGAGACTCGGCATAAAGCATAGAGCACAATGCTTAATTTCAGAGCAACTTTAATGACATAGAACTGATTATTGGGAACAAAGCATATACAGGGGATGAGGCATAGACTGGGAAAAAGGTATAGACAGGGGATAAGGCATAGACAGGGGATGAGGCATAGAAAGGGGATAAGGCATAGAAAGAAGACAAGGCATAGACAGAGGATAAGGCATAGATGGGGATAAGGCATAGAAAGGGGATGAGGTATAGAAAAGAGATAAGGCATAGAGAGGGGATAAGGCAAAGACTGGGAATAAAGCATAGACAGGGGATGAGGCAGAGACAGGAGATAATAGAGAGGGGATAAAGCATAGACAGGGGACAAGTCATAGACAGGGGATAAGCCATAGACAGGAGATAAGGCATAGACAGGGAATAAAGCATAGAAAGAGGGTAAAACATAGTAGGATGATAAGGCATGAACAGGGGATAATGCATAGACGGGGAATAAGGCATAGACTGGGGATAAGGCATAGAAAAGGGATAAGGCATTGGCAGGGGATAAGGCATAGACAGGGGATAAAACTTAGAAATAGGATAAGGCATAGACAGGGGGTAAGGCATAGAATGAGGATAAGTCATAGACAGGGGATAATGCATAAAAAGGGGATTAGGTATAGACAGGGGATAATGCATAAACAGGGGATATAACATATAAAAGGGATAAGGAATTGACAGGGAATAAGGCATAGAAAGAAGATAAGGTCTAGACAAGGGACAATGCATAGACAAGTTCTTTTTAATGGCAGCATACTTTGTAGTGCTAGCTAACATTATCTAATGCAATGTTCAGATGATTGAAGGGCACAATTTATACTCAAACACATAAAGGGAACCTGTCACTCCCCCAGGGCCTATTAAATTAAAAGTGCCACCTTCAGCAGCCCCTATGCAGCATTTTATGAAAGTGGCTCTTATCCCCCTACACCCTTGGACACCTAAATAATGACTTTATACCAAATTACTTGAGGTATAGAGGTATACTCCCTTCCCTGGACCTGAACACCTTGCTGATGTTACTCCTCCTCCTCTTTCCTCTGGGACCCTCCTCCTCTCTTCCTTATGACTTCGTCGGTGCCTGCGCAGTTCCCTCAGCTCGCAGGCATGCCTTATGAGCTCTGCCCGGGAACTGAGGTCACATGGTATAAGGCAGGCACCAGATCCTGCCCTGTGTTGTCATATGCTTTATGTAGAGTGTGAGGCTGGGAATCATGTGCCTGCGCAAACAGCATGACTTCACCTGTTCTCTCCTCATCTGATTCCCAGCCCTGCAGTTCTTCCTTACCTCCTGTCTTGTTTGGCATTTTATGAGATTTTTGGCACAGGATGACTAGCTTTGAAAAAACAAGAGATTTCATATTATTCTGTTCATAGTGTTTAAAAGTATTCTGTCACCATTTATTACCACCCAGTCATAGAGCAGCATAACGTAGGTGCAGAAGCCCTGATTCCAGTGATGTATCACTTACTAGGCTGCCTAGTACAATTTTAATATACCGTATATACTCGTGTATAAGCCGAGTTTTTCAGCACAAAAATTGTGCTGAAAAGTGCCCCCCTCGGCTTATACACGAGTCACTATACGGCTGAGTGTGGGGGGGCCGGTGTCCGGGGGCTGGAGGAGGCAGGGGGAGGCTGTAATATGAGCGCCCGGTCACGTGGGGCCACTCATTAGTGCAATGCAATAAGCACTGCATCCCCCTGTCCATCAGCGGCAGGGGGAGCGGTGCATATTACATTGCGCTCCCCCAGTAGTATATACAGGCCCCCCGATCCCCCCCCGTAGTATATACAGGCCCCCCGATCCCCACCCGTAGTATATACAGGCCCCCCGATTCCCCCCCCCCATAGTATATACAGGCCCCCCCTCCCCCCCTGTAGTATATACAGGCTCCCGGTTGCAGCCACAAACCTATAATAGAATAGCTTTCATACTCCTCGCTGTTACCCGCGCTCCTCCGGTCTCCTTCCCGCTTCTACCAATGACGTCATTGTGCGCGGTCACATGACGCCGGGTAGAAGCGGGAAGGAGACGAGGACACGCGATGACGGCGAGGAGGGTAAGTATGAAAGCTATTCTCTTACAGGTCTTTGGCTGCAACCGGGGGCCTGTATATACCACACTGCTGGGGAGGCTGCTGTATATACCATACTGCTGGGGAGGCTGCTGTATATACCACACTGCTGGGGAGGCTGCTGTATATACCACACTGCTGGGGAGGCTGCTGTATATACCACACTGCTGGGGAGGCTGCTGTATATACCACACTGCTGGGGAGGCTGCTGTATATACCACACTGCTGGGGAGGTTGCTGTATATACCACACTGCTGGGGAGGCTGCTGTATACCACACTTCTGGGGAGGCTGCTGTATACCACACTGCAGGGGGCTGTATACCTGTGCTGGGGTACCACCCTCGGCTTATAGACGAGTCAATGGGTTTTCCCAGGTTTTGGGGGCAAAAGTAGGGGGATCGGCTTATACATGGGTCGGCTTATACACGAGTATATACGGTAATCACTGTTTTATCAGCATGAGATTATCACTTGAGAAGTTAACTTACTGCCATTATATTCTTAAACTCTGAAGAACCCCTTCTCTGCATTGATTGACAGCTTTCAGTGTACATTATGCATTGGCAGAAAGCTGCTAATCAGTGGTGTGGGCAGGGTTATGCTTAGCTCAATATTCAGAAAACTGGTAGCTTTGCAGCAGATTAAAAGTGATTTTTCAAAATAACAGCATGCACCTAAATAAGTGATACATGACAGAAATAAGGTTGTCGGCTCCTATTATTATGCTTCTCTCAGTTGGAGTAAAAAAAAACCTGTTGACAGATTCCCTCTAACTCGTTCTTGTATTAGAACAGGAACTAACATCCTGAAAAGTCACAAAGAGTTGGTTTTGACCCAGCGAATGAGTATAACATTTTAGCTTAAATTGTTCATTTAGTTGAAAAAGCATTAAAAATGCATAAAAAATGCACGTTACATGACAGGCAGTCAGTGCAGACTAAGGCCCCTTTCACACTGCTACATTACAAAACCTGCATGGATCCTTGAATTTCAAGGAACCACATGGACAGGCACTGATCTGTGCCAACAGATGTCAACTGATGCCCATGAACCATTTTTTTAGCAGATCCATCATCAGTCACCTCAGATAGGGCCGGGAGGAGCTGTACCTTGTTTCTGAACATGCTCAGTACAGCAAAACAGATCCATCCTCCATAGATCTCCATGTTATTTGACGCAGACAGATACAAATCCATGTATGTCCATTGGTGTTAGTGATTTTCAAGGCACCCAAATCGGAACAGTCTCTGATTCTGGGTGCATGAAAAAAAATTGACACAAACGGATCAGTGACAAAAGTGACACACACGGCTGGCCATATAAGACCAATCTGTGCCCATAGGGATACATGGGAGGCCAAAACTGATTTGTCGCTAACCGTTTTAGCAGTTTAAAGCAGCCTTACATGAATTATCACAAACAATCCTGAAAAGATGTCCACATTTGTAAAGTGGGATCAAGAGCTGAGCTTTCTCCACAGGTGGCTGGTGCTGGATATATTAGGACCTTTTCACATCAGAGTTGTTCTGCATTTTTAATGCAATGTGTTTTTCAGCTGCGCTAATGCTATAAAATTCTAGTGTTAATACAACTGAACGCATCCCATAGACTTATTTGAGAAACGCATTGCAAACACAATGCTAAACGCAGTCGAGATTGAAATACATGCCTTTTTACCCAGCGCTTAGGGAAACACTGCTTGTATGCGTTTCAATTCTGACTGCATGTGGCATTGTGTTTGCAATGCGTTTCCAATATAAGTCTATGGGATGCGTTTAACTGCATTACCGCTAGCGTTTGATAGCAGTAAGGCAGTGCAAAATGCATTGCAGCCAAACGCAGTGCAATGCGTTTGATGTGAACTTAGCATTATATAGCTGGCATTGGTTTCTAAAGGCCCCTTTACACGCTGAGACTTTCCAGTGATCCCACCAGTGATCCGACCTGGCTGGGATCGCTGGAAAGTCTCTATGCAGGCGCTGGTGAGCTGTGAAATAGGCAGACTCACCAGCGACCAGTCAGCAGCGACATCGCTGGTATCCAGGGTAAACACCGGGTAACTAAGCAGCATGTTCTGCTTGGTTACCCAGTGTTTACCCTGGTTACCAGCATCTTCCCGCTTACAGGCTGGGGTAAGCGGAAAGACGTTGGTAACCAGGGTACACACTGGGTACCTAAGCAGAGTGCGCTGTTTAGTTACCTGGTTTTTACCCTGGTTACCAGTGCCCAGCATCTAATGTGCGGTGCTGGGCATTGACTGGGAGGTCGCTGATCGTTAGTCTCTGACTGTCACACACAACGATGTGTGCTGACCAGCAGGAGACCAAGGACCAAAAAATGGTCCTGAAAGATTTGTAGCGATCAGCAACCTCACAGCCGGGGCCAGGTCGCTGATGCATGTCACACACTGCAACATCGCTAGAGAAGTCGCTGTTACGTCACAAAACCTGTGACGTTTCAGTGATATCGCTAGCTGTGTTGCAGTGTGCGAAGTGGCCTTAACAGAGTTCCTACCATGTCAAGCATTTAAACCTAGTTGTTAATCTCTGACTGTATTATATATATAGACTGGATAATAATATTCATGCAGATCAACTCCCATTAGCCCCCTGCAATGCATTTGTGAGGGACCAATAGTTCACAATGGCAGCCATGATCCTGCTGAATTCTCCCATTGATGTAATCTCAGTACTCCTCCAAAGTTCTGTCATAGGCTAAGCTCTAAAGAAGATTATCATTATATATTGCAATATTGTCATATTTCAGAATATGGTACAAGTAATGAAATGCTAAGGGTGTGTTCACATTGCGATTGTGCTGTCCATTTAATGAATCCTTTTGACTGCAGCACAAACGCAATGTAACAGATGCGTTAAGGCATCTATAGGCTTCCATACAACAAACGCATTCTAACGCATGCCAAAATAGGCATATGTTTGCAAGTATGCGTTGGTTTCAATGGACAAGAAATCATTGTCTGCAGCATTTTTCAGTCTGCTAGACATCAAACGCAATATAACGCAATGCTACAGATTTGTGCAGATCTGCAGCATTACATTATGTAGCGTTTGCAATAGATAAATAGGATAGAAAGAGATAGGATACAAGGAAAAATAGATGCTAGAAAAGCATTGCCAGTGTCCCTGCTCCCTGCCCTGTCTGCTGCTCATTATGCTCATGAATATTCACCCAGCGGCCCGGGGAGCAGCAGAGACAAAGTGGGGAGACAGAGCATGGACAATGGTAATACTTTCCTAGCATCTATATTTCTATCTATACTATTCTCTATCTATCCTATCATCTATCTCATGTAGCACATACCTTTTTGAAGTGGCAAAATCATATGTGCTATAAAATGCCTCAAAATGTCACTTTTGCTGTCTGTTACAGAGGTATCCCTTAACGTTTCTGTTGTAAGAGACAGCAAAAATGTAATGTGGACCTAGCCTAAGGGAACCAGAAAATATTACTTAAAAAAAAAGATTTAAAAAATGTATAAAAAGTTAAATAACCTTGCTAAAACAAAACAAAACATTTTTCACCATTTTATCCCACTTGGAGTTATTTCCCCCTTTTTCAGTACCTTGAATAGTAAAATGAATGCTTTCATTCAAAACTATAGCTTGTGCTGCAAAAACGTGACCTTATACAATGTGTCTATGGCCATGTCCACATACCTGCGCTCTAAGTATTTAGCGGTTCTGCGCTAAATACTTAGGTTTTATGAGAGAAGCGCAGGTGCGTGTGTGCCGGTGCTAGCAGCCTTTCCCTGTGCGCTCGGCATAAGCGGTCACTAGGCAGCCTGCTGTATGAACTGGTTACCATGATACACATCGGGTAACCAGGGGCTGCATTTCAAGGAAGCACCGGCACACACGCACCTGCGCTTCTCTCACAAAACCTAAGTATTTAGCACAGAAATGCTATATACTTAGAGCGCAGGTGTCTGGACATGGCCTATGTTGACACAAAAATAGCTATATTCCTTGGAAGAGGGAGGAAAAATAAGGTATATAAACTAAGCGTTTTTGAAAACACACATGCATTTTTGCATGCGTTTATAAATGCGTTTCCAATAAAATCAATGGGTAAAAAACGCTAGCGTTTTTATGCGTTTTTAGCTGTAGAAACGCCTAGAAACACAAATTAAGCAAAATGCACACCAACCTTAGATGTGAAACAGGCCTATGTGTTACTCTATGTGACTGCAGACTTGACAATACTCACATCATGCACACTGTGCCTTGTGAGGACTCTTTGGAGTACAGAGCTGAAAAGGCGGTTATGGCCGTAAGTAATACGTATTTGTCTGTCAGGATGCTGCGGCCTCACTCAATGCAAGTGTATCCCCGCTGTGAAACAGAGCACAGTGAGCTTTATGTACTTGCAAGTCTGCAGTCACATAGAGTGACACATAAATTGACTGCAGACTTATCATTTTAGACTGGACAACTCCTTTAAAGGGATAGGCTATATTTGTGCATGTGCCACCTAGTGGTTAAAATGTAGTTTGGAGTCTTTTGTGGATTTAGAAAACATGTCACAAGTGTGTATTAAATTTACGTCTTGAGAAATTGAAGTCCTTACAAATTTGTAAAAAGAACAGATATATCCATATTGAATCACTGTATAGACAACTATAAGGGGTGTTTTACGATGCTTTTCAGCTCTGTAATGGATAGAGTGCATAGGCTCTTATTCTGTTTAAAAAATGACCATTCACATTTGCAGTTTGTAAGTAAAGACAAAGTATTTTGAAATTGGCAGCTGACACTTGTATAAATCAGTTATACAATTCAGTTGGCCATAGATAGACGCTCTGTATTATCATCTGTGACAAACACGGTATCTCATTCTTTTTTTTTCGTAACTTTGTACCGTGGAAATGATTGCAGATTCAAAAACCTGTCATATGAGACTGATATTATATTGATTTTTAGGATAGAAAAGGAATTCAAAGCAAAGCACGCCTTGGAAATTGAAGAGAAATGGAAACAAAATCTCAGGTCTAACAAAGAAGATAAGATAATTTCAGGATAAATAAGAAAGTTGTGTGAAAGTACTGCCGAGTCATAGAAACATCAAGGCCTTAGAGCATTCAAACATCTCGGGAATCTGTTGGAATATTCTGCTACAAAAGCTGCACAACCTAATGGAGCGTATAACAACATATGTACAAAAAGGAATGCCTGTCAGGATTGTTATTTCATGTGTGTTTAGGCAGAAAAGACTGTATGAAAATAGGAATTGAACAACTTGAAGCTCCTGATTTCCAGACTAATAATAAGAAATTTTATAGTAATTTCAAAAGAGAATAGGACAAATCTTCCATAAGAGTAATGTACGTATGACATATACATGACGCTTCTACATAGTGACGCATTGACCCACACAAGGGGCTAAAGAGTCCAGTAAATATGCCTTCATTTATTTCATATGGACCGCACAGTGGTTAATACCGTATCTTGCAGTGCCTTGGTTTATCATCTTCATATCCCACCAACACCGTCATCTGCAGTTTCCTTCCACAGTTCTAAGGAATATTAAGAGGGGAGATTGTAAGCCTCAGTGGATAATGTTTTGTGAGGTCTATTGAGCTTTGAAATGTAATGATGCTCTACAAGCAAGTAAAAAAAAATTATTGATATTTCAGTTTACTAATCTATTACTTTGGAACTCATTCACCCCCAATTCATCAAGATTGGCATGAAAAATACTGGTCTTGTTAAGGGGACAAGTTGGAGTAACACTTAATGAATCAAGCGTGTCTGAAAAGTGATATGTTTCTAGCCACAAATCTTACTTAAGATAAGTTAAGATACACTTTACTGAGCCCAAGGGAAATTAGAGAATCAGTCAAGTACACAAGAAATTCATGATAAGCTGTAGCATTCCAACCCTGTCCCGTCTCAGATCTGTCAATCTTGGCTAAGGGTGCTTTCACATTGTGATTTTATGCTATCCGTTGCTGTCCGATTTGGCCCCCATGTGTCCCTATGGGCATCGGACCACATTGGATTTGGCCTTATTGACATCCGATTTGTGTCGGATACAATTCTTTCTGATTTCTTGCTGTACCCAAAATCAGAGACTGCTCCGATTTTGGGCACAGCGGACCAAATCGGACACAATCGGATCTGACATGATCTACTCCGATTAACAGGGGGGCCCATGGAGCACGGGTCCAAGAAACGACAGGATAATTTCTCGGACCCGATTTTAGTGTACTGAGCATGATCAGTACACTAAAACTGCTGTGTGCCTTCTAATTTCCCTTCTGCAATGTATATACGTACATTGCGGAAGTGAAATTAAGTAAAAGCAAGGGTTAAAAATAAATAATTTATATTTTTACCTTTCCAGCGATCCCCCGATGTGCGGCATCTATCTCCCAGGACAGGACCTGGCATTGTGTGGCAACCCGATCAGGTGATCGCGTCACATGACCGGTTGCTGCAGTAACTGCAGTCATGTGACTGATGATGCTGATTGGGTAGCCCCTCCTTCTTAGGTCCTACAACGCTTGGAGCTAAATGTCGATATCGGGGGATTGCTGGCAAGATAAGAATATAATTTTTTATTTTTAACACTTGCTTTTATTAATTTCACTTCCGCAATGTATCTATATACATTGCAGAAGTCAAAGTGCCCCACACAGCTCTTTCTATATACGGACCCATGAAAATCACAGCCCCGGACACAGAAATAGCTTTGAAGTTCACATCCGATCCTGATCCTTTCCTGTCTGTGGGATCCTGAAAAAAGTAGGATCCCACGGACGGAAAAAAATATCGCGATGTGAAACCAGCCTTAGCTGGATGAATCAGGGCCACTATCTTGATATGTATGTATATACATTGCAGAAGTGAAAGTGCCCCACACAGCTCTTTCTATATACGGACCCATGAAAATCACAGCCCCGGACACAGAAATAGCTTTGAAGTTCACATCCGATCCTGATCTTTTCCTGTCCGTGGGATCCTGAAAAAATAGGATCCCACGGACGGGAGAAAAAATCGCGATGTGAAACCAGCCTTAGCTGGATGAATCAGGGCCACTATCTTGATATACTGTATATGTATATTGTTGGGATATGGCTGGCTTGGTGGCTTTTGAGGTAGAAACAGAAGGTGACATGAAACAAATCATCCAGGCTCCTTAAAAAATGTAATAAAACATTCAACAACAGAAGAAAATAAACAGCCTTTTTATTTCTAGGAAAATAGGATAAACAGTCACAACAAACACTCTTCAGTATTTGACCATCATACAAGTCCAAGTCTGAAGTCTTCACACAAAAGGACTTCTTAACTCCACACACATACCCTAATGCTCACACCTAGACTTTGTTAAGTCCACCATACCACACTTTGGGATGTAAATATGTGAGAAGCAAGTCCCACCCACATATCTGACTGCCCATAAGCCTGGCCGTTATCAGTCCTATTAACCCTCTTAGTATTATTCAGACTGGAGCTTGATTCCAGGCTTTCATAACCACCTTTGTGATATACTGTATATCTCCCCTCCGTGTACAGCTGCCATCTCACAATATCCATATAGTATGGCTTCAATAAATCATTATCATTGTGCCTGTTTTCTGGTGTATAATTTGTTCTATTAGTGACCTTTACATTTATGTCTTATTATTTACCGTAATTTGTGCCTCTTTCAAGATTTCGCAGTTTCTTGTATATTATTTTTGGTTCAATAAGTACATAGTTTTCCTTATCCAGATGTCTGGAGTGCTTCTCAAATTTTTGGTAACTATACTGTGTGACTAGCTGGCAACTAGTTATTGGGAGCTTGCAGTTTTTTGCTTATTTACTTTTCTGAGTGTCATTTCATTTTTCCATAGATAGATAGATAGATAGATGAGAAATACTGAAGATCCTATATACTTTTGAAGCACACTGTGACCCATTGATTTAGAAATCATGATTCATGCATCCAATGGTTTGGTTTAATAACAATACCGTTATCTTGGCTTACAAGACAGCATCAAAAACTATAGGCGTTAGATTTTAAGGTCAAACAGCAGTGTCTTCACACTGTACTATCTTTTAATCCTGACATGGTGCTCTACTCTATATATATATATTTTTACTAACTATCTATAAGCATAGACAGACAGGTATAGATGGATATACACAACAAGCGGAAAAAGGTTGCTGCACTCCTTATTAGATGCAAAAATCAAGCCTTTATTCTGGCCATGGGTACAAGGTGGCCACCTTGCACCCATGGCTGTAATAAAGGCTTGATTTTTGACATTTAATAAGGAGTGCAGCAACCTTTTTCCGCTTGTTGTATATATCCATCTATATCTGTCTGTCTGTCTGTCTATGCTTATAGGAGTGCAACCTTTTTTCGCTTGTCTTATGTAATGAAAACATTGAAGACTACTTCATTTGATTTGTACCCTGCACTCAGTTGCTGTGCTGCTCCTTTCTGCAATAGATAGATAGATAGATAGATAGATAGATAGATAGATATCACCACAAAAATAGCAGACAGCAGTCCAGATTTCAATGCTTCAAAGACCTTTATTGGCCATATAGTGCAAAAAACAAGTGAGCAACGTTTCAAACCATCTGTGGTTCTTTCTCAAGCTAGCTAGCTTGAGAAAGAACCACAGACGGTTGAAACGTTGCTCACTTTGTTTTTTGCACTATATGGCCAATAAAGGTCTTTGAAGCATTGAAATCTGGACTGCTGCCTGCTATTTTTGTGGTGATATTTGTGGTAGGTGGGAAAGCTGCCAAGGTAGGCTTGCACTAAATGTGCTTTTTTTGTGTTGCTCTCTTTTTTTATGTAGTATAGATAGATAGATAGATAGATAGATAGTAGATAGATAGATAGATAGATAGATGTGTGTATAGAGTTATTTCAGAAACAACAGACACTGAAACACCAAAACGACGCATGAATTCTTAGTGCAGATCTGTGTGTAATTATAGTGTAGGCTATGAATATTTGATGCAACAAACAATTGTATTTTTACATCATAACTCGGCTCAGGGGACAGAAGTACTAGTGGGATATGTATGTAATAGTTCATCTATGCCTATAATTAGCTCTACCAGAAAAAGCAACATACAAGGTTGCATACTAGGTTGCTATGCAATAACATGGCTTGGAGCATTACACAAGAGAAACAGCATTAACCCAGAGTATGAAGAAACAGGCATATACAAACATTTTACCAGAAAAACAAAATGAAGAATGCCAGGAAGTTCATGAAAAAATACCATTCGAACATAATAGAGTAGATGTGTAACTGAATTCCCTCAAGCTCTATTCAGACATGACATTTTAAAACTATATAGCATGCACCAAATTTTCAAGCCATTGGACTAAGAATACTAGTTAAATTTTAATTGTACAAAAATAAAGAGATAATCTCTCAGTGTCCTATACTGAAAATATCCAGAACTGATGAGGTTACCGTTTTAATACTGAATGACTTGCTGTCCTTAAAATTTAAAAATAACATCCTTACAAACCTCCCGATTCTTTTTTGCTGCTCAACTTTGGTCTTTGCTGACATTTCTTCAGCAATTATATCATGTCTTAAAGGGAACCTGTCACCTGATTCTAAGTCCCTACACTGTCACTAGCTGTCCCTACACCTTCCTAGCTGCTCCCTATCTATCCCTTTCTCATCTAAAGTGTCCCTATTAAACATCTGAAAAATAAGTTTAAACTTACTAAAGTCCCCAAGGTTGGGGGACTGGAAAGGCGAGCCCACGCTCCATTCAGCAGTCCTCCATGGTGTATCGCACGCCCTGCTGGGTGGCATTATTCTTTATTACTCTCCGCCCCCACTATTTGGAATCTCCCGCCCTCTGTGACATGGTATTCACCGGCCGCGATGTCAAATCCGGCACGGTGCATTATGTGGCCGGTCACGTGATCGGCCTAGTGCATTGAAAGCATGGTCTTTTCACTGCTGTATAAAGTAAAAGAATGATGGCACAGAGAGCTGAGTCTGTGTGAGCGGTGAGTTACTGAGGTCATCTGAGAACAGCTCAGTTACCATGGTGACAGATTTCCTGAAGGAGGAGCCAGTGTATGTCCAAAACGCATTAAAAAAAAATCAATTTTCATAACCCTGCCTATAATGTGTCTGGAAGCGTGGCTTTTACACCTTTTCCTTGGCGTTTGTACTACTCTACCTCTTAGTGACTGCTGCAGCCAGGTTTAAATGCGCATATAGTGGTTGTGGCTGACACAACCTCAAAACCTCACAAAGTAAGCACCTACTATATTTTACCTCACATCTACTTGCACAGATAAGACCCTATTGTAAGCTTTTTTGTCATCCTCATTTATTACAAACTATGAATAACCTAAAATAATTCTTACATAATACTGCAATACTTTATATGAAGTCATTATAACCTTTTTTTGTCAGCTGCTACCAAATATTAATTCAGAGCATATTACATCACCACACCTTAGAAAACTTTGTCAAGATGTGTTCAAGAATAAAATAATGAACAGTCCCATGAGCTCTATTAGAATTTGTGACTGCTATATTGAATAGTGGCTGTGTGAACATTAGGACGGCAAGATGGTGAAGACTGTAAAACCACTGATATCTAAAAGGTGACGAGTAGTGATGGGCGAGTCCTAAATTACTCGGAATCGCTTGACTCTAGCGAGTCCGAGCCCGGGACTCACTACTCGTTGCGAGTCTACGAGTCCAATGTTAATGAATGGGGAAGCGAGTAATAGCGAGTAATGTGCGATTTACAAATCGCAGATGTCTCGGAAAGCGCTCGCATTGCCCACTCGCAACAGTTTTTTGCTGCTGTGTCCGTGTCTGTGGTTTTTATCCAAATTATATGATAACAAGAGAACAAGAGACAGGGTTTAATAGGGATATTGTCCCATCCCTGTCTGTAATGTGTGTTTTATAGACACTAGGTGTGGGAGAACACTTTTTTGTTATTTTAACAAATATTTATTAAAGGTTATATTTTAACAGTGCACCTTAAAGGGAACTGTCACCTAATTTGAAGCCCCTACACTATCTCTAGCTGTCCCTACAGCTTCCTAGCAGCTCCCTATCTCTCCCTTTCTTATGTAAAGTGACCCTATTAAACATGTTTAAATTAAGTCTAAACTTACTGCAGTCCCCGTGGTTAGGGGACTGGGTAGGCGTGGCCACGCTTCCATCAGCACTCCTACATGTTGAAATGCACGCCCCGCTGGGCGGCATTATTCAGGGCCCTCTTTGCCCCATGTCTTTGTAATCTAAGTGCGCCTCTGTAGTTCTATGCACCGGCCGGACGTCACTTCCGGCGGTGCATTATGGGGCGGGTCACGTGATCCGCCCTAGTGCATTATGGGGCCGATCACGTGACCGCCCGGCTTCATTAAGTGCAGTGCGCATGCGCGGAGCCGGGCCGGTCACGTGATCGGCCCCATAATGCACTAGGGCCGATCACGTGACCCGCCCCATAATGCACCGCGCCGGAAGTGACGTCCGGCCGGTGCATAGAACTACAGAGGCGCACGGAGATTACAAAGACATGGGGCAGAGAGGGCCCTGAATAATGCCGCCCAGCGGGGCGTGCATTTCAACATGTAGGAGTGCTGATGGAAGCGTGGCCACGCCTACCCAGTCCCCTAACCACTGGGACTGCAGTAAGTTTAGACTTAATTTAAACATGTTTAATAGGGTCACTTTACATAAGAAAGGGATAGATAGGGAGCTGCTAGGAAGCTGTAGGGACAGCTAGAGATAGTGTAGGGGCTTCAAATTAGGTGACAGGTTCCCTTTAAGTAAGAAATGTGTCTGTGTCTGTGTAGCAGCACACTAGTCCCTGCAAAAATTATTAAGTGCGCACAAGTAGTCGCACATGCAGGTGGCGTACGTGCTATTTGCAGGTAGGAGAGCAGCAACACACTGGCCTGCCGCAGAGAAAATAAAGCTGAAGGGGTTATTATGCCCAAAATCTATCAGGTGCAAAAAAATAGGAAATAATACCTCAGCTAAGCCTCTGACTTCAGCTATTAGGACAGCTCAGTGATGCTGGGTTCACATTTGCGTTCCCCTCGCAGCGTTCTGCAGAGGGGATCCGCAATGTGACCGTAGCGGCCGCGAGCTCCTATCTTTATAAAGGGAGCACATGGTGCTGCGCTTGACTGCGCATGACCGTGCGCACCCACTCACACCTATATGTGATCTGTGCGCAGGCGGACGCCTGCGCACAAATCACACAGTCTCGTCCGCACCGGGGACGTGACATGTTGCATTCCTAGTGTGGACGAGACTGTTTAATCTGTACGCAGGCATCTGCCTGCGCACAGATCACGTATAGGAGTGAATGGGTGCGCACGGTCATGCGCGGTCAAGCGCACCACCGTGCGCTCCCATTATAACAATAGGAGCTCGTGGCCGCTGCGGTCACATTGCGGATCCCCTCTGCAGAAGGCTGCGGAGGGGAACTCAAATGTGAACCCAGCATGAGTAAGCTAAGCTATGAGGTCGGTCCTGTGTGCACTGTAAAGCTGCTCCTCCCTGCCTGCCTGCCTGCCTACAGTCCTCTACACAGTACTCCTCTGTCCTCCTGGTAGTTCTCACAAGAGCTGTTTGGGTTAAATATAAGGAATTTTTACGTTTCCCTACACTGACTGACACTCCCTATGCTCTGCTCCAGCATCTACCTCACCCTGCTCTAGGTCAGACCTCACAGGAATGTGGAGAAAATGGCGGTGGCAAGGCTTATATACAGCCTCGCCTCTCATACATGACATAGGCTTCACGATGGACAGAAGCCAATCATAGTCCTGCCACAACCAACATGGCTGTGGCATTACTGAATATAATTGGCTAACATGCTTGTCCATCTTCACAAGTTTTCTGACCTAACACGCTAGGCTGTCTCGGAAGCTTTGTCGGAACATAACAGATGTATTCGCGAGTCCCGAATACAGTATACAGGACTCGAATTCGTAGACTCGCTCAGACTCGGATTCGTAGACTCGCTCAGACTCGCTGCTGACAGCGGGTATCCGTGAAGTGGTGCGATTGTTTAAACGATTTGGGGAGATTCAAGCTACATAGCGATGTGATATAGCGAGTCTAGCGAGTGAGAAAAAGTAAACTCTGACAAAACTAGGATTGCCATTGACTTGCATTGGACTCGTTACTGTGCCAGTAATCGCTGGGAAACTCGCAGAGTACCGAGTCCTGCGAGTCCCTTACTACTCGCCGAGTAACGAGTCCTAGCGAGTAGACTCGCCCATCCCTAGTGACAAGGCCACTGTTCTTCATCGATACGGTAAATCCAGTCTATTTAATCAAAACTCTAAGAAGAAGGCTTCTTTCAGTACAGCTGGTACTTTATATGAAGTGAGTCAAGTTTTTTTTTTTCAAAACATTTCACTTTAATAGGGTAATATTATTTGAAATGCCTTTTTGATTTTTTTATGTTGTCTAGTAATTTTTAGAAAATAATAAACACATTGCTTTTTTCAATAAAAAAATTACTTTCAAAAAGTCTCCAAGTATTAAAAAAACAAAAGCTATACTGACCAACACTGACTCCATATCTCTCTAATGCCGGTATTCCTCAGGTCTTCTACTCAGTGATCCTCAGATCTCTGCTCAGTGTTCCTCAGGTCCCTGCTCAGTATTCCTCAGGTCCCTGCTCAGTGTTACTCAGGTCCCTGCTGAGTGTTCCTCAGGTTGCTGCTCAGTGTTACTCAGGTCTCTACTCTGTGTTACTCAGGTCTCTGCTCAGTGTTCCTCAGATCCCTGCTCAGTGTTCATCAGATCCCTGTTCTCTGTTACTCAGGTCTCTGGTCAGTGTTCCTCAGATACCTGCTCAGTGTTCCTCAGGTTCCTGCTCAGTATTCCTCAGGTCCCTGCTCAATGTTACTCAGGTCCTTGCTCAGTGTTCCTTAGGTCACTGCTCAGTGTTACTCAGGTCCCTGCTCAGTGATACTCTGGTCACGGCTCAATGTTCCTCAGGTTTCTGCTCATTATTCCTCAGGTCCCTGCTCAGTGTTGCTCAGGTCTCTGCTCAGTGTTACTCAGGTCCCTACTCTGTGTTACTCAGGTCTCTGCTCAGTGTTACTCAGGTCCCTGCTCAGTGTTAGTCTGGTCCCTGTTCAGTGTTACTCTGGTCCCTGCTCAATGTTCCTCAGATCCCTGGTCAGTGTTCCTCAGGTCCCTGCTCAATATTCCTCAGGTCTCTGCTCAGTTTTCCTCAGGTCCCTACTTGTTCCTGATTCATTGTAAAACAATTTCCTAAGAGAGGTCATCTCTGTGGCCAAAACATAGCTAGTCATGACATTTTGTAGCATTTCTTGC
The DNA here is from genome assembly GCA_033576535.1 of Allobates femoralis. Classification (NCBI taxonomy): domain Eukaryota; kingdom Metazoa; phylum Chordata; class Amphibia; order Anura; family Aromobatidae; genus Allobates; species Allobates femoralis. Next base: position 141,921,080 of record JARQOC010000002.1, read on the forward strand.
ATGTAAATTTTCATATGTAAGTAGACCATGGGAAACTTGGGGAGAGCCAAAACTGGATCAGTGGAAAATAAGTAGAGATGAATATTGATTTATTTGTTTTTTCCCACTTAGTAATTCCTTTCAATGGATAACCCATGTGTCAGTAGAATTAAATAACTACACACTATGTGTAGAACAAGATGAACTAAATATATATACATTTATTTCAGTAAGCAATATCAAGGACATTTCTTAATGCAAATATCTAAAACATGACCAACCTCTCACATATTGTCATGAATGTTTATTATATCACATTTACCTGTTTTCTTCCTATGACCTCTAGGCATTGGATTTGGATATGGACTTTTCATCCCAGATAGGGAAATCTCATTTATATAACTGATGGGAAGTATTGTGTTCCTAATTCATCATATTTTGCAGGTGTGCCTGAAGATGAATTATAGAAGAAATCTCTTGAGTGCAAATGTTAACTATGTTGTTCCACCTCTAAATTCTACTTTGTTCGCTATTTTGTCTAAACACATAAAAAGCCTAAGCATTATAGAAATCAGTATCCTATTGAACAGATTTATGAAATACCACATTGAGATCTTTGGAATTTGCTTTGATCAAAGTTGAATTTTAGCTTAGGATTTAGCAGTTTAGGGTAAAAGCACACAATTTTACAATTGCAAAATAAATAAGTATATTTCTAGTATAGCAATGGAAAATTTAATTATTGAAAGTCTGTTATTTCTTGGTTTTAGAGGAGCAGGATATACCATCAATACATTTTCATTAAAGGTACCGTCACACGGGGCAACATCTCCAGCCACATCGCCGGCAACATCGCTGGAGAGTTGCCCCGTGTAACAGAGTGATATCAATGGCGATAGTTGCTTCAGCAACATCGCCTGGTTTCAGGACAATGTCCTGAAACCTGGCGATGTTGCTCAGGCGATCTGCCTGCATCACCCTGTGTGACGCCGTAACTGCGCTGTTGCCGGCAACTTCCCCATAGACTCCCATGTTATGGATCGCTGCCAGAGTAGAGTTTAACCCTGGCAGCGATAGTTGCTGGCAACATCGCAGATGCGTTGCCGGCGATATCGCTGTGTGTGACATCGCAACAGCAACCATGGCAGCGCGCCAAAAAAGTGCGCGCTCCCATGAGTTGCCGGCGATGTTGCCGGCGATATCACCACGTGTGACAGTACCTTAAGTGCCTCAAGTTGTTCAATGTCTAGTACTTTTTAAAGATGACCTCTAGTCATTCCTGACATGGCCATTTTGTACATTCTTGTATTCCCTGTGAAAATATAATGCACAATATTATATTTCTAGAACTCTGCATTAAACATTTATATAAATATTTTTTAAAAATCATCAAATGCTTTCCACCAGTAGGATTACAGCTAGGTGATAATAGTGAATTTGCACCATACACATTTTGTTGCACAATTAACTTCTTTATTGATTAAACCATATATACAAAATGATTCATATTCAGGTGCTATAATTAATGAGCTATAGTAAAATTTAAGATTTATTACATAGTATCCGCACAAATCCACTCATTGGCCATATACATCGCCTACTTATTGTTGTTAAATTCCTAAGTTCCCATTCTTGGGGGTATTTCTACTGTTTTGGGGCCTCAGTTCACCACTCCCCACTCCATCACTGTGGGTTCCAAGGATCAATTTGTAAGAGGCTAGGCAATTTATCAGTACTCCATACCTTTCTATGGGTGCTGTCACTGTGCATTTATTCTTCAAAGTGACTCCCCACTCCCACAGTGAGGGAGTAGGGAGTGGTGAACTGAGGCCCAAAACAGTAGAAATATCCCTAGGGTTGGAGCTTAGGAACTTAAGAACTTTAAGTAGGCGAGGTATATGGACAATAAGTGGATTTGTGCAGCATACTATGTAATAAGTAACAGTTACTATATGCAATATTTTTGTATCTCCAATGTTGGCTTATCTTAAATATTACTATAGCTTATGGTACCTGAATAGAAATAATTTTGTATATATGATTTTAATTAATAAAGAAGTTAATTGTGCAACAAAAAGTGTATGGTGCAAATTCACTATTATCACCTAGGTGTACTCCTACCATTTGGTGATTTTTGAGATATAGTATGTTATGTGGACAGTGAAGCACGTAAATAGTAGATTGGACATTGGTATTTATTTATAAAAAATGTAGTAAATAAACAACTGGGTTTTACCATAGCACTTGACAATCGGGTGTGTCTGTACACATTCTAAAAATCACATTACCGATAGGACTGTAGCATAAAATGTAAAGAGATGAGTCTATCAAATTCATCTGTTTGCGTGGATTTCTCTGGGAAATTCAATTAGCAGAAAAGTTAGTTTCTACAAATTTATTGTCACTTATGTACTAGAGTTTCAACACATAAGAAAATTATATGTAAAAAACGAATACTTATCCTCACCTTATGGCATGGCCTTATGATGAGCTGAGGGACTTAGCACCTTGATGAGGTCCTGTGCAATATTGAATATTGATTTATTAGTCAATGTGTTTCTGTGCTCCCAGAAACGCCCTGAAACATGGCAATATTACATTGATTTTTGATGATATTCTAATTCATTGAGATGCACTAGCATATAGCATATATATACCATGTTTCCCCAAAAGTAGGACCTCCCTGAATGCAAGGCAGGCTAGGGGGGAGGGGGGGCCTGCTAATGTAAGGCCCCCCTTTTGTAAGGCCTCCTAGCGGGGGGGTCGCTGTGGAATGTAAGGCCGCTGCCTCCCGGTACCTTATGGGCCACCGCTGTCCTCCGGTGTGGCTCCCCATTGTCCTCGCTGTCCTCCGGTGTGTCCAGGCTCCTCCAGTGTCCTCTGTGTCCCCCAGGTGCAGCTGCACTGGAGCAGATGGGTCGTGACCTCTGATTGGCTCGTCATCTGGCCGCGCCCGCTGGTTCCTGGGAGCCAATCAGAGCTCGAGCCGGGCTGCTGTGACGTCAGGCTGGGCGGAGTTGAGCAGGGGCACACAGCAAGTTAGGCTGTGATTAACCCCATCTGCTCCAGCGCCTGGGGACACAGGGGACACTGGAGGAGCCTGGACACACCGGAGGACAGCGGGGAGCCACACCGAAGGTCGGGGGAGCCAGTAAGAAGCGGTTTGCGTGTGTGTGTGTGTGTATGTATGTGTGTATGTGTGTGTGTATGTGTTTGTATATGTGTGTGTGTGTGTATGTGTGTGTATGTGAGTGTGTGTGTGTGTGTGTGTGTGTGTGTGTGTGTGTATGTGTTTGTATGTGTATGGTTGGGTGGGTGTGTGTGGATGGGAGGCTGCAGTGGCTGGGGCTGCCAATGTAAGTCCTCCCCCCCCCTGAAAGTAAGACAGGGTGCCACTTTTTGCCCCCAAAAAAATGTGAGTCAGGGTCTTACTTTCGGGGAAACACGGTATATATATAAAGACAAAAGCGACAACCAAATGTAGAAGACAATATTTTAGTAGAAATTGAAGTACCGTATATACTCGTGTATAAGCCGAGTTTTTCAGCACAAAAAATGTGCTGAAAAGTCCCCCCTCGGCTTATACACGAGTCCATATACGGTACCCAGTGGTATACAGCCCCCCCTTGCTTGTGGCAACCTGTAAAGGAAGAGATCATTATACTTATCGTGTCGCTGCCGCCGCCGCCGCCGCTCTATCACCGTCACCGCGCTCCTCCGGGTCTTCAAGCTTCCTTCACCGGCGCACAGGAAATGACGTCATTGTCTGTAAGCCAGAGAAGGAAGCTTGAAGACCCGGAGGAGCGCGGTGACGGTGACAGAGCGGCGGCGGCAGCGACACGATAAGTATAATGATCTCTTCCTTTACAGGTTGCCACAAGCAACTGTATACCACGGGGGGGGCTGTATACCACTGGGTACCGCTGTATACAGCTGGGGCTGCTGTATACACAGCTTGGGCCCTATATACCACTGGGGCTGCTGTATACTACCACTGGGGCTGCTGTATATACCTCTGGGGCTGCTGTATACTACCACTGCGGCTGCTGTATATACCTCTGGGGCTGCTGTATACTACCACTGGGGCTGCTGTATACACCTCTGGGGCTGCTGTATACTCCTCTGGGGCTGCTGTATACCCCTCTGGGGCTGCTATATACACCTCTGGGTCTGCTGTATACCTATGGGGCTGCAATATACCTATGGGGCTGCTGTATACCTCTGGGGCTGCTATATACCTATGGGGCTGCTGTATATCTTTGGGGCTGCTATATACCTATGGGGCTGCTGTATACCTCTGGGGCTGCTGTATACCCCTCTGGGGCTGCTGTATACCTATGGGGCTGCTGTATACCTCTGGGGCTGCTGTATACCCCTCTGGGGCTGCTGTATACCCCTCTGGGGCTGCTGTATACAGCTCTGGGGCTGCTGTATACAGCTCTGGGGCTGCTGTATACCCCTCTGGGGCTGCTGTATATACCACTGGGGAGGCTGCTGTATATTACCACTGGGGAGGCTGCTGTATACTACCACTTGGGAGGCTGCTGTATACTACCACTGGGGATGCTGCTGTATACTACCACTGGGGAGGCTGCTGTATACCACTGAGGGGGCCTGTATACCACACTGCTGGGGGCTGTATACCTGTGCTGGGGTCCACCCTCGGCTTATACATGAGTCAATAGGTTTTCCCAGGTTTTGGGGGCAAAAGTAGGGGGGTCGGCTTATACACGGGTCGGCTTATACACGAGTATATACGGTAATTACTAAACCAAGTTAATCACAAAATATTTAATGTCCTCTGTGATTACAATTTTCGAGGTTGGACACCAGTTTTTAACCTAAATTAATATTTAAGCATCTAAATATTTATGTTGAATCTGTTTTTATTAAAGAGAAGAAAAATACAAACGACAAACAACAGACACCGTGGGTATACATATACATGTATGGTAGAGTTGAATAAGGAGAGTAAGGCACTTGTATTATTGGCTTCTTATAGTTCGTATATGTCCATATTGAAATAGGTGCCAATTATAATGTCCACCTATGGGGCGTGCGTGCCCAAGAAGCCACTTCACAAAAGTACTGAAAAAGCCATCAGTTGTATATGCTATGCCTACTCTCCATGATGACTTAGAATAAATTTGTACCTACGCATGGTAGTACCTTGTTGCTGTAAGTAAGCAACATTGGGTGAAACACATATCAAAAACTTTACCATAATAAGAAGAGGTGGGTGGAAATGGAAAAGAAAAAGGAAAGAAGGGCAGGGGTAAAAGATGGGTGTTACCTGCCCTAACGTGGCCGCGAAGGCAGGAGAGGAGAGGGAAGGGAGAGCGATAGGGTAATAACCGAGGCCCAGCACCGCCTTCTATATTTCCTAAATATTTATAAGAGTGTGTGCTAAAACTCCAACATTCATAATTTTTTAAAACCACAATGAGCATCAAATGATTAAAAAAATAATGTATACTTACTGTACTTCATCGCTCATCTTTCTGGCTCCTCTGCTACTCATCACCACCTATCTGGTAGTAGCTGCATCTTCTGATCCCCTGCCTCTTGTGATGGAATCTTCAGGCAATTTGTGAAGAACTCTTCAAGTTTCTCGCACTCTGCTGGACTTCTAGGTGTAATGGCACGTGAGAGTGTTTTGCACATTCACTCAGGTCACAGAGCACGTCTTAATGTCATGATGTCATTGACTTCTTGTGCGACTGTACAGAACCTTTCCTGGAGCCCTTGCACCTAGAAGTATGGCACAGTTTGCGAGGACCGAATACTACAACATAAACTGCATGGGATCAGAAAACATGTGAGGACTAGACAGGTTGGGATGAGTAATGAATGGACCAGAGAGGTTAGTAGAAGTTTTGTTTAATATATTTTTTTTTTACCGATAATGTACAATTTTTCCAGGGTCTGGACCAAATGACCATACTTAATGAATGACTGGGGAATTACCTTAAGGGAAAACTGCATGAACAAGTGAATTCTATCTTTGTCTGATCTGCTCATTTGTGGTAATAGTTGAGTTACAAATTATAACAACTAATAATATTATAAAACCAAGAAGCCAACGCTGCCTGTGGTTAGCATGCAATACAAAAAGTGCATATGTACATATTAATTTCTAACTGTACTTTAAACTGAGACATTTAGAAAACAATTGATCAATTCTTTGAGATACCCCACCACATAACGGCATTCTCAGATGGGGCAGTCCTACTCTACATTTTTACAAACGCTGTGCCATTACAGACTCCTGAATGCATTAAAAGCAGGACCACATTAAATGCACACGTACCTGAAGCATTTCTGACCACCACTTTTTGCCATGCATGCTTGGTTATGCATGCCATTCTATCTGTCTTTATTGTGATTGATCTAGGCAGCTGTACACACATACAGCGGCCACGCCTTGCCCATAGATTCTGCTTAATTGTTGCACATGTGTTTGGCCTGTTCTACCCTCATCCATGGTTGCTGGTCTGGCAGTGTGGGGGTCAGGTCTGATAATGTCGAGATGTCATGTCCGGACCTGGTCTGCCATTATCTGCGCTGCCCTTCTGGCGCCGTGGGAGTAGTTCAGAAATACTTCAGGTACGCATGCCTTTAATATGGTTCTGCTTTTAATGCATTCAAGAGGCCGTAATGGCACAGCGTATATAAAAAATGTAGAGTAGGACTGCCCCATCTGAGAATGCCGTGACGTTGCGGGGTAGCTCAAAGAATTGATCAATTGTTTACTAAATGTCTCAGTTTAAAGTACAGTTAGAAATTAATATGTGCATATGCACTTTCTGTATTGCGTGCTAACTACAGGCAGCGCTGGCTTCTTGGCTTTTTAATAACTAATAATATTATTACTATTATTACTTATAATAATATTATGACAATTTTATTTATAATAATATTATGACAATTTTATTTATTTATGTTATTTTTTTATCTCTTAATCTCCCTCCTCTAAATGACTGATTGATATGAAATCCAAATTAAATTAAAGGATGTGTTGTTTGTTCTTTGCAGAAAGAACTTTTGATCAAGCAGCTATAGTAGGGTAAATATTTGCACTTGTGTTAAAATGTCCATGGGAATAAAACTAAGATAACTCTGACCTTGAAATGACTCTCTAGTATCATTCATACTGGATATGGAATATTAAAATCATTTTCATGTTCAGTCTGCAGAAGACATTATGCTAGCAATTTAGTAAATGATAATGTATTTCACTTTGCATTTAAAGGGTTGCAGCAATGTATCTAATGTTGTATGTTTTAACCGTATGATGAATATTGAAATCTAATTTCTTTGATTGAACAGTTCACACACTGCAGAAATAGGCAGTTTAAATAAAGCCAAGTGATAAAATCTAAATATTTTAGCATGTAAATTGAGAAAAATGTATGTAATTGATGTTAGCTCCTTGTTCAACACTTTGAAGTTTAATTAAGTTAATTGTCTTACAATACATAAAAGAGTGCAATAAGCTTACATTGTAAATGGCTGTACATATTATAGGCTTCTAAGTCGCCATCAGAAGTGTATGAAAAGATGTGGAGTGCTCAATTTTACTGAAAAAGTCTGAAATAAAAATTGGGGTCTTTTGTCTCATTTCCCGTATTTGAAGAGCAACTGACTCAACAGAAACAAATGATGAATCAAGGTATTCGTCTACATGCTGATATGCAAAAATAATCTAGCCATTAAACATAAAAATCCCTCTCAGAATGGCATAGAATAATATAATGCATAACTCACCCTACTTTTCTGCTGCTATGTTCTGTATTTCCTACTTAGTCCAGTTGAACAGAAATAGTCCAGTTGAATAGAAATAGAAGTCAGGTCACTAGCAAAGGGTCAAGTCTAGGTAAGAAACAAAGTCAGGCAGGGTCTGGTTCAGAACACAAAGAGGTCAAGTCCTACACAGCCAAAAGCAAATGTACAATTGACCCAGAGTAGAACTGCAAGCTAGGTTAAAGAGGACCTGTCACCCCCCATTGATGGGAATCTAAGTGCTGCACTGAATGCAGCATGTATGCTGCATTCAGGCAAGGTGTTTCCCATGTCTCTGTGCATCTGGTACCCGAGATACAGGCTTAGCAAAACTTAAAGTTAGAAACCATGGAGTCTGGCCCTTGTGCTTCAGCCACCTCATAGCATGGATGCATTTTACACCCCCTGCATCTTTGCGCTGCCTTTTGTACATGCCCTGGCCTCCTCCCGCCTGCCAGTTATCAGTCATGTCTTCCTCACCTGCGCCTGCACCTCCTTGTGCTGCTTGATGCAGGTGCAGAGCGAGATATCGCTTCTTGTGGTTCTCGGGCACCTGTCCCGCCTCCTACGGTGACGTCCTCTCCTTTCCCTGCCCTACTCTGTGTTATGCTATGGAGCAGCGAAGGCAATGGAGCTGACATCAGAGCAAGAGGCGGGACAGGTGCTCTGAAGTCAGCTCCTTTCCCCGCTCTGCTCCATAGCATAACATGGAGCAGAGCGGGGAATGAAGAGGACGTCACCGCAGGAGGCGGGACAGGTGCCCGGGAACCATAAGAAGCGATACCTCGCTCTGCGCCTGCATCAAGCAGCACAAGGAGGCGCAGGCAAGGAAGTCATGACTGATGGGTGCCAGGAGGGAGGAGGCGAGGGCATGTAAAAAAGGCAGCACAAAAGATGCAAGGGGCGTGAAATGCATCCATGCTATGAGGTGGCTGCAGCACAAGGGCCCGCCTCCATGGCTTCTAGCTGTAAGTTTTTCAAGCCTATATCTCGGGGTACCAGCCGCACAGAGACATGGGGAACCCCTTGCCTGAATGCAGAATACATGCTTCATTCAGTGCTGTACTTAGATTCACATCCTTGGGGTGCGACAGATCCTCTTTAAATAGGCTCTTAAGTAAGCTGAATTCTGGTGATTGAGGCACAAAGCCAGCCCAGCTTGACAGTCTCCATCCACACCCTAGAACAACACAATGTATTGCATAATGGTATAATTCCATACCTAGTGGACTTGATGCAGTCCTTTAAAATCATTTTTTTATGTGGGGTGTATTCATTTTTACAGTTACTAATTAGAGTAAAATTAAAGATTTTGTAATGAAAGTTATATTATTAACATTTCTTTCAAGTTATGTGTCAAAAATCCCTGTAAAGCTCAGTCTTGTCAGGATTTTGGAGATTATTATTGTATTCGGTGAGATATTGATAAAAATCTTACTCGTCTAAGGTGTTATTTATTTGTGCTGAGTACTGCACATTGATTACTTTAACCAAAAGCCATTTTTTTCTTGTTTATAGAGATGCTCAGCTACAAAACGTGGAGTTTGCTAGTATATTTCCTCATAAACTGTACAGCCAAAGAGGTTAATTGCTGACAAAGTTGACCTGTCTGACCTCCACTTATGATAGGGGTGAAGGAACTTGTTTTTGAGGATGTCTTGGCTCAAGTTGTCAATCTCGTCCTCAGGACCCAATCATTAAAAGAGAGGGAGGATGAAGGGTTAAAATCCATGCTGCCATATTCCAAAGACATAAAGGGTGAAAATAATATTGGTGTGTTAGTCAACATGTTTCAGGGCTCTCTGGCCCCTTCCTCAGGAGTAAATCAATATCATATTGCCATGTTTCAGGGTGTTTCAGGAAGCTCTAAATCACATTGACTAATAAATCAATATTATATTCACCCTTTGATGTCCCTTCTCCCTCCATCTTACTTTAATTTTCTGAGATAAGGATCTATGTTTTTTTCATTGGCTGTTAGCCATAATCATCAATATTTACAGAAATAAACACTTGAAATAGATCACTCTGTGTGTAATGACTCTATATAATATATGGTTTCACTTTTTGTATTGAATTACTGAAAAAAAATTAACTTCTTGATGATATTCTAATTCATTAAGATACACCTGTAGATATGATAGAAAGATTGTTGATAAAGAGATAGATGATAGATAGAGATATAGATGATAGAAAGATTGATATATCTATTTAATGAAAGTATAGAAAATAAATTAAATGTCCAATACATAAAGTCGTTTTTATTGTTTTGTTTTTCTTTAAAGAGTTGTTGGTGAAACACTCCTAAATACTTTCTTAGATAGTTGCATCACGGCTAATTCCTAAGGTTAACTGCCTGTAGTAGTAAATGCACTTTGCAGGCATGTCAGAATTCATTAATTCATTGCTTAAAGCAGATAAAGCTGCTGGTTCTTTGAAACACAAAACATCCTTTGGAACAAACAAGTTGGTTTTATATTAGTGTATTGTCAGATGACATTTCGCAGATACTGCAGCACCTGTTACACAATCCTAAAAAAAATCAATGTCTCTTTTTTTTACAAGTTGCAGAAGGTTGAACATTTTTCATAAGAGAATACCATTGAAAATAGTCACAATATGAAATGCTCTAAGGTGCCATCAAGTTTAACCAGTTGTGACTTGTGTCTCAGTGGTCCATGTTGTGACAATTGTCCGCTCTTGCTTCCTACAACAGAAATGTCATTCTGACACTTATAAGCAATCACCAAAAATGAGAGTCTTTGTTGGACATAGTAGACTATTCAAATATATTTTGAAGTTTATCAAATTAAATTGAGTGTATAGTGTTTGAGTAAAATCAATGATTTTTTCATGTTCCGTCTAATATATAGTCAAGCCAGTGATATTATGTCATGAACCGTAAGCTAACATTACTAAATGCCACACCAAAATCTGTTGATGTTTCCATGAGCATGAATTTAAGGCTACTTTCACATCAGAGTTTTTTCCCGTGCACGTCAAATCCAGCAACTTTGCCACATCTGCCGCGTAACGGCTCACTTGTGGCAAGCCCCATTCATTGCTTATGGGATTTGTGGCCATGTCAGGGAGTTGCAGTTTAGCCAAATCCGGCACTTGTGGCATGTCAGTACAGAGCTGCTAGCAGCATTATTTCCTTTGCCGCCAGTGCCGGATTTTCCGGATCCAGCAAAACCACAAATGCCGCACCTAACCGCAAGTCCCATAGGCAGTGTTTCCCAACTCCAGTCCTCAAGGCACACCAACAGGTCATGTTTTCAGGATTTTCTTAGGATTGCACAGGTGATAATTTAATCACTTGCACAGGGGATAATTCCACTATCTGTCTAATGATGAGGAAATCCTGAAAACATGACCTGTTGGTGTGCCTTGAGGACTGGAGTTGGGAAACACTGCCATAGGCAATGAATGGGGCTTGCCGCAGGCTTGTTGCAAGTGAGCTATTACACTGCAGATGCGGCAAAGATGCTGGATCTGCCACAAACGGGCAAAAACGTGGTGCTAGTACTTTACCAAAAGTGGCAATAATGATGGGTTTAACTCTCATCCATGAAACTATCCAAATTTTATCTGTCTATACTAATCCAGGGGCATTAAAACTCTAAATAGTGCAAAGTCGGTAGTTTATGCATGAATTTCCACAAGTACAATTTTATAAGCCTACAGCCACATATATTATTGTGAATACTGAATTTACAGTAGATATGACGGTAGTTTTGCAGATACCATAGCAATTATCTTGAATTCCCATCTAGATTTGTTCTGATGTGATAACTTAAGACTATCTGCAGAAAGTAATTCTATAAAAAAAATATATGTAGGGACTAAATATGGGTGGATTTCTTTTTCAACCCCAGTCAATAGTCTAGGTCAGTGCTGACTGGTCATGGACTGGAGCTGAGCAAGTTTCCTTAGCCAATGGGATCCCAGAGTTGACTTGTGATTAGCCAGGTCAGTAAGATGTCATTTATGCGCCGCACATCAGACACATGATATCATGTCAGGCTAATTAATAAAACACCGTGTTGGGGAACCCAATAGCTCAGGAAATGGGCAACAACTCCCGTCCTTGGCCAGAGAGCATCGAACTGGACCATAGGAGGCCATGGTGGTGGGAAATAATCTGTTTTTCTCTAAAGGAGTTTTCAATATTCAAATGGTTGTTAATGACTTAAAGGAAATTGTCATGTTGGATAATGCTATCAATCTGCAGTTGAAGGCTTAAACTGCAGGTCAAAAGAATTAGGTGCCCACATCCTATTGGGACAAAATTATCTGCATTCTTCCTAGGAACCGCTGGCTTCAGTCATATAGTGTGTCAGTGTGGCTAGAGTCACTACCCAGTACACTGAGCACTAGATATAAGCCTGCCTCAGCACAGCTCAAGGGAAATCCCTCACTCCAGAGTCCATTGTCAGTTAAAGTGTCCTAGTGTGCTAGGAGCCATCTTTAGTGTTTGCTGAGTAGTAACTGTAGCTGTATGACTGAAAGTCAGCGGTCACTGGAGCATTGAATTTCATATTCTTGGAAGCTTTCAGTACAGATCCTGGGTGAGTTTCTAACTTTCAGATGTACCCATACCTCACCATACTGGCAGAATAATAGTGTTATCTCATATGACAGTATTTAGTAATGTACTATGTGTAGCTATGATGATTGCGTCAACCAGTCAAACATGTTTATTTCCTAGTTTTGTGGAATATTGTAAGCTGAATATATTTTTATCTCCACTTTGCTACCCGTGTGCTACATCATGTAGAGTAACAGAGCCATTTTGTCTGTAGAAACAGGTTCTAGTTATATTGCTACTTTTAATGTTGTAATAGGTCATACAGGCAGCTGTAAATAAATGCATTATCTGTGAGAGGAGAGAGAAGTGGGAATGGTAGTCCTTTACATTACTAATCCCACTTAAAGCAATTCATTACAACATAAAAACTAAACGTGTTACATAATTGCTGAATAATTTCCATAGCGCCCTTACAAATCCCTCTTATTCTATTTTGCAAAAGTGAAAGATTAGAATCAGAGGCCAATACGGTGAAACATTCAGTCAACATTTTAGATGAGATTTTTAATGTACGGTAACTAAAACAAGTGCTGGACAAACCCCTTCAGAACCGGGCGATTTTACATTTCTGTGGTTTTTTTTCTCTTCCAAAAGCAATCACTTTTTTATTTTTGAATCAATATAGCCATATGACGGCATGATTATTTGTGGGATGAGTTGCACTTTTGAATAAAACCATTAATTTTACTATATAGTGTACTGGAAAATGGGAAAAAAAATTCCAGATGCTGTGATATATTGTTAATAACTTTTTAAAACATTTTTTATTGTATTTACTAGTTATTTTAAGGGGACTTGAAGCTGCAATCATCCAATTGCTTTTGCTGTGCATCCAATTGATTGTGAATACGTAATGCTCAGTACAGCTGAAATGATGACTTCCTATGAATGCTGGCTTGCAACCGGCGTTCGCATAAAGTTAGTCAGAACAGACATACGTCAAAGGTTTTAAGAGTTAAATATATAATTTGCATGTTAAGGTAATTAAATATCCATAATATATCAATGTTTGTGGCTCTTTTGCATTTGTAATACTGGAACTCCCAGGGAAGAAAGCAAAATGTTGGAACACAAAATCTGTTGTCAACGCGTTAAACCTGTGGCTGGAAACTGAAGTTTGTGTATAAGCGGGAGAGTCGGATGTAGAATGATGTTGAAACATGTTACACTATAATCACTTTCTTTGATACATATTATCTCATATAAAACAGTAGAGTAACACTGATACTTTAGAATTTCATTAAAATATGTAGTAACTCTGAATATTCTTTATTTCATTTTTATTTTATTTATTTGCTTTTAAAATTTGATGAAGCCATTGTCATTTTAGTATAATAAGGTTGCTTTCACATAAGCCTTATTGCAATTTCATGGTAAATCCGGCAGATGTCACCGCACTGCTGGTTCTACCAAGCAACGGCTGACTTGAAGCACCGATGCGTCAAGTCACATTCTTTATCTATGGGGCTTGTGGTTGGGTGTGGCAAGTGTGGTATTGACGAATCCGGTAGATCCAGCACTTGCGGCCGCGCAAAAAAAAACACTGCTAGCAGCATTCTTTTGCGGTGCCGCAAGTGCCACAAGTGCTGGATTCTGCAATACTGCATTTGCCGCACCCAACCACAAGCCGAATCGGTGACACAAGTTGGCCATTACATGGTAGAACCGGCAAGTGTGGCAACATCTGTCAGATCTACAATGAAATTGCAATATCGCTGATGTGAAAGGAGCCTTAGTGTACTTTTTATTTTGCATTATATATAAGCTTCTCAAATGGTTTATCTTCTCTTTGAATTTCTCATTCACAAGTCTTTGATTTTAAAATAAAATTTTGGGAAACATGTAACACTTGAGGACATTTTAATACAACTGACTGAGTAAAATGCAAGCTCCTATGTAAAAATCAAGTAACCAAAGTAATAAACACAAAGCAACAAAAAAGGCACAATTATATAAAAAGTATTTGTCTTATATATACAAAAAAAGATGATGAAACTGAACAAAACCCTAATAAATTTAAAAGAATAAAGAATATTGAGCAGCAGCATGGCATATCGAGGCCTGTATTGGTGTTTCGCACTCAAGATGAAGCCATCATGGTGAAACTCTAGTTCGGCTTTTCACATTGTACATTAAGCTGAAGGTTTTTTTTTACCTCTTTTAAGTTGAATAAAAGAACTTGATCTTTATCATTCTTATCTGGTGGAGCTTCACTATTATTAGTGACTTCGGTCACCCTTCTTTGTTTTTTCCAGAATGAGGGAGAGGTATTCATATTGTCATAGGATTGCATCTGATCTGAGCTAAATTCCATCTCTAACCATGTCATACTAATTTGCATATATTGGATTTTTAGAATTTTTTAACTACTCTTAAGTATAATGTTGTGTCTGGGAATGTAATGTGAGTCAAAGTTTATTTGGCTTTTTTGTACCTTATTGAATTGTTACAGAAAGTATGTATTTGTTAATTGACTAAAAAGAATACTATATACCGTTCTTTGTCATAGAAGAAAATAAAATAGATAAACAATTCTATATTCGTCATCAGCACCTACACCAGGCGCTCTCTGCATGGGGACATCTACTCTGTTATATACTTGGCTCCAAAGAGTGGCTGACATTTTGGAGTTGATTCGACTCCTGCTTAAAAACCTAAGGCTGCCTTCACATTTGCGGACCCCTCCGCAAGGTTCTGCGGAGGGGATCCGCAATGTGACCGCAGCACCGCAAGCCCCTATCTTTATAATGGGAGTGCACGGTGCTGCGCTTGACTGGGCATGACCGTGGGCACCCATTCACTGCCATATGTGATCTGTGCGCAGGCGGATGCCTGCGCACAGATCACCCAGTCTCGTCCGCACCGCGAACGTGACATGTTCCATTTATGGTGCGGACTAGACTGTGTGATTTGTGCGCAGGCATCCACCTGCGTACAGATCACCTATGGCAGTGAATGGGTGCGCACGGTCATGCGCAGTCAAGTGCAGCACCGTGCGCTCCCATTATAAAGATAGGGGCCTGCGGTGCTGCGGTCACATTGCGGATCCCCTCCGCAGAACGCTGCGGAGGGGTCCGCAAATGTGAAGGCAGCCTAAGTTGAATATCCAATCTCTACCAGCAGTAACTAACTATAGATGCAGGAATACGGATCTGATGGGATATGAGAATTTTCATTTGCGAATTATTTTGTTTTGTAAGGGTGAATGATAAAACATTTACATAAGACGTTAAATAAAAGATTATTATAGAATTAATGAAGAAAATAAGAAAATACATGAAGCCATTAAAACCATAATAACTCCCCAATGTACAGTAAAACATAATAGAACCCATTCTATGAGATGAAGTGAAAAGCTGTGCACATATTTGTTCATACTGGAAAAAAGAATAAAGTAAACAGTCAGAAAAATGTGCAGGCAAACACAATGCATTCTCCAGTCATCGCTATACGAGGGGTGAAAGCTACACTAGTAGGACCCCTCTGTAATCTCTCAAGGTTAGCCTGCACTCTGTTTACTGAATTTAATACTGTATTACAGGTAACGTCTGTGGGTATTTCATCCGTTTTAATAGCTGGCTTCTCACATTATACAACTGTGACCTTTTCAGTTCATTCATATGTGCTATAAACCTCTTAAATGTCGAGTCTCAATGCTTCATTTATAATAATTAGCGTACTGTGATTGGAACGGTGCGTTTGGAGCAGAAAAAACAGGCTTGTTCATTTGCCTCGAACAAAATAGAAATTAATGTGTGTTCCACCAAACGGGTTCATATTATCTTTAAGAGGAAGGGTCAGTGCAAAGATTAAAAAGCTCTTATTTTATGAAATGTATCCGCTGCTAATGACAGTCATTGTTAATTTCATGGCAAGGGATCTGGTGCCTTGGCCTGGACTGCAGGATTAGCAATGCAGAAAGTATGCTGTTTGTGCCGTCAGAGATCACGGCCCTGTTTCTGGCACATGTGATTGCACCTGCTGCATCAGCCACTTTTAGAATTAATACGATATGTGACTGGCAGCTTCTCAACCAAGGGAAGGACACAAGAGTGTGTTTAGTAGGGATTACTCATGTAGATGAATAAATCCCAGTTTGTTTTCTCTGTCTGAGATTTCATTTACACCACACTGAATATTTTTGGACAGGGCTTCATCTCTGGGTGTTCCAAGCTATGTTTGCAGTTTTTCAATTGCTGCATTATTTCTATTGTACTCAGCAATTAATAATCAGCTTTTTCGATCTTTCAGTATGTTAGTACCAGTAATAATTCAGACAGTCTTTTGTCTAGCATTCTCTTTATATAGTACATGTATATACTATAAGTGGTATATATGTTATATGTTGTATATATGTATATCTATATGCATATATACAGTACAAACAACATATATATGCAAGATGGGGGCCAGATTCTATTATATCGTGTGATTCTAGAACATGTGCGATTATATATTAGTTGAACTATTTTAGGTTACAAAATTAAATAAAAAATATGTGTATGTTAAATATCAAGAATATTATAGAAGAACATGCTGCTATTTATGGTGGAGTAATGAAAAGAAGCATGTGGTATGATATCCGCAAATATCTGTAAACTCTGGTGGTGTGGGAAATCAGCTCTTTTAGCCATTTTAATACACGCAGATGCAATTAGTGCTAAGGGATATTGTGAAGTCTGGTGTTTAGCAGCCCTCTAGGAGAATTATTGAGCCCAGGAAGAGCAACAGTGCTCTCTTTGGATTGAGTCCTGCAGGAGAGAAAGAAGGCCAACCAGAGCTTTTGTTGTAGTTGCTGTCGGGACACAGGACAATCTTTGCAGCCGCATGGGTGTGTCCTGTGTAGTCCCAGTGGTTCCCAACTCTCAGACAACAACAATTAAAACAGGAAAGATAGACAAAGCACTCATGTTCAGATTTAAGAATAAACAGAATCACTAATAGTGGCTGAGATACACTCACCTTTAATGGTTGTGCTGATGTAGGCACAAGCATTTAATCAATGTCCGAAAGCTAGGGGTCTGTTTTGCATTAATGAGTGAAACTTTTTATACTCTCCTTAATGTTCAAGGCACTTCAACTCAGGAAAAGATATGAACAAATACATAAAAAGTGCACTCACCTCAGGATTCACAGAGAAATAAATGGTGTCTAAGAATCTCTCTCCTGGACACTGTTCCAGAATCATTTAAAGCATGCAGTCCAGAAATGGTGCAAGGGTATTGAAAAGTCCCACACCCCATTGGAAACAAGCAGCCAGGATGAAAGCTTCCGTACACAGGGAGCTGATCGGATGGGCATACACAGGTAGCAAAACCTCCAGGGTCCTTCTTCATAGACACAAATTGGCCAGCAGAGGTCCCCTGAAACAAAAGAAATATCTGTGAGACAACTGCACATCCACTAACTGCAAAATGTAGTGAAGTAGTACAGGTGTAGAGGAGAAAAAAAATTAGAATTGTGGGTGCTGATAACCACAGTGAGAAAAAAGAAGTAAAATAATACTTTGTAAAATTCTAAAAGGAGTTTAATAAAAAAACAAAAGGTAAGACAAACCTGTTCCATGTAGAAACTAAGTTTCTGACGCATTGGCCAGGCTCAGGGGCAGACGCAAGTCTGAAACTAGCCTAAGAATGTCATAGATCTGGACAATGGAGAATCTTCTTCACGTCACTTGCATTGTGATACTGGATTATTTGTCAACCCCCTCGCATTGCAGCAGCTTTTGAGCGTCTCATTGATCTTAACACCGGAGATTCATATTGTCGGCACTGTCGCTGCAAAATGGCATCCTGTGACACTTTAATGGGTGACTGGGGAGAGTCATGTGAGAAACACATGTTCTTCTGTGTAGTGGCTTGATCAAGACAATGCTCTTTTTGTTCAGTAGTGTAATTTGCGTATCATTGCCTTTTCTGTTGAGCCACTGCTTTCCTTTCTATATCATCTGCGTACTTTTTGTGACGACCCATCTTGGCGTAGAATTATCTTGGCGTAGAATTTGAGTGATCAACCAAACTTAGTTTAAAGTTTCACGTTCCAGTTTAACTGCTGTTTGTAATGTACACGATGTTCTATATGTGGCACTGTTTTTGGGACAATTTTCGGCCCTTTTCACATCACTTTTTTGCTGTGTTTTGAACACATGCATTTTCACACAGCACTTAGGAAACGTTACCTGCAGCGTTTTCTGTATGCTGGGTAAAAATACATGCATTCAAATGCAACCGCGTTTTCCGATGCATTTTAATGCGTTTGCATGCTTTTTTCAATACAAGTCTATGGGAGAAAAAAACACCTGCGTTGTTACCGTGTTTTATGCAAAAACGCAATGAAAACGCAATGCATTCAAATTGCTCAGATTGCCTCACAGACACACATTAAGACAAACAGACTGGATATGACTTTTACATAGTGTATACATACATATACACCACTTAATGTACTGTATATACTACATAACTATATACTATAAGTGGTGTATGTGTTATATATATATATATGTATATATAGTATATATATACATGTATATGTATATATATATATATATATATATATATATATATATATATAAACTCCTTTCAAAGAGACGAAAACCGGGCACTACCCGTGGTAAGGCTGATACTGTTAAAACTTGTATGACTGATGGCAACAGCTTTATAGTGGTGCACGCTTATAGTAAGTGCAAACATATCACCAAAAAGTAATAAGACCAGCGGTACTCACCATAGTAGAATCTTCTGTTTTATTTACGAATCCAAAAAATTACATGGAGGAAATCGTGCAGTGGGGGAGAGAGGTGAAGAGACGTCGGACAACGATGACCGTTTCGCGGCTAGCAGCCGCTTCGACTTGCCCTGACCAGGACCAGTCGAAGCGGCTGCTAGCTGCGAAACGGTCACCGTCGTCCGACGTCTCTTCACCTCCCTCCCCCACTGCACGATTTCCTCAATGTAATTTTTTGGATTAGTAAATAAAACAGAAGATTCTACTATGGTGAGTGCCGCTGGTCTTATCACTTTTTGGTGATATATATATACACACTCGAACAACTCTCCGTTTCGACACTAAATTGAATTGGCTGAATGCTGTACTGTTAGAGGAAGAAATTCCAGCAGGACGGTTCCAGTATTTTTCTTCTTTTATTAAATGATAAATAACATCCATATAATAGGCAGTACAAGTGTACAAACAGGTCTGTTTGTACACTTGTACTGCCTATTATATGGACGTTATTTATCATTTAATAAAAGAAGAAAAATACTGGAACCGTCCTGCTGGAATTTCTTCCTCTAATTGCACCAGCCCACAACCAGGGCGTTGTCCTTGCAGGCCTGGAACCAGTGGAAGCTGATCCTTACTGATGGTGAGCTGTTCCCCTTCCCATTCCCATTTTCATCAATGCTGTACTGTGGTTTATCTGGCAGTCCTATAGACAATGAACAGAGCAGAGGTCCAAAATGAGTACTTCTGCATTATTTAAAATAGGACTGTACAGCCCTGTTTTGCGGAAACTGAGCCTCATTCTTGGGATCACACCAATTAGTAAGTTATCTATTACCTTCTTATATCTCAATAATGTATGTACAATGTATATATTTAAAAACGTATTACCGTATATACTCGTGTATAAGCCGACCCCCCTACTTTTGCCCCCAAAACCTGGGAAAACCTATTGACTCGTGTTTAAGCCGAGGGTGGACCCCAGCACAGGTATACAGCCCCAGCAGTGTGGTATACAGGCCCCCCCAGTGGTATACAGGCCTCCCCAGTGGTAGTATACAGTAGCCTCCCCAGTGGTAGTATACAGCAGCCTCCCCAGTGGTAGTATACAGCAGCCTCCCCAGTGGTAGTATACAGCAGCCTCCCCAGTGGTATATACAGGCCCCAGCAGTATATACAGCAGCCCCAGTAGTATACAGCAGCCTCCCCAATGGTATATACAGGCCCCAGCAGTATATACAGCAGCCTCCCCAGTGGTATACAGCAGCCTACCCAGTGGTATATACAGGCCCCAGCAGTATTACAGCAGCCTCCCCAGTGGTAAATATAGGCCCCAGCAGTATATACAGCAGCCCCAGTGGTATACAGCAGCCTCCCCAGTGGTATATACAGGCCCCAGCAGTATATACAGCAGCCCCAGTGGTATACAGGCCCCAGTGGTGTATACAGGCCCCAGTGGTGTATACAGACCCCAGTAGTGTATACAGGCCCCAGTGGTTTACAGGGCCCCCCCTTGCGGCCACACATCTGTAAAGTAATAGATCATTATACTTATCCCTGTCGCTGTCGCCGCCGCTCTGCATTGCGCTCCTCCGGGTCTTCATGCTTCTTCCTCCGGCACACAGACAATGACGTCATTGCCTGCACCCGCCGGAGGAGGAGGCAGGAAGAAGCATGAAGACCCAGAGGAGCGTGGTGCAGAGCGGCGGCGGCGGCGACAGCGACAGGGATAAGTATAATGATCTATTACTTTACAGGTGTGTGGCAGCAAGGGGGGGCCCTGTATACCACTGATGGGGGGGCGCCTGTATACTGAATGGGGAAAAGGGAATACCGTATATGACTCGTGTATGAGCCGAGGGGGGGACTTTTCAGCACATTTTTTGTGCTGAAAAACTCGGCTTATACACGAGTATAAACGGTAGTCTCTGACCTGTGTCCTGAGTTGCTCCGGTCTTGCCTTACATCATGTGAATTCAGCTATGAAGTGCCATCTTACAAGGTGGACCATTGTTTCCTTTCTTAATAAAAGCCTGTGGGAACCTCATTCTGAATCTCATAGACAGACTTACATTGAGAAAGTGGCTTTCTGTCTACGCTGGTCTGAGCCATGTGATCTCAACTGCACTAATATGACTAGAAGTGCTAGAAATTGCAGAAGAGACTGACAGGTAAGATTATTAATGTATACACTGAACACATCATTGCTGATAACTTATGGATAGTGAGATAAAGGTGAGGTTATAAGTGATAGCAGTCAGCTAAAAAATATGTGGCCATCTTTGCAAAGCATGCATGCACCCACACATACAGACTTACACATATATGCACAGACATGCACACATGCATGCAAACACATCCCGATACATTCATCTTTAATACCTGTATATGCATATACACAGCTATATTATTAACACATACCTACAGTTCATATCTATACACACACATGCACAAATGCAAACATACTGGATAGTTAACCAGTGTAATCATGAGGGAAATCTTATATAGAGTTATCTCTGTGATTATGGAAATCATATTCATCATTTTACCTATTAAATTGTTATTGCTCCTCCACATTTTGGCTTGTTTACCAGCTATCTTCTCTTCCAATTACTTAATTATCTTTTCTTCATATGCACCTGCCTGTCAGAGCCTCAGAGGAAAAGTTTAAAGCAAAATAAGATTGATGTTGGTAAAATCTACTACAGTGTGTATACTTATCTGTAAAGCTTAAAGATGTCCCAAATGTAAGTTTATATCACACAAAATCTTAAAAAATATAGACACAAATAGTTAAATCGTCTTGCTAAGCAGCAAGATTTAGATGACAGGTTCCCTTTAAGCAATTTATTTCTGAAGTTGTATTTTAGTTCTCTTAATTCAAATTGGAAACCAAAGGGGCACACATTGAATGATAATGCTGAATGAGTGCTCCAAAGAATACTGTCTAAAAATGCTGCCGATAACCCAATGAGCAAAATACTCATTTTTTGGGTGAAATGATCTTTGCCATTGCTCATGAGATCATTGCTCTTGTCCACAGATCATGTTATGTTAACATGAATGTGCTGACCAAATTAATGGCAGCCAATGCATAATGAGAACTCTGCTAATATAGTGCACATACAGTAAGTGTGGTCTACTTATGTAAACAGGCAATCATCACCCGGCAAACATGTTGCCGGAAGACAGACACACGCTGCACATTGTGCTGTGTAAATGGGTCCTAAAGAAAGATCTACAGCCACACAATATTGTCAGAAGGTCCATATTCATTCTGCAACCCAAAGGTCACATTTTGTTTAGTAGAACTGTAGAACTGCGATGGTCCAGATGTTGCTTCTATCAAAGACATCTTCAGCTAATCTACAGCTGTTTTGCAGAGATTTAACCCATACTATTAGTATTTTTTTTAAAAATCACCTTAATTTTCTTAATTTACTAATAATTTTCTGGATTTTTTAAAAATATTTTTC
This sequence comes from Allobates femoralis, assembly GCA_033576535.1. Classification (NCBI taxonomy): domain Eukaryota; kingdom Metazoa; phylum Chordata; class Amphibia; order Anura; family Aromobatidae; genus Allobates; species Allobates femoralis. Next base: position 141,943,631 of record JARQOC010000002.1, read on the forward strand.
ATTCCGCTAAATTTTAATCAATAGTTTAATCACATGTACTTCCAAAGTTGTATTCAGACTTTCCAAACTGTGAGTCACATTGTTAAAACATTCAATCAGGTGTCTAACTCTAGGTGTCTATCTTTACTCATCTCCACAAATTGTATTTGGCCCAGTTCACATCTAAGGCTGGGTTGCATTTGCCCACGTTTGCATTTGTATGCTTTTTACCGCTAAAAACGCATCCAAACATATGCATTAACGCACCCATAGGCTGCAATGCAAAACGCATTGCCAATGCATGCAAAAACGCATGTCATTTTGCAAAAACGCAAGCGTTTTTGCAAATGCAGCCTTAGACGCAGCAGCCCACGTTTTTTGGCTGCATTGGCTAAAGGCCCTTAGTCTATGGCTCATTCAGATGTCAAATTCTCTACTATGAGTTTTATCTCTGTTAATATTACAGGCTGGAGCTCTTCACACATTGGTATATTTTTGCAGCCTATAACATTTGCCCAAAATCAAGTTCGAAAAAAATCTGATATCTGAATGAGCCCTAATGATAAGGCTTAGCTTATGCCTATCAAAGAAGAGATAGAACTTTCCATCTCTTATGTCTAGATGAATTTCAATTTTCAGAATTTTTGACAGGCAGAGGTGATTGAATTACTTTGGCATGTATTTAGTAGAACCTGCCCAAAAACATTAGAAGGCCAGGAAGGATTGCTAAATGAAAATAGACTGCAAATGCCTCTCCTTGGCCTGCCCCTCACATTTTCTGCTGCCATAACCTTCTGCCTTGCCCTCCAAATGGCTCCCCTGGTCTCCTCTTTGTTGTTATATGAAGCCAAGGCAGTGCTAGAAGATCCAGTGGAAGATAAGGCTGGTACACCACTAGCAGGAGGCTTATGACAGATGAGAATAATATATGTATTTTTTACTTTTAACCCTTTCCCAGCCCTTAAAGTATCTAACAAAATGGTGTCAAGGTAGCCATCAATTTGCTGAATTCATGCAACTAGAATCCCTAAAAACACATTAAAAAATGTCGCCTTCAATACTCAATACCAGGCTCACCAACCAATATATAATTCCAATAAGAAATACCCTGGAGTCAGGCAAAATAAAGGTTAAACTACATTACTTAATCTTTATTTGGCCTGGCTCCTGGGTATTTCTTACTGGAATTATAGAATCCCTAAAAATTTGTACTCTGGCAAATTAATTTTTTTTTTTATAATAAATTTGATTTGTTATAGGTGAATTCATGGTTTCATAGTTTTTAAGGTTGAAGTCCATTTAGTTCAACCCTTAGCCTCACATGTTGATCAAGAGGAAGGCAAAAACCCCATGGGGAAGACACTGAGCTCCATATTGTGTTAAAAATTCTTTCCCGGCTCCACATATGGCAATCAGACCAGTTTCCTGGATAAATTCTCAATCACAGAATCTAGTACACATAACCAGTAAAATTATATTTTTCAAGAAAGGCAGCCAGACTTTTCTTACATTTTAGTAGTGAATGAACCATTATAGCTTCATGCAGCCGAGAGTTCCATAGTCTCACTGCTCATACAGTAAAGAATCTGCATCTGTGATTATGATTAAACTTTCCTTCCTCAAGACGTAGAAGATGCCCCCTTGTTCCTGTTTCAGGCCTGATCATTAGAAAGGTCTCTGTACTCTCCCCTCACCTATTTGTACATTGTAATAAAATCAACCCTAAGACTTAATTTTTCCAAACTGACTTTCTTATACACTGCAGAGCAGAATTCTACACAATATTCTAAGAGTGGTCGCACTAGTGACTTGTATAGAGGTAAAATTATGTTCTCATAAGCAACTATGCCTCTTTTAATGCATCATTTTATTTTATTAGCCTACTGATCTCCACTGAGTTACAAAAACTCTGTAGGCTAGAAACTGCTGATGAGCAAACCCGAACTGTAAAGATCGGGGTCCGTACCGAACACCTAATGTTCGGGCACGGACCCTGAACACAGACTTTCCTAAGACGTCCATATTAGTGTTCAGGTTCGGCTATGAGGGCTGTAAAATAAAAATAAAACTGTGATTAAACACGCGTTTGAACTTCCAAACAACTAATTGACTTCCTAATTATGCACTGCACGGTAGATGCTAGAATGTATCAGCTACTTCCAGGTTACGGCACTGGCACCAACAGCCAATCACAGATGCCCACTTTCTGTGACAGCGTCTCTGACTGGCTGTTGCGCCCCTCACCTATTGTGTCGGCGTCGGTGATTGGTAGCCACAAGCAATGAACATGATGTCATAGTAGTGAAAAAAAAAGTAATTAAAAAAAATTACGAAGGCCTTTGCTATATTTTTGACTCTCAGCACAGATAAAGCAGACAGCTATGGGCTTCAACCCCGAACTGCCTGACAACTTGGCTGGCAATGAAAAATACAGGGGAGACCTTTTTTTATTATTTTAATAAATAATTTAAAAAATGCGTGGGCTTCATCCTATTTTTAATTTCCAGCCAAGATAAAAAGAAGGCAGCTGGGGGCTTGCATTCTCAGCATGGTGAGGCCCATAGTTATTGGGCCCCCCAGGGTAAAGCAAAGTAGCTCACAGCTGCCCCAAAAATTGGTGAATTCGTTAATAGCACCAATTCCTGGTGCTTTTCCTGGCTCTTTCCGATGACCAGGTGCAGTGGCATTAGTGTGATAGAAGGGGTTAATGACAGCTGAGAATTGATAGCTTGTCATTAAGCCTAGATAACATTCAAGTCTCTGTGAGACCCACCCATTCTTAATCCTGTGAGGAAATAGTTAAAAAAAAACACAGAGAAAAATCTTTTATTTGAAATAAATCAGACAGACATCCTTCATGTTCCAATTTATTACCCCAACATATTTTCCGTCGATAATACACAATGATGGTCCCATGAAGCACACTCAGCTCTACTGCATCACAAGATTGCATTGAGGGAACATGGATCCTCTCGCTACAATATCTGTGATCACACTGACTTCCGCGAAAAGCAGTGACATCACTCACTGACTCACTGAGGGCTCCCAGTGGCAGTGAACTCAGGTGATACCACTGCCAACAGCGGGGTCACCAGAGTTCACTGCCGTGGGGCTCAGTGACTCAGTGAGTGACATCACTCATAGCAATCAGTTTGATTACAGAGTCTGCAGCGAGAGGACGCTTGTTCTCTGCTTCAATCTCTTGATGCAGCACAGGTACATGTGCTACGTGGGATCAAAATGGTAGATTATTGTCTGAGGGTATGTTGGCAGTAATAAATTGGAAAATGAGAGTTGTCTGATTTATTTCAAATAAAGTATTTTTCTCAGTGTGTTGTGTTTTTTAATTATTTCCTCATAATAAATTGGTGGGTCTTATAGAGATTTGAACATTATAAATCTGCCCTTAATGACAAGCTGTCAATACTCAGCTGTCATTAACCCCTTCTATCACCCCGATGCCCTCACACCAGGGCATCGGGAAGAGCTGAGTAAAGCACCAAAAATTGGTGCTTCTCATGAAAGGGTCAATTTCTGAGAAGACTGCGGGCTGCTATTCATTATTCTTGGTAGTCCAATAAGTATGGGCCTCACTATGCTGAGAATACCAGTCTCCTGTTGCTGGAGCATGTCTGGGGTCATTGTCATGTTGAAAAACCCAACACCTAGGACGCAAACCCAGCATTCAAATACTGTGCATTGCAATGCAACCCAAAATCTTTTGGTAATCTTCAGATTTCATGAAGCCTTGCACATAGTAAAGGCATCCAGTGTCAGAGGCAGTAAAACAACCTTAAGGCTACGTTTACACAAAGCGTATTTTGGCATTTACACAGTGCTATTTAGCAGATGCATAAATGCAGTGCCATTTTGCTTCCTAGCAAAAGCAATGCATTTTGCAAAAATCCGTTCACATGGTCAGTAATTTTGCGGATGCGCAGCCGCAAAAAGAATGACCATGTCAATTCTTTTTGTGTTTTTTGGCTGCACTTTTCCATAACCCACATTGTAGATTGTGATCTGCAAAAGCGCATCTGAACACACATGTGCTTTTTTGCGCAAAGTGTAGCAAAAAATGCGCTTGGGCAAAATTGCTCTGCGCAAAAAAGAAATTATGCTATGTGTGAATATAGCATAAAACATCTTTGAACCTTCACCACATTTGACTGTAAGTACTGTGTTTTCTTCTTTGTAGGCCTCATTTCATTTTTAGTAAACAGTAGAATGAAGTACTTTACCAAAAAGCTATGTCTTGGTCTCATCTGTCCACAAGACACTTTTCTAGAAAAACAATGGCTTTCTCACATATATTTTATCAAACAAAAGTCTAGTTTTTTTATGTCTTTGTGTCAGCAGTGGGGTCCTCCTAGGTCTCCTTCCATAGTGTTTCATTTCATTCAAATATCAACGAATAGTTTGTGCTGACACTGATGCACCCTCAGTCTGCTAGACAGATAGTATGCATTTCCTCTGATTTTTGTTTATAGCTAAGATCTATGACTGAGATTATTTTTGCTTATTTTGCCACTTGTTCAATAAAACTGTAGAAACAATTATCTAGTACATTATATTTTTCGCCATTGCATTTGCTTTGTATGCCCTATAATCATTCATTCTTTTGTACTTAAGAAACTTCTCATCTCACATGTATAAAGAAAGTAAAGAAGCAAAATGAACTGGATGTCTTAGTCATCGAATGCTTGTAGCCTTTCTTTGATATTTGTTAAATATCCGCTGTAAAATGTATATTCGGCTATGTAAAGTAATATTTATCTAGGCACATTTCCAGTATTCAGTAAAAATATTCAACAATTACAATAAAACTAAATTGTGAGCAGTTAATTTTCTTTACAGTGACATAAATACTGTACCAGTTATGCTACACAAAGCAATAGATAAACATATACTTGTCTATAATGTACTCCCATCATTATTCCTGGCATGTTTAATATGCTGTTTTTGAAATGATGTTTTATTAGTTAATGTTAAATTTGGCTCTTGAAAATAAATTACTGCTTTCTAGAACAAAAAAAAGCTTATAAAAGCTCCAATTACAATACAAACCTCCTACGTACACAAAGGCTCAGGTTGAAAAACAATGCATAATGCATTTTTTATTTGTATAAATGAGCATGACTTCCTGTGTATAAATTATTGATATATTTCTGTAGGTGTATTTCGATGAATCAGATTCCAAGGAGAGTGATTTTTTTAAGAAAAACTTTCAGTGTAATGCCTACATAAATGAAATTGTAAATTACATATATTATTAAACAGATCTCTTCCGCTCTGTTCACATGTCCGTTTATCTTTTCTGTTTATTCCATTTAGAACTGACAATCAAAACAGTCAATAAAAATAACCCTACCCTCATCATGCAGGAAAGCATTAAAGAAAATGTAAGGCCAGGGTCAGACTACCGTTTTTAGCAGATGTCACTGAAATCCGCTAAAAACGTAATCATTTTTTTCATCAGCGCATATGCGCTATTCAGCGCCGCTGCTGCTCAATGCTGCCCCTAGTTACCCGATGATGTTCGTAGTAACAAGCCACCCATTACGCTGAATAGCAGCCGCTTTAGCAGAGTGGACAGGGAAACGCTGCATGCAGCACTATAATAATAATATGGTGGTTATGCTGGTCTCCTCAAAGAGCCACCCCTTGGCTGGGTCCTTCCCTGGAGGGATATCTGGCTAATCCTGTGTTGAGACTCCTAAACGAGGCTCCACAGACTTTATTTGCATATTTGTATTTCCCTGGGGCAATAGTAATTCACTGTGTTGAGCCGCTTTAGCCGGCTGCCTTCAGTGTTTCCTTGGACTGCTCTCCCTGAGATTAGTTCAGGAGTTAGTTAGCAAATCTGGGAATTATAGACCGCGCTGACCAGAAGGACGATGACAAACTTTATTCAACACATGACACACAGCACACAGGAATAGCCTACGCGTTTCGTGGTCCTCCGACCACTTCTTCCTTCAAAAACGGCCATATCTTGGATCTATTATCACAAACGATGATACACAATAAAAAATAAAAACATCAACTTTTGCATAACACTCATTGAGTGTTATGCAAAAGTTGATGCTTTTATTTTTTATTTTTTATTGTGTATCATCGTTTGTGATAATAGATCAAGGATATGGGCATTTTTGCCGGAACTGACGTTCCTCCCCTCCCTAAAGTGAGGTCACTAAATGACTGATATAAATGTATGTAATTATTAAGATCTGTAATACATGTCCTGAAGAAGTGGTCGGAGGACCACGAAATGCGTAGGCTATTCCTGTGTGCTGTGTGTCGTGTGATGAATAAAGTTTGTCATCGTCCTTCTGGTCAGCGCGGTCTATAATTCCCGGATTTCCTAACTAACTCCTGAACCTATCTCCTACGGGATCTGCAGCGACCAGGCAATCTTTACCAGTTGTGGGTTCACAACAGAAAGAGGTGAGTGGAACCTGAAGACTCCCCTGGTGACCGCTCTATGTGCGCTCCCCTCCCTCTCCCTTCTTGTCTCCCTGAGATTAGTTATTGCTTTGTGTTGTTGATCTACTAGGCATTGCTTCCACCTAGCCAGAATCCTACTCCACACTGATGAGGGGCAACACCCTGAAACAGCTGCCTGTGGATGGATCCCTGGCCATGGTATTCCCTTGTCATACCTTTAAGCTCGTAAAGAGCTGGATATTGACTCAAAGGGCCACTTAATAAGGTGGTTTCCTCAAAGAGCCACCCAATGGCTAGGTCCTTCCCTGGAGGGATATCTGGTTAGTCTTGTGTTGAGACTCCTCCACGAGGCTGCACAGACTTTATTTGCATATATTAACAGCTGTGTGAGACTTCCTGCTTTGGAGCTGTGTGGGGAGAGACTTGGAATTTACAAAACATAAACAGATAGAAGATGTCTGCTGCTTTTTTAATTCATAAACTTCACGCTGAATGTCATTACTTATAGTATGGAATTTTAAGATGAATCCGTACATATTTGAAATGTATCAAGTGGAGAAGAAGTCTTGAAAAAACAATAAGTCCTTTTAATTTTATTTTCATTTTGAATGCTGAATGTGTATTGAATCTAGCATAAAACATATATTAACCCTTTACTTTCAGCTATGTTTTTCTTCATGGTTGTTCAATATTAGTATTCAACTTTTCTTAAAATGTGAACTTCTGCCAAGATGTGAGGGTAATTTTTGATTGATTTGAATTTTTTTTAAACCACTGCTTATTGTGATACATTGGTGGATTCGAGAAAAATATACAAATGGGTTCTCAAAGCATACTCTATTGCTCAATGCTTCTTCAAACTGCGTGAAACTAGTAAAGTCCAAGACAAATTCTGCCATATCGTTGCACAAAGTCCTGTCTCCCTATAGTATAGAGAAAAATAATTTGTTTTACTAATGTTAAATACCTGAGAAAAGTTTAAAATTTCAACTACTATCACTTTCTGTTTTTTTTTTATTTCCAGAAACGGTATGTATCTGAGGTACGTTTTTAGGATCTGAATTTATGTTGCATTAGGGATCAACAGCCATTGTATATGCCCCTTTAAAGTTTATGCATTTTGCTTATGTTTTATTGCAAAAACATACAGTGATGGCCAAAACTATTACCGTGTTTCCCCGAAACTAAGACCCCCCCGAAAGTAAGGCAGGGTAGGGTGAACGGGGGGGGGTCTGTTAATATAAGGCCCCCCCCGAAAGTAAGGCCGCCGGGGGGGGGCGCTGGGGAATATAAGGCCAGTACTGTCCCCCTGTGTGTCCAGGCTCCTCCAGTGTCCTTGCAGCTGCAGCCGCGCTGGTGCAGATAGGGTTAATCACAGCCGAACATGCTGTGTGCCCAGCCTTAAGTCACAGCAGCCCGGCTCCAGCTCTGATTGGCTCCTAGGAAGCAGTGGGCGCGGCCAGATGACGTCGTGGGCTCGTCATCTAGCCGCGCCCACTGGTTCCTGGGAGCCAATCAGAGCTCGAGCCGGGCTGTTGTGATGTCAGGCTGGGCAGAATTCAGCAAGGGCACACAGCATGTTAGGCTGTGATTAACCCTATCTGCACCAGCGCGGCTGCAGCTGCAAGGACACTGGAGGAGCCTGGACACTCTGGGGGACAGCAAGGAGCCACACTGAAGGCCAGGGGAGCTGGTAAGAAGCAGTGTGTATGTGTATGTGTGTGTTTGTAAGTGTATGTTTGTGTGTAAGTGTATGTGTATGTGTGTGTTTGTAAGTGTATGTTTGTGTGTAAGTGTATGTGTATGTGTATGTGTGTGTTTGTAAGTGTATGTTTGTGTGTAAATGTATGTGTATGTGTGTGTGTTTGTAAGTGTATGTTTGTGTGTAAGTGTATGTGTGTTTGTAAGTGTATGTGTGTGTGTATATTTGTAAGTGTGTGTGTATGTGTGTGTGTTTGTCAGTGTGTGCGTGTGTGTATGTGTGTGTGTATGTTTGTAAGTGTGTGCGTGTGTGTGTATGTGTATGTGTTTGTAAGTGTATGGGTGGGTGGGTGTGGATGGGAGGCTGGAGTGGCTGGGGCTGCCAATATAAGACCCCCCCCAGAAAGTAAAACAGGGGGCCACTTTTGGCCCCCAAAAAAATATAAGACAGGGTCTTACTTTCGGGGAAACACGGTAGCACCCTTGAAATTGTTCCAAAAAATGCTATATTTCTCTCAGAAAATTATTGCAATCGCACATGCTTTTTTTATACATGTTTAAAAAGGCAAATTGGACATAAATTCAAACAAACAGTGGTAGAATAATGTGCTTTACCAAAAAGCTCTATCTTAATCTCATTTGTCTACAAGACACTTTCCCAAAAGGATTTTGGCTTACTCACATACATTTTGGTAAACTGCAGTCTAACTTTTTATGTCTGTGTGTGTGAATTCCCACTGGCTCTTCTGCCATAGTATTTCATTTTAATGCCAATGGATAGTTCAGTCTAATATTAATGCACACTGTACCTGCAGGACAGTTTGAATAAAGTCCTTTGAAACTTGAATGGGGCTGCTTATCCACCAACTGGACTAACCTGCATTGCAAAATTCTATCAATTTTTTTCTGCAATCTACGTCCAGTGAGATTAGCCACGGTGTCATGGGTTGTGAATTTCTTCATTGTGTTTTACATCATAGACAAAAAAAATCAAGATCTATGGAGATGGACTTGTTACCTTAGGATTGTTGCTATTTTTCAACAATTTTGGTTCTCAATTTATCAGTTCTCTCTTGATTTTTCTGCCCTCCATGCTTAGTTTGGCACACATAGACATACAATGCAAAGACTGAGCCAATGCCCCTTTTTATCTGGTTTTAGATGTGATTTTGATATTGTTCCACACCATTTTCTTGCCACCAGTGAATTTGAATGAGCATCACATGCTTTAAACTAAGTTGTTTGCCAACAATTTTGGAAAGCCACCAAGAATTTTGTCAAGACCATTTTGTTCCTTTCCCTGTACATGTCAGCTGGTCTAAACAAATATTCAGAATCCCCTGAATACAATTTTTGTAATTCACTGTCTGCAAATTTAGCAAAATGGTCACATTCTGCTAAATTGTAGAAAGCTAAGAAATGGTTTTAAATTAAAAAAAAATGTGTTATAGCTTTTGAAGATACAGTGAAAAGTGAGGATACCCACAATTAGCATCATGATTCAGAGGAAAGGAAAGAGTGGACAGAAAAAAGAACAAGAAGAGCCTTTTTTTTATTATACTCTGGTCTGCAGAGACCAAAGAGCATAACATGGAATATTTAATATACATTTTATAACTTCTTTGTGCAATTGGAGAAAACTGTCATATATCCAATCTCAGCATAAGTCAATCTTTGTAGTTAGTATGCTACCTTTAAAAAAAAGTTTGATCCTTACTGTTTTAAATTACACATGTCTGTGTCTAGAAAGCAAGATCAATACAACTATAATGTACCTACAAGTCTCAGTCCCAATTTAATTAAATACCAGGAGTCTTAAATTGTGCGATGAATCGGCTCTTGTTTATTGTTTCTATTCCTTTGATTCTTTCAAGCACTTTCAAAAACCAAATATCATTATCATTTTCTTGAGTCACATGTACTTATTTGTTGACATATTCTATCCTAAAAAGGATTTATTGTGACTTTAAGGTTTGAAAGTGTGCATTCTTCTATTGAATATTCTGAAGCATTTCTCATACCACTTGCAAAGATTTTCTACTCTTCAATGTCTCTTTTGTAGAGTGGATTGGATTAACTATGGGTGTTTAAACATTTTTGGACTAAGGTATAACGACAAGGTACCTTTTCTTGTATTGTATTGTATAGTTTCAATCATGGAATGCAGCTGATTGAAATGCCCAGGCTTTTTTGTTCTTGCCATAGGCACAAAAAGGTTGCCTTGAGCAGACATGGCACAAGCCAATTAATCTGGCAGATTTTGTAAGAACTCCAACCTTCACCCTTTAACACCTGTTCATGGCTCTGGTCTTACTATTGAGTCGACTGAATTGCTTCCAAAGAAAGGCTGATTTCTATTAGAAAAAACAGAGGTCATGTGAGGTTAATGTCAAGGGATCATATCAGGGACAAAACTGTAAAGTGGCTGGTCAAAATTTAAGTTGAGGTCAGTAAACAGGAGGAATCAGGAAGACAACACAAGAGACTAGGCTGGAGCCCAAGCCAGATAGCAAAAATAATTGGCTGGCACTGAAATTCAGACCTCCAGGGGTTTAACTAGCAGCAGACTTGCCCAAGGCTCTCAGAAAACAGTAATCAATATCAGACAATTAACATAATAGCTCCCCGATCTAATGTCATCAAAAGTCTCAGGAGTAAAATAGGGTTATTGCATATCACCTTGAACAAAAGAGTGGTGTTGGCTATTGGTCGAAATAGAAACAGAAGGAACAACAACTGGCACAGAAGTTACAATTTTTTATATTTCATAATTGAACCTATTATCAGCTTAATTATATGTAATTTCAGCTGAAGTGCTAAACTGCTCATGTTAAATAACATGTAAAATTAAGTAATTGAAGGCATTAACAGATTGGGTGAGAATATTCTGTTTAAAACAGATTTTGTCAAATTTCACAAATTAAGCATGGTGCTAATTGCTCGAGCAGAGTAATGTCTTCCCAGGAAATCTCCGCTAAATTGTTGAACCTATTTGTTAGACTGAATGGTCGCAATATATATACACTGCTATTGTTTTGATGAGAAATATAATTTGATTTAATTCACACCCAGGACGATCAGCATGATGCCATAGAAATGACACTTTGTTTTAATCATCAAATTTAATGCATTTAGCATTTAATATTATTCTCCCAAGGCTCATTTCTAGACAGCTCTGAATTAGGGAGATCTCGGCATTTCACTAATCAGTTATCACATGATGTTTTCTATAGAAAGAAAATATAAAACTCATTAGAAATGAGCGAATCTTTTGAAGTTCGTTTTCAGTGTGGTTTGCCAAACGGGCATATGTTCGACAAATAGATCGGCGAACAGTTTGGCGAAAGTCCGAACCCTATTCAAATCAATGGGAGACGAAATCAAGGGCCTAGAAACACCTTCAAAGGGACCCAAAATCGCAAACACAGCTCAAACCATTTTTCAGTGGTGCCCCACTGTTTTGGCACAGACATTATCTTCCTGCACTATCAATTTGGAAGGTTCAGCGCTGCTGTCACCATGTTTCCATGCCTGCTCATGAACCTTAGATGTATTCACTTAACCTCCCCCAGACTCTCTGCCAATCTTTGTGATTTGTTTCCAGTATTGCAACCAAAGTGACATCAGAATACTGTAAAAATGAATGATTGAAAAAATTGTCATGGGTCTCCTCCCCAAATTTGATAAAAGCCAAGGTAAAGGCACTAGCTGTGGTTGGCAGGCTGCAGCCGTCTGCTGCACCCTAGCTGGCAAATAAAAATAGGGCTACCCTATGGCCTATTTATTTTATTTTTTTTATTAATTAGTTTTTTAAGCTAAATACCAGCCTAAAATACCCTTTAGTGCAACATGAAAGGCACTGAAGGGTGCAAGTTTACAATATATAGGGGTGGAACATTATATAGCTGTTTGACATCTAACTAGCACTAAATCAATTTTTTCATTCATCTATAAATCTATCTTTACTTTTCATCCATCTATTTATCCATCCATCCACCCACTTGAATAGCTGAAAAGTTAAGTCATCTATAAAATCTTATTAGATGTTAAAATCTTTAAAATTAGCAGGTTGCATAGCCCCATGCATAGCGCCCCCATTAAATGCTCTTCACCCTGGCTCTCTTGCTACCCAGGTGCTTTGGTAAACAGGGTAATGTTATAAGGAATTGAATGGCAGCAAGGCGAGAGGTTAGTAATATTGATGGGTGAATCAGATAGCCGATATTACTAACCAAGTCAGTAATGACACAAATAACCACATTAATAAATATTTCACATTAACAATAACCCCGATACATTCCTCTTTCACCTTCACTCCCTCTTCCCACATTGATATCAACCCCAATGCATTCCTCTTTCACCTTCACTCCCTCTCCCCACATTGATATCAACCCTGAAGGTTGAATAAACAAAGCTTCACCTAAACTGATGTGTTCTGCCTCTCTTTTTCCTTACATCAAAACCTTGTTTGACCGTACCGTGACATGGTCTGATCATACCACATCTCCTGGTCATCACCAGCACAAGATCACAGCTGATTCTTTTTGTGAAGTAAAAAATGTCTCTGTCTTATTTTAGAAAACATTTTCCCTCAAATAATTATTTGTAGTCCCATGCTGTAATGTCTGTATTCTTTTTTACTTCCACTCTGGTCCAGGAGTTTCATGATCGAACCATGTCCCATGTACAGTCAGGCACAACCAATACACAGTACATAACAAGGACACATATATAAGATTATCTCAGCACAGGAACATTTTTCTAAACACATCAATTTGTGGAAATTATTTTTATACCAAGATCTACTGATTAGAGTTAACTTTAAAATTAACTTTGCTCATGGGAAAACCCCTTTAAGTTGAATTTATGAAAGCCTATTATTGCCAAAAAAATATAATATTCAAATTAGGATTTTACATTATAAATTGAACAGTGCAGATGTTGAGTGCCGTGCCAACACTGATCTCAAATTCATGGCTTACCATAAGAATGAGTCCTCAGTAATGTAGTCCTGACAACCCACTTAAAATATAACTTTTGATGTCCTGATGGAGCAGGAACCTGTCGCAAAGTTAACTAAGGGCTACATAGTTAGTTGGTAAACCCCTGCTTTGAATGTACGATGCAATGTATGGCTAAGTGCCCACTGTGCATTTTTGCTGCATTTTGTGCTGCGTTTCTGCACCAAAAATGCAGCACCCACAGCTTTGTAATGACAGTCTACGTGATTTTTCAAAAGCTGTGCCCACCTACGCATATCTGCCGCCACTCCACCACCAGATCTGCTGCACCCCTAACCTACTGCCTCCTCCCCATTATCCTGTAGACTGTAAGCCCGCAAAGGCAGGGTCCTCTCCCAGTCTGTCATTGTTAATTTGTTTACTGTAAACTATATCTATAATTTTGTATGTAACCCCTTTCATGTACAGCACCATGGAATTAATGGTGCTATATAAATAAATAAATAATAATAATAATATTAATAATAATAATTTGGGTGCTGTGTTTTTGGTGCAGAAATTGCATGCATTTTTTATGTCCCTGAAATTAACTTGCCCGATTTTGGGCTGAATTTTCCCCTTAGACTCCACTCAAACCCCCAGACAAAAGCACCACAAACGAATGGGTATTCCTACAGTCCATTTGTAGTGCATTCTTCCTGTGATTTCCAAAACAAAAATGCACCAATACTCCCCCTCCCTAGCGATCCCACAGCAATCCTACAGCGATCCCTGGTGATCCCTGGTGATATTTTAATTCCAGGTACTGACAAAAGTGACTGAAGGACCTGGGCAGCCCCATGTGACTGGTCATGTGACTCAACCTGTAACATGATCAGCCTCTTATTGGACAAAATCCACAGGTCCTTGCGCTGCCCGGAAAAAAGATGTTACCGATCACCGTTGGCTTGCCAGAGGGTGAGAAAGTATCTGTGTGTGTCTGTATGTGTCTCTCTGTGTGTTAATCTATCTTTGTGTCACCTTATTTGTGCTGCATTTTGTGCTGTATTTGTATGTGCACAAAGGCAGGTCAAACTCAATAGATTTGTGCTGCTTTTGTTGCATTTGTGTATATACAAATGCAGTACAAAAATATGCACAGTAGGCACACAAAGTCAACTAAAAGCCTGCTAACTAGTAGCAAATTAGAACAATGAAACCACAGTAGACCTTTCTGCATCAAATTTAAGGATATGGCCTTATCTTATCTCTAGATATCATCAGTAATTGGGTTTGCATTTTTAAAGAGGACCTGTCACCCCCCTGCTGTATGGCTATCTAAATGCAGCACTGAATGCAGCATATCTGCTGCAATCAGGGAAGGGGTCTCCCATGTATCTGTGTGTTGTGTACCCCGAGATATAGCCTTAGTAAAACTCACTGTTAGAAGACATGAGGGCAGTTACTTATGCAGGAGCCAGCTCGATTGACAGGGGCCATTCCTTCCCCCTCTACCTGTTTGTGCTGCCTCCTACTGTGCTGTTTATGTATATTTATATACTGTGTACTATAAATTACTCATTTTTCCACTCTACCTTTTTAATTCTTCTCTTTTCCATTAGGTCTATGACATCACAGCTTTATGTAGAACTAGAAAGTCTCTTTTCACAGCAAAAGTTAATTGTATGCAGAGGAGCTGAGTCAGATAATGAGTAATACAAGGCACAAATAAGGACAGAAGGAGAAAGGACCCTGCCCACGAGGGCTCACAGTATACAAGGGATGGGTGAGGACACACTAGGAAAGGGTAAAGCTGGTCATACAGCGGTTTAGTAGACTGAGGATGCTGGAAAAACAGACTTCCTGTTTCTACATAAATATTAGAATGAGTCAAGTTTGTTTTTAATAACATGATGACATAGAAATAATGGAAAAAGAGAAGAGTTAAGTGGGAAGAAGGGCAAATTAGATACAGTGCTATTTAATGTGATGATTGAAATATATTAAGTGGAGAAAAAACTTTATGAGAGTGCTTCTTTATTTTCATGGACCAATGAGTTAGGCTGCCTTCACACTTGCAGATGCATCTGCAGCGTTTTGCAGATGCATCTGCAAGTGTCAGCATGCAGACCGCGGCCCCTATGGTTATAATGGGCGCACCGCGGTCTGAAAGCACTCATTCATTCCTATATGTGAACCGTCCGCAGGCGGATGCCTGCTTACAGATCACACACTCCCGCCCGCACCATGGACGCGACATCTCGCGTCCATGGTGCGGGCGGGAGTGTGTGATTTGTGCGCAGGCATCCGCCTGCGGACGGTTCACATATAGGAATGAATGAGTGCTTTCAGACCGCGGTGCGCCCAATTATAACCATAGGGGCCGCGGTCTGCATGCTGATACTTGCAGATGCATCTGCAAAACGCTGCAATGTGTGAAGCCAGCCTTATGCTATTAAAACGTAGCACCTTAATATTTAATCCTGATCCCTCTAAAATGGGGATTTGCAGAACATTTCTTTTTTTTCACTGGAGTGGTACTTTAAATCTAGTTCCCCTGATCCCTGTGTCATACTCATTCTCTGGCTTCTAAAACATTTTCCCACGCCTCTCTGGTTGGTCTTCTGTGACTTGTGACCTGTTGGAAGCTCCAGTGTTTGATTGAGCACATCAGAGGTAACAACTCAATGTATCTCCATGAGAGCCTTGTTCTGGCCTCGTTCTGGTTGTCATAGAATTGCATTGAGACCTTGTGGCATAACATCTGACTTTTTGTCAGTTAGAAGAAATGGACACAAGTTGGCGCCGCTTGTCCGGAGCGGCTTTGGTAAAACTTGAAGCTGTCGGAAAGCGAGTATATGACAGAAAGCAGAAGACTTAGCCTCTCCAGCCTCTCCAAAAAACCACTGGAGTGGTGCTTTAAACTTTCTGTTTTCTCCAATAAAACAAGATATAGACTCCTTTAGAAATGAAGCAGCAAGATAGTGTACAAGTTTTGTTTACCACTGTAAAACACTGATGGGATATTTGACCCACGCTCTCCAATATCTTTTGTTGTGAACTGGAAGAAAATTGTTAAGAAAGGGTCTGATAAAAATAAGAATTACATTGGAACTCAAAGTTGCCCGCTCCTAACTCTAGAAAATAACACTGTCAGCTTGGCTGGACTGCAAGTATGCAAGTAAATGTAGTATATAGCACTATCTACCATGTGGGTTTATTGCTATCTCTGAGAGCATGTGATATATATATATTTTCAGATAATTTGTTTTTATGCTATGTCCTACTGTTAATGGTTTATTGTTAAATGCACATTGATTTCTCAAATATTGTTGTTTCATAGATAAGCTAAAAGTGACATTTTCCTCCTATATTTCAAAATGTAAATCAGTCTGATTTTCTATAAATTCATAAATTGAAGCCACTATCTTTATTAGACTGACACTTTAGCTTCCAATTCTGCAATAAGTGCAAGAGAATAGGGTGTGTGACAGAAGTTGACGAACATCAAATAATGGTATGACCTCAACATAGATCAGTAGGAATGAGCACATTGATTTGAAAAGTATTAAATTTGCCTCAAATTTTTAGGAATTCAAATATTTGAGATCTGCTATTCTTGAATCACTTAAAATACCCATGATCATTTTATACAGAATATTGGAACTAGAAAATGATCATTTGACCTCTGACATGGCAGGCTGGAATATCCCATAATACTGAAAGCTATGATATCATATGTTTTTTCACATTTAATCAGGAGGGAATTTTATAGTCCATATAAGAGCAAAAGCTGGAAATGTAGTAGTCAATCCTAAATTGTTTTAATTAGCATGAAAATAAGCAAGTCTTCAAGTTACTTGCTTTTTCTATCTCCTGTTATTCTAATGCAATGACAGCTTTTATCTTTCATGTTGTGCAGCTGATTTCCATGGAGCTCGGTCGCTTGTGTCTGATTAGACCCTGAGATACTTTATGCTGTAGCTACGTTGCATTACATGTTATCACAGCTACAATCCTCCAGGATATTGATTTCTTTACAGCAGTTAACTGTTCAGCTCCCTCCACATCTTTATCCTCTCCTGACAAGCTGCTGATACAATTCTTGCAAAATCACATGCCCACACCTTAAGCAGCTTTGAGAAAAGGTCTTTTAATCACTGGTCTCACTTTCTTGAGCTGGGTTCTTTTTATAATACCGTTGTCTCTATGTGTAAATATACTGACAGCAGTGAACACTCCAGAGCAACCCCTTGATAGCTGAAACTCCTATAACAGAACTTATACCAAACTTCTCCTAATACAACATTTCTACTATTCACTAGAACTGTCGTTTATGGTGAACTGTCATTTATGGAGGAGAGCTCACCCTGCCAGGAACCAAGATGTGAAAGACTGTAAAGCTGTGTGCTGCTCAAGAGAGACCCTGAGAATAACTCCTTTAATAGTGAGGGGATGTCACAGCTCACAGTATAAAGAGAGAAAGCCATAGAACACTAACATATTGTACAGAATTGTACATATTGTGATGAAGATTAGTGTGTGAGGAATGAGAATAGTCAAAGATTTAATCGACTGAAAGTGAAGGATACAGAGGAGTAGCTTGCTTTGTAGTACCTTAGATCAGATGAATTGATTCACCGTGAATACATTTTGTGGCTAATTTCAACAAATGTTAAAAACTCATATAGGACACATTTAGGAGCTTGTGATTAGTTGGTGCCCAGCGCTAACTAACCCCTTATGTGCTATGGCTTTATGTACAGACTCAATACGATATAATAATTTTTTACTCTTACTCAGGGAAGTTTATTAAATGACTCTGTGTACAAAAATAGATTCACAGTATATATCAAAAAGTATGTAATTAAAACTTCCTTTAGAAATCTTAAAGCCATAGCACATTGGGGGTTAGTTAGCACTGGGCACCAACTAATCACATACCCAGTTATTAAAACAAAGGAGGGAGGAAATCCCCATAGCAGCAACACACCAGGTCATACTGGTGTATACCCCCATAAAGGCGAGCTCCGTTATATAAAAAACAAGTTGCATAATAAACATTTAGGAGCTCGATATATCTGCCAGAAAATGAAAATACACAACATAGTTCCAATGGAGTGCAAAGGTAAAAGGTTGGGGCATAGAAAATATGTAAAAAGAAAACATTTTCAGCACATACCAGCAGGTAGTATCATCTGTCCCAGTCTTTTTCAGAAAAATGCTACTCAATCTATGTGGTTATCAGCCTGAGATTTTCTCAGATGAACTTGAGGAAATATGTGGAATCCAACTGCACTGCTGTACAATCGACCATATACACATTTAGAACGGTCATGCGGTATTTTGCATTCTGTTTAATCAAGCTTTGCACCACCATATATTCTATGCAATCGACCATATACAAAAGGAAATTGGTGAATTCAAGTGGCTTTATTAAATGCGATTCAAGGTGCATTCCTCACTCCTTCAACAGGACAACCACCAATACAGTCTGTTTGCAGTGATACAGCTTATAGACATCCGAATGTGATGCCAGACAAGTTCAGCTTTTTCTCAGATGTGCTGGCAGCTGTTACAACATCTGCACTTTTGCTCAGAACAGAAAACGTGATGGCTCCTTACCAGTTGCAAGAGTGACAGTATTGTCAACTGCAACTCGCACCCTGTAATTTATTGTTATGAGTGCAGTACCTGCAACATGCACTATGTAGGATACACCACCAAAAAGTTTAAAAAAGAAGATAACCTGCCAAAAATATTATAAACAAAATTGTCACATATTCGGGTCAGCCAAACATTTTGTTTTCATGTACAACTGTGATTTTTCACCTTTTACTTTTTTTTGCTATTGAAAGAGTTCAATATTCGGTCGGAGGCGTTAGTTGGCAAAATAATTTAGCGTTATGGGAGGCATTTTGGATTCTTATCCTCAATTCAAAACATGAACATGGTGTGGATACTAAATTGATTTGTTTTATATTTACTATGTCATTTGTTCTTCATGTGTTCATTTTGCATGTCCTATTTTCCTTTTCTGTATGTATGCATTTTGTTTCATGTTTTCTTATTGGTCTATGTCTTGATGGCAAGGATTGGTCTATTAAATATAAATTATGATTGAGCTTCCTCCCAAATTTTGTTGAGATTCTATGGCATTATCAAAATGTATTGATTTACACACAAATATTTATTTAAAATAATGTACATTTTTTTAAATTTATTTTTCATAAAGGTTCTTATATTTTTTTGAGTAGTTTTCCCATTGTCCTCACTCTGTGTGCTAGTTGGACATCAATAATTTAAATAGCTTTCTCATCGCCTACACATCACCCTATCATTAAAGCCTAACCGTCGTTTAATTTTTATTTAATAGTAATGTAGAGCAAATGATCATAATCAACTTTCATATATACTTAATTAATGAAATCAGGAAGGAAACCATTAAGAAACCTTCCACAAGATGTCCTCAGCAGGCTGTGTGTGAAGCTCATTCTTAGTCACCTCCAATTTTAGGGGGTGTGGCCTAAACTGCATTCACAATACAGATGATAAGACTGTCAAATTACATCAAGCAGGCATCGTGCTAAGCTCAAACAGCTCCTGTGAGATCTTATCTGACTCCTTGTTCACATGGCCTCTGCTATGTGCTCTGTGATAACACGGAGCAGAACCATGTGAATGGAGGTGTTGGCATGATGTAATTTGACAGTCTTATCATCTGTATTGAGAACGCAGTTAAGGCCACGCCCCCTGATGATGGAGGTGACTAAGAATGAGCTTCACACACAGCCTACTGAGGACATCTTGTGGAAGTTTTTTTTTAATGGTTTCCTTCCTGATTCCATTAATAAAGTTTAGGTAAAAGTTGATTATAATCACTTGCTCTACATTACTATTAAATAAAAGTTTAAATGACAGTTTCGCTTCAAGGGCGTTTTTGTGCCCGAGAAACACATCCGATTTTTCTAAGTGTTTTGTAGCTCCGCAGATTTTAAAAAGGTTTTTTTAAAACAAAATACTGATTTTATCTCCACAAATGTGCTGGAAAAATGTTATTTTTTTCAGATTTCAAATGATTCACTCATCTGTACACACCATCATTGATTATTTTTCTCTACAGTAGCCATACATTGGTGTTTAGTCCATTATAATCCCACAGAACTATACATGAATAAAATCACCTTTGTTTTGGTAGTATATATCCATCTGAACCATATGTGTAAACCATGATTAATTGATAGTTTAGAAGTTAGTGATCCTAGGCATCAGCTGAATGGTTAGCACCGGACACAAAGTTTTCTTAGTGCCCCATGTTGACCCAGATATAACCCAGAGTTTACCAAAATACCTGTCAAACATGATGAATTGTTGTAATTTTATATTTTTTTATTTACTTTCCATCATTTTATTGTTTTCTCCAAGGAGGATATTGTCCATATAGCCTTTTATTGTAAGAAATAAATCCTCCAAGATCACAGGACCCCAGCAGCTTCATATTACTGGTAATGATAAATGCATTATTAGGACATCTGTTCAGGATGCTTACAATATAACTACATTATACCGAAAAAAAATAGCTATGATTAACTGTTTTCTAGAGGATACTGCAGTTCATTTTTGATTGTTTGCCAATCGCATCCAGTAAGAGGGGGAGTAAAAGCTTCTTGTAGATTGACAGAAAGAAGCAGGAAATTGTATAATTCTAATAAATGGAATCATACAAGGGTCACCACGGCCACCATTAGAAGCATATGAGGCTTTAATGTGATTCTAGCAAAAAATTGAACTGTGAATATATTATTTCAACAAGAAGCAAAGTGTAAACATCCTTTGCAATATAGCCACATCGGACTACAGACATTAAGTCAAGAAAATCATTGGCTTGTGTTGCGTTAGTTTTACATATTTCTTCCACATCATTTGTCTCTTTACTACTACCATATATATACAGTTTGTATATATAAATATATATTTATCTCTCTCTCTCTCTCTCTCTCTATATATATATATATATATATATATATATATGTATGTATATATATAGCCATTTATCTCTCTCTCTTTCTCTCTCTTTCACACACTTAATTTAATTCAATTCAATTTAAATGAGCTTTATTGACAAGACTAAAGGTACCGTCACACGCGGCAATGTTGCTAGCAATTTCACTGGCAATTTGCTGGTTGCAGTGAAATCATGGACACATTGTTCCATTTTGTAGCCGTGTACAAATGTAACAATGTGTCCATGATTTCACTGCAACCAGCAAATTGCCAGTAAAATTGCAAGCAATATTGCCACGTGTGATGGTACCTTAAGTATACATTTTAGCATTGTCAAAGCAAATGGTGAACATAGGGTAATGGGTAAAAGGACGCATCTAGAGTTGGGTATAGAGGTCGAGGATATATCAGGCTCCTTTTAGTCAGGAGACAGGGACATGTCTAGGGTGGGTTATAGAAGTTCACGAGTATGCACATTGTTTGGCAGGCACTGACTTATTCCACTTTAATGTTCCTACAGTAGTATCGTTAGTTTCTCTTCCTCCTCTATGGAGGTCGAGTCTGTGAGGAGAGCAGATTGTCTCCTACAGTGATTGTTCCTCACTATGCAATATTTGGGGCACCTCAGTTCAAAGTGGTCCTCATCCTCCATGGCCTCCTAAGGGAACTGCTGGCAAAGTCTGCTCTCTTAGAGCTTGTAGTTCTGTCTGTGTTGCCCGGATTCGATGAGTAGGCTGTGGGCACTCACTCTGTACTGGCTCAGAATCTGTAGCTCTTTGGGGTTTTCTAGTTTCTCTACTGTAGATATGTGACCAGTATGTACTCCCTCTGTAGGTTCTGGTATATTGTCAGTTTCTTTGATTTGATTATGTCATTCCTCCAGATGTTGATATATTCCCCTCTGCCTTTGTGTAACATCTTCCTGATTTTGCCTTTTGTCAGGCCATGTAGGTTTTTGACATTGTCAGGCTGGCTTTGAGTGCTTTGTGTTAGAAAGCTTCCTGTGGCTTCCTGGTTTAGCAAGGTTTTGTGACGGTAGGAGCTGGGACTACTACTATCTTTCTGCATATATATTTCAAATATGCAAATAGAGTCCGTGGAGCCTCGTTTAGGAGTCTCAAACATGGGAGTAGCCAGATATCCCTCCTTGAGGAGACCACCATAACCACCATATTAAGTGGCTCTTTCAGTCAATATCCAGCTCTTTACGAGTTTAAATACATGACAAGGGAAATATCAAGGCCAGGTATCCATCCACAGAAAGCTGTTTCGGGTTTTTCCCCTCATCAGTGTGGAGTAGGATTCTGGCTAGGTGGGAGCAATGCCTGTTAGACCAACATCATGAAACAATAACTGATCTCAGGGAGATCAGTCAAAGAAAACACTGCGAGCAGCTGGCAAAAGCACTCTAATACAGTGACATCCTAAGTGCATTGCCCCCTGGGATATACGAATATGCATATAGAGTCCGTGGAGCCTCATTTATGAGTCTCAAACACGGCACTAGCCAGCTATCCCTCCAGGGAAGGACCTAGCCATGCACCTTGGATTTCACTGTGTTTGAGACGTTGTGTTTTCTTTCACAAAGTACTCATTGAGTGAAATTTGCATATTCGCAGTGTTTTCTTTGACTGGTCTCCCAGAGATCAGTGATTGTTTTGTGATGCATATATTTTTCAAAAGAGATGCTAATCATGATAGACTTTTTTGAAGGATGAAAAATCCAAAATTATTTTTATGATATACTACTGGGTTTTTTTCATTATTTTTCTGCTGTGTTTTCTTTAAGTGGTTTTGAAGAGGCTTTCTAAATATGTTTTTGCAAACATCTCAAATGGTTTTCTGACTTGATGTTGCCATGTTTAGAGCAGATTTCACAAATGACATATAATTTCTTTTTTCTCTCAATGAGGTTTTCAAGAGATTGTCAGAAAAAACACTCATACAGTTCAGAGTGGACTTACCCTAATGGTGCCGTTACACAGCACGATCTGGCCAGCGATGTCGGAAGCGATGCGCGGGTGCCCGCTCTCTTCCGACATCGCTGGCCAGCTGTCACACAGCATCGCTGCGGTCGGCGATGCCCCAGCGATGCGGGCGGTGACATCGCTCGCTGGGCTGGGCCCAGCCCAGCGAGCGATCCGTAGCGACGCTGCGGTATAGGCTGGATCGCCGCCGACATCGCTCTGGCGATGTCACACGGCGCGATCCAGCCTTATTGCAGGTCGCCGGTTGACAGGTTTACGGTTCTTCCCGTAAACCTGACAACCTGCGACCAGCGATAAAACGCGGTCGCGCCGCTCGTTTACACAGCGCGACGTCGCTAGCGACATCGCTGATACGTCACTTTTTCGGCGATGTCGCTAGCGACGTCGCCAGGTGTGACAGCACCATAACAGTCCAAACCTTATAATTTTCAAACATTTTTGTTTAATTTTTACATACTTTTAAGTCATAAAGGCTAGTGGGACTGTTATCTGTTTGATACATATTAGCTTGATCAGCTGGCTGCAAATACTGCAAAAGGCAAAAGTATTGACAAGCGGTATACAGGCACAATGAATAATTGCTATTAAAAGTTTAAGAAACAGCAACTAAGGAAGACACAAACACAAAGGAAGAACTTCTGATATGCTGTCATGTACAGGGCCATCCCAGAAGTTGATTATAAGTAGACTTGCACATGCAAGCTAGTACCTAAAACAAAGGCACTATTTCTAGAAATAGAAAAGATAAAGTGAGTGCATAGGAAATATTATATCAGCTGTGAAATGAAAAATATGTGCAGCATGGTAGCTCAGTGGTTAAACTGCAGTCTTGCAGCCAGTTGTTGTTTTTTTTTTTCGAATTCATTTTGGACACAAACTACACCCCAAAACTGTGCTTTTAAGCTTAGTGTGGGACAATCAAACACTGCTCATAGCTAGCGCTAGGCCAAACACCCACTGTACCCGACCGCAGCGATGCTTGCTCCAGTGCTTTGCAAACGTAAAGCAACCTAACACAAACAGGTTTGCTCAACACCATTCAGCTACCTAATCCGAACTGAACCTTGAATGATTCCCTCATCTCTAATCATAAATGACAGTAACATTGCTATTGAAAGTTAATTAAGATCATCACGGGAACATTTGAGCATCAATGTTAGAAAAGAAGGTGATTTCATGGGAATTGTAGAATTAATTTGATAGTGTCTACATTTTTTCTAAACACAATTTGAAATTTATAATAATTCTTTGTAAAGTAATTGATAACATTCGGACTGCATTATATTATTTAAGCAAGTAATTATTTATTTACCGCCTTCAGCTCAATCTTGAGCCATGACAGCTTGATGGATAAACAGTTTGTAGAAGATGGATCTTGTGCGAGCCTAGATAGGTCCATCAGGGTATTCACTTAAAAGTATAAAGCCATTGCATTTATGGTCTTCATCTTCGCATTGTACCTTCTGTTCTTCATACCATAAAAGCTTAAATGAACCCCTATAAAGAGGTGAAGGAAGGGAGAAAGGTGATGTGCCTATCTAAGAGTGGCTATTTACAGTCACCAAAATAATCAAATTATGCACTCAACTGAAATGAGTATATATTCGCCAATAACACTGAGAGATCCCTATGGAATATTGTCTCTCCATAGGCTAGGGTCAGAATAGTGCTATTTTCTGCTCTCAGGGGGGTTCCGTTAAAAACATAGAATTTAGGAGCCTTGACGCAGTGTTACCAGCATGGTAACGCTGCGTCAGCATTGCCATTTCATCCCTATGGTGATGGAGCCCCAACTTCAGCTCAAATGCTGGCATCTGAGTGCTGGTGTTTGAAATCTTATGCTTTTTCCTAGCGCATCACATGACGAGCTCTGAAGGTCTTGTGATGCGCTAGGACAAAGCGAAAAGATTTCAAACACCGGCACTCAGATGCCTGCGTTTGAGTTACGCTCGGGGCTCTGTCACCATAGGATGAATTGGCAGCGCTGATGCAGTGTTACCATGCTGGTAACACTGCATCAAGTCTCCCAAATTCTATGTTTTTAATGGTACCCCACTGCGAGCAGCAAATTGCGCAAATCTGACCCTAGCCGTAGTTGGTCTGCAGCACACCCAGGGCACTACTGTGAACTCCACATGAAGCTTCAGTAGGGATGGAAATGAAGGAATGAATCCAGGTTGAAACCAGTGGTGCCCCCAGTAGACTTTAGTATAATAGATGAAATTTTATTGTACTAAAAATTTTCAATGCAATAAAATGTCATCAAATATACTGGAAGTTTCCTGGGAGTGCCACTGATTTCAGCCCTGGGATTCATTAACTTCCTACCATAATGTCCTTCTCTAGTAATTCTTCTCTTCGTATGATGTGTCCAAATTAAGCAAATTGTAGCTTGGTATCCTTGCTTCGAGTGACATATTTGACTTGATTTGTTCCATTATTAATTTGTTTGTTCTCCTGGCCATCCATGGTATTGATAGCATCTTTTTCCAGCACCACATTTCAAAGGCGTTGATTCTTTCAGTCTTTTTTTTTTTTGTCCATGTTTCCCTTCTGTATGCTACTACAGAAAAGACCAGACTATATATAGCTATGTCTTTGTTTCCTATGAAATGTTCCTTGATTTGAAGACCTTGTCCAGTGACTTCATTGTTGATTTTCCCATAGCTATTTCCCTATTGTCTTCCGGTATTGTTGCACCTTGAGTGATCATTGATCCCAGTAGGTTAAAGTCCTTTACAACTTCAAGTTCATCGTTGTCCATCTCAAATGCATCCTTGTCGTGCCTGGCAGTAGCTGAAATCTTTGCCTTTTTTGTGTTTGAGTAGCAGGCCCTTGTTTGAGTTTCCAACTTTAAACTCCATATTAAGTCCTTCATTCCGTCTAGCAAGTAATTAACCACCTATATACATAGAGAGGTTTCATGAAAAATTATCCTTTCCCACTACGTACAACCATTTGTTAGTATATTCAATAAAATTTCTTGTTTCTTTCAAGAGGAGCCTCCCTATTGATAATTAAATAGCCCGAAGATACATATGCCCACGTTTCTACTTTTGGAAATGGTACTTGAAGGATGAATTTCCACTCCTTGAGCTCTTCCAGCATTATACTGTTATGGTGGGTTTACACTACTGGGGAAAGAAACATTTTCACACAAGCTGCATACGATAAATAAATCCTAATATTTTGCACATTAAGCTATTGCGATTGTTTATATGTGATATATAAAATTTATTAGATATTGAAAAACACAGATGCAGAATCATAGCTCTATGCATCTACATTACCCTTATATATTTTACAAACCTTAGAAGGCACTAAATATGTGATATTGCAAGAAGGTTAGAAAATCCCTTAGGATCAAAGTCGATCAAATGTATTCAATATAAATGCCTCTGACAGAACATATGGACAGAACTGAGAGAAGATTTAGGGAAACTGTTTCATATAATGTGGAGCTTTAAATATTTTTACGTTTCCATGGTAACTACTACAAAATTTTTTCATGAACACACATTTAAATGTGTTCAGTTCCATTTGTTCGTAATTTGAATATTTGTAAATGGAAAGATATATACTTGATAGTATCTTTATGAAATTGACCTCAAATATATTCCTGTAAAAATAGACAGTGTATTACTAATATTGTATGCAATTTCTTTATGTTTATCTCATTCACAAAGCACATAGTCAAGTTTATAGAATTTACCCTATTTCGTGACTATTTTTCAGACATTATTTACCGTGTATACTCGAGTATAAGCAGAGTTTTTCAGCACAATTTTTGTGCTAAAAGTGCCCCCATCGGCTTATACTTGAGTCACTCAGTATTTGCTGTGGGGGGGGGGGCCTGTGACCAAGGGCTGGAGGAGACAGGAGGGGGCCGCAGTGCCACGGGAGGTCACGTGGGGCCGCTCATTAGAGTAATGAATATGCACTGCATCCCCCCATCCATCAGCGGCGGGGAGAACGGTGCAGATTGCACTACACTGGCCCCCAGCAGTGATATACAGCCCCTCCTCTTTTGTATCTGTCCCCCAGGCTGTGGCACCTGTTAAAATAACAAACATTGTATACTTTACCTTTCCGGAGACTCCTTGTTGGCAGCGCTGCGTCCTCCGGTCTCCCTGCTTCTTTCTGCTTTTGCTGGTGACATGTGACCGGCGCAGCAGTGATGATGTCATCGCTGCTGCTTCGGCCACAGCAATAGAAGCCGACTCAAGCAGGAAGAAGTCGGGAGACCAGAGGACGCGGTGCTGCCAGAAAGGAGTTGTCGGAAAGGTAATGTATAAAATGTTTGTTATTATGTGTGCCGCAGCCTGGGGGACAGATACTAACGAGTTGGGGCTGTATATCACTGATGGGGGTCAGAATACTAAGGAGTGGGGAATGTATATCACTGATGGGTGCCAGAATACTAAGGAGGGGGTCTGTATACTAAGGAGGGGTCCTGTATACTAAGGAGGAGGCCTGTATACTACTTTTTGGAGCCTGTATACTACTGCTGGGGGCCTGTGTACTACTGCTGGGGCCTGTACACCACTACTGGGGGCGCTATATACCAGGATGGGGGGCTATATAACAGGATGGGGGTCTGCTGCATTTCTCACCCTAGGCTTATACTCGAGTCAATA
Source organism: Allobates femoralis (assembly GCA_033576535.1). Lineage (NCBI taxonomy): Eukaryota > Metazoa > Chordata > Amphibia > Anura > Aromobatidae > Allobates > Allobates femoralis. Next base: position 141,971,324 of record JARQOC010000002.1, read on the forward strand.
CATTTCCCTAGTTTTGGAGGGTAAAATTAGGGGCCTCGGCTTATACTCGGGTTGGCTTATACTCGAGTACATACGATATTAAATAAAATAAAATAAAATACAATTAGTAGCAAAAAATGTTATGATAAAATGAAAAACTATGAAGGACTGTTAATTTTTGTCACCTAAGCCAAGATGCTTCAAGGGTCTTCTGTAAGTGCTTAAATACTTTCATGGAGTGGTGTTTTACTATTAGGAGGACAACCAGTGAGGACAGTGAATGACTCCAATGGTCACATGTAAAGAACAGTAAAATTACTTTGTGCTCTCTGGTCGTGGACAAGACCTGCATGAATTTTCTTATCCTCATGCATTCGATGCTCCGCTTATGATTTATAGTTTTGTCTCGTCATCACCTGTCGCCCCACACTTCACATACGATGACACTCCAGGCTGGTGAATCAAATTCCGTGCTGGAGCAAGTGTGTGCAGCTCCTGTCCATTGCCAAACCACGCTGACATTGACCACAGAGATGGGTTTTACTAGTGATGATTTTACTAATTTCCCTCTTCCGCTCTCTGACCATAATCTTCTTTCATTCTCAGTCAAGAATTGTCAACCCATTAAGGACATCCCCAACTCCTACACTTACAGGAATATACATGCCATTGAACATCCAGAAATCCATAAAGAATTTACAGTCTTCATTGGCCCCTATTTCCTGCCTCTCTTGTCCTGACTCTGCTCTAAAATTCTATAATGAAACACTGCAAAGTGCCCTGGATGAAGCTGCACCTCCTACACTTAAAACAACTTGGCAACGACAGCAGCAACCCTGGCACACACTGCAAACATGGTTTCTCCAGTGGTGCTCCATGTGCGCAGAATGCCTGTGGAGAAAATTCAAACTCGACGAAGATTTCATCCATTATAAGTTTATGCTAAAAACATACAACGCCGAACTTCACCTCTCCAAACAAGCTTACTACAACACCCTTATCACATAACTAGCCAACAATCCTAAACGATTATTTGACACTTTCCACTCTTTCCTCAGTCCAGGAGTACAAGCCCCAACCATCTGCCTCACAGCTGACGATCTGGCCAAAGACAAAATTGACCTTATACAACGGGCACTTTCCTCACAGCCACAGAACATCATTCATTCTTCTCCCTCCTGCACTTCGTCTAACTCACTTTCGGTCTTTGATCTGGTCACAGAGGAAGAAGTCACCTGACTCCTTGTGTGGAGCCCACTGGGAAGGGGTACTCAGTACTGGATTGGGGTACTGCTGGGGATATCACGGCGGTCTTGGTCCAGACCGTGTCCCGGGTTCCGCATGTAATGAGGGGATATTTACAGGGGAGTTTGTTGTGATGCCACCCATGGGTTGTGGTCAGGGTGACCACCGCTGCTGCAGAACCTCCGGGGATGATGTTGGGCAGCTGGGGATGTAATGGCTCTCCACAGGTAGAGCTGGGTTCCCTGGGGCAGTGGAAGTAATAGTCTATAGATGGTGCTATGGATGTTGCAGGATAGGGGTAGTAGTAGAGATGATGGTAGTTTGTGAGGGTACGCAGGATTTGAGCACAAGGATCACACACACTCACGGTTTTGATGTTCTCCAAGGCTTTACTGGAGTTGTTCAGCAAGTAATGTCCACGGAGTCTGTACCGGGGCTGGGTTGCTCCCACCCTGTCCGGGACTTCAGCTTCCCACTGCTGCGCTGTGTGTGTGGCTCTGCTGCCGCTTTAGCTAGGCTGCTGGCTCTGTTTCTCCTCACAGGTACCCCCTTTGCTAGGCAACTTGAGTCTTTCTGTGTGCTTCTGACCCCGCCGTGCTGCTTCGCTGAGGTACAGTGTAGATCTACAACCTCCACTATCCCAGTGTTTTCTGTGCTGCATGTTTCAGTCACAGATTCGGATCCGGTATCCGGTCTCTGTGCTCCCCTGGGGCGAGTTATGAGGTAACTCAGTCTCCCAGATATGTTCCTCTGTTTCTTGTACTCCTCTCCTCAGACCCTGGCTTCAGGTCTGAAAGTAGTCAGTGGTCCCTGTCAGGAGCTCAGCACTACTCCCATTTACAGGTCCTCCTCCTAGTGCTCCCTGCACTAAACTGAACTGTCAACCGTAAATTATCAACTCTCAACTAACTACTTCCTCCTCATATCAGAATATATAAGGGAGCTGATTTAGCTCCCCCTTCTGGCCTAGAGGTGCTAGTGCAATGTCAGGTGTTGTGTGGGGAGTTAACCCTTGTGATGTTACTGTGGCACTTAACCCCTGGGGTGCCACACTTGCATCTTCTCACCCTACTACCTGCACCAGCGACCCTATTCCCTCACATCTGCTTCAATCGCTTTCCCCAGCTGTCACATCTCACCTGACTAAAATATTTAATCTTTCCCTCTCATCTGGTCTTTTCCCCTCCTCCTTCAAACATGCTAGCATTCACCCATTATTCAAAAAAACATCCCTTGACCAGAACTCTGCTGCTAACTACTGACCTGTCTCTTCATCTCTAAATTCCAGGAACGTTTGGTCCACTCCCATCTGATCCGCTATCTCTCTGACAATTCTTTTCTTGACCCTTTGCAATCCAGCTTCCGCTCCTTACACTTTACTGAAACTGCCCTCACTAAAGTCTTTAATGATCTACTAACAGCTAAAGGTAATGGTCACTACTCCCTACTGATCCTCCTGGATCTCTCCACAGTATTCGATGCTGTGGATGACCAGCTCCTTCTCTCTATGCTCTGCTCTATTGGGGTTAAGGTCACCGCTGTCTCCTGGTTCTCCTCCTACCTCTCTGACGGCTTCTTCTCTGTATCTTTTGCCGACTCCTCTTCCTCTCCTCCTCCCCTTATAGTTGGAGTTCCTCAGGGTTCAGTCCTAGGTCCCCTTCTCTTTATACACTTCTCCTATTGGACAAATTATCAGTACATTCGGTTTTCAGTACCATCGCTATGCTGTTGATGCCAAGTTATACACCTCTTCTCCTGACATCACCTCCACATTACTACAAAATACCAGTGATTGTCTCTCTGCTGTCTCTAACATCATGTCTTTTCTCTACCTTAAACTGAACTTATCAAAAACTGAACTTCTCGTGTTTCCTCCATCTACTAATCTTCCGAAACCTAATATTTCCATTTCTGTATGCGGTTCTACCATTACTCCTCAGCAGCAGGCCAGCTGTCTTGGGGTTATATTTGACCCAGATCTCTCCTTTACTCCCCACATCCGGTTACTCACTCGCTCATGTCACCTACACCTCAAAAACATCTCTAGAATTCGACCTTTTCTTACTGTTGACTCTGCAGAAAACTCTAATTGTCGCCCTTATTCATTCTCGTCTGGATTACTGCAATTCTCTACTAATTGGTCTCCTTCTTACTAAATGCTCTCCTCTTCAATCGATCCTGAATGCAGCAGCCAGGATCATATTCTTCTCCAACAGCTTCATTGATGCCTCTATCCTGTGCCAGTCATTGCACTGGCTGCCCATCCTCTACACAATACAATATAAAATTATCACTCTGACCCACAAAGCCCTCCACAGTTCTGTACTGCCCTGCATCTCCTCCTTAATCTCTGTCTATCGCCCTACACGTGCCCTCCGTTCCGCAAGGGACCTAAGACTGACATCATCTACAAACCGAACCTCCCACTCCCATCTCCAGGACTTCTCATGAGCTGCACCAATTCTGGAACAGATTACCAAGAACAATTCAATTAATTCAAAATATCTATACCTGTAAGCGAGCTTTAAAAATAGATCTCTTTAGACTAGCCTACCACCTCACCTCATCTATGTAAGTATTCCCATTTTGTCTTTCTCCAAATCTGGCCTTTTGCATAATCTTTCTACACCCCCATGCAATTTATAGCACTTTATCTGTATTTATACAGATCCTGGCTGGTGAACGGTTCAGGCAGCATTATATGAATCACCTATTTATTATATTGATAGCTGGGACCAAATATGACAGCATTTGTTACTATTACCGTTTGTGTCTCCCCTATTTCCTCATAGATTGTAAGCTTGCGAGCAGGGACCTCACTCCTCATGGGTTCAGTGATGTATTTATTTACTTTTCGTCTCATATGGTTTCTATTTTATATTTGTATTGTCTCATATTGTACTGTATTCTGTTATATATTATTGTATCGTATACCCGCTGAATTTTGAAGTGCTGCGGAATATGTTGGCGCTATATACCGTATATACTCGTGTATAAGCCGACCCATGTATAAGCCGACCCCCCTACTTTTGCCCCCAAAACCTGGGAAAATCTATATCTGTATAAGCCGAGGGTGGACCCTAGCACAAGTATACAGCCCCCAGCAGTGTGGTATACACCAGTCCCAGAGGTAGATACAGCAGCCCCAGTGGTAGTATACACGCAGCCCCAGTAGTATATACAGCCCCAGTGGTAGTATATACAGCCCCAGTGGTAGTATACAGGGCCCCAGAGGTATATACAGCCCCAGTGGTAGTATATACAGCCCCAGTGGTAGTATATACAGCCCCAGTGTTAGTATACAGGGCCCCAGAGGTATATAGCAGCCCCAGTGGTAGTATACAGGGCCCCAGAGGTATATAGCAGCCCCAGTGGTAGTATACAGGGCCCCAGATGTATATAGCAGCCCCAGTGGTAGTATACAGGGCCCCAGAGGTATATACAGCCCCAGTGGTAGTATATACAGCCCCAGTGTTAGTATACAGGGCCCCAGAGGTATATAGCAGCCCCAGTGGTAGTATACAGGGCCCCAGAGGTATATAGCAGCCCCAGTGGTAGTATACAGGGCCCCAGAGGTATATAGCAGCCCCAGTGGTAGTATACAGGGCCCCAGAGGTATATACAACCCCAGTGGTAGTATATACAGCCCCAGTGTTAGTATACAGGGCCCCAGAGGTATATAGCAGCCCCAGTGGTAGTATACAGGGCCCCAGAGGTATATAGCAGCCCCAGTGGTAGTATACAGGGCCCCAGAGGTATATAGCAGCCCCAGTGGTAGTATACAGGGCCCCAGAGTATATAGCAGCCCCAGTGGTAGTATACAGGGCCCCAGAGGTATATAGCAGCCCCAGTGGTAGTATACAGGGCCCCAGAGGTATATACAGCCCCAGTGGTAGTATATACAGCCCCAGTGTTAGTATACAGGGCCCCAGAGGTATATAGCAGCCCCAGTGGTAGTATACAGGGCCCCAGAGGTATATAGCAGCCCCAGTGGTAGTATACAGGGCCCCAGAGGTATATAGCAGCCCCAGTGGTAGTATACAGGGCCCCAGAGGTATATACAACCCCAGTGGTAGTATATACAGCCCCAGTGTTAGTATACAGGGCCCCAGAGGTATATAGCAGCCCCAGTGGTAGTATACAGGGCCCCAGAGGTATATAGCAGCCCCAGTGGTAGTATACAGGGCCCCAGAGGTATATAGCAGCCCCAGTGGTAGTATACAGGGCCCCAGAGTATATAGCAGCCCCAGTGGTAGTATACAGGGCCCCAGAGGTATATAGCAGCCCCAGTGGTAGTATACAGGGCCCCAGAGGTATATACAGCCCCAGTGGTAGTATATACAGCCCCAGTGTTAGTATACAGGGCCCCAGAGGTATATAGCAGCCCCAGCGGTAGTATACAGGCAGCCCCAGTAATGCAGGGCCCCCCCAGCCTGACTCCGGTCACCTGTAAAGCAAACTATACTTATCAGTGTCCCGCTGTCCGCGCCCGCCGCTGCCGACATCGCGATCCTCCATTTTCATGCGACTCCTTCCTGTTTCCTGTGCGTGTCGCAGGGAATGACGTCATTGCCGGCGACGCGCACAGAAACAGGAAGGAGTCGCATGAAGATGGCGGATCGCGGACGGCAGCTGCGAGCGGGTGCGAGCGGGACACTGATAAGTATAGTTTTCTTTACAGGTGACCGGAGAGACGCTGGGGGGGCCCTGCATTACGGGGATGCGGGGGCTGCTGTATACCGATGTATACATCGGTATGTACCGATGTATACATCGGTATACAGCACTGACTCGCGTATAAGCCGAGGGGGGTACTTTTCAGCCCAATTTTTGGGCTGAAAAACTCGGCTTATACGCGAGTATATACGGTAAATAAAAATTATTATTATTATTATTGCTTGCGAAAAGCAATCGTCTAATTTCTAGTCACAAGTCATACAGAAATGAGGATTTAATAGGTGAGTAATTTTTCCTTATTTTAACCCCCTACAAGTATTATTTTTTTTAACTTTTGACATCCTTTGATTCCTTGGCAAAGCTTCTTATGTTCAGCAATAAAATTGCCATTAAACTAGAGTCCTGGTAAACTTCAAGAATACTTATAATTGTGTATTTGATGCAGCATGTTGAAGAATTTACAATCTACTAAAAATATTTGAAAAAATTTAAATTACAGATTTGCTTGTGTATAGAAAATTTACAAATCTAAAAAATGTTCTAATTGGAAATATTCTACTAATTGAGATGTTCTACTAATGAAAATATGTTCTTTAATTGGAAGAACCTTAATGCACTTTTAACTAAAGACGATAATTCATGTAAATGCACGTGTAACTACTAACATTGCCAATATTTTTCTTATACATTGTTAGATTTCAATTATTATAGTATATCATAAATAACAAATATTTTAACTATGAATTCATCAGAGTACAATACAAAATAATATTGTGGTACCGTGTTAGCCCCAAAAAAAAGGTTGAGAAAAGTATTATAGGAGTGTTACCTTTATTGTACTCTGAAGAATGGAAGATACCCCAATGTACCGAACTAACTAATTTGTAATATTGTCTGATGAAGGAATATAGTTTTTCTTGTTAGCCAACAAAGGTATCACTCCTATAATACTTTTCTCAACCTTTTTTTGGAACTTAAGTATTTACATCAACTATGAATTCAGAATTATGTTAATATGTCTATTTTTATGTTCCCCAAAGAGTGCCATTTGTTTGTGTATTGTTTTTTTTTTTTAATGGGTTATAAAAGAGGATATGGCATATGCAAATTTACATAAAAGTGTGGTCTCCTGGGTGAATTGGGGCTTGGAAGAGGGTGCAGAAAGGGTATAATTTGACACCTAACAATAAAATTGCAACGGCTTAGTTATTTTTTTGAGCCATAATATCTATCATGTGTTTTAGTTTAAGAATTATTTGAATAAACTCCAGCTCCTCATACTTGTGCTTTCCTTTATTCATTGAAATTCTTCCATAAACAGCATTGTCTGTATTTCAGTGGTTAATTATCCATTTGTTTTGGATGTCACAGCATCCTTAATCATGAATAATTAACTACTAATATCTGGGCAATGCTGTTCATATAAGAATTTTAATGAATAAAGGAGATAACAAGTTTTTGAAGCTGGAGTTCTTTTTGGCTCATTGTTTACGTCTCAGCCGTAGCGTCTCGATGCTCCAAGCTGTTTCCTGTTGATACTAATGGTGAGCTGGCTTTTTTTTATTCTACTAGCTAAAGTATATCTGAATCTGTAGGACAGTATAAGTATTACCTGTTTTTACTTCGGCACAAAGTATAGAGTTGGTGGCTAGTTATGAGCGAGTGGCGTAATATTCGCACTCGCTATTCTCGTAACGAGTGCTTGTCAATACTCGCATATTTAACCGAATAGCGAGTATCATGTTAGTCAATTAGTGATAGGCTCCCCCCACATCCAGCCACAAAATGAGTATTTCCGGTATAGGGCTGGAGGGTGGTCTTTTTTGCATTTCTACTGCATAAAACACCTTGCTGTTTACCCCCCCCAGAGAGATCCTAACATTTAATCTGCTCTCAGTGAGGTTCCAGCTTACTTTGTGTACTGAAGAGAGCTGTCAATTGGTGTCAGATCGATAAGGATGGAAACATTACTCATGAGCACCTGCAATACTCGCCCAGTAACGACTATCGTGAATACCGTACTAGTTGTGCGAGTAGCGAATAGTAACGATTTAACTCGCTCATCACTATAGGTGGCCTTATTTCAGACAATCAGATGAACAGTGATGGTTCTGTACGTGCTTCTCATCTATACATGTATTGATGTCCCCATTAAAAACATGTAAAAAGACCTTTTTCATCTAGGTCCACCTTAACCATAAGCACAGAAGGTCAGTACCTATAGGAAGCCCTGTGGGAAAAGATATTTGATCAAGGCACAATTTAAATTTCAACACATTCTACATTATTTTCTGACTTACTTTTCTACAATACAAAAAGTAAAATTTTAATTTATGATGAAAGGTGTACTAGAACAGCATTTGGCATTTAAAAACCAACGCAGTAATGCTGTATTTCTTTCAGTACAGTAATGGTCATACATGGCTTGGCAACAAGTCAAAATGTCACCGTGTTTTAGATCATGATACAAGATCTTACTATATTTTCCTGGCATTTTTTGTAAATAGCAAATGCAAATGAGGATTTTTTTGTAGCAGTGAGATGTAAATGAATATATAACATCAAAATACATCGATTTTTCCCTCATTAAACTGGAGTTTTGCAGATAACATAGTACTGCAAAGCCTGTAACTGTCATGAATGTTTGGAGGTTAGATCCTGATGCCTCTGACAGTTAATTATTGAATTATATACCTAAGTAAAGCATAGATAATAAAGGTTCTGTGTAACGTGAAATGAGGCAGAATAGCAGGAAAAGACAGGGTTTAGTGGATTAAACCATTTTCAGAAATGAAAAAGTATATACATATAATGTTTGAAGTGTACTTTACTGTACAGTGATATGCATAATGATGGTGGAAATTGCCATCAAGATCAATATTCAGAAATCCGCCAGATGAACCTACTAATTCTCTGAAAATCAGCACCTCTACTTGATTGACATATTTTCTACATCTCATTAATAAACTAGCCTAGGGCAATATCAGCCTAATTTAACATACCTACTGTTTTGTGTATACAACTCCTATACAAACCTATGTTTTTGCCATGTTGCAAGATACAAACAAACCCAGTGTAGTCTGATTCTGTTGCCTTCTGCCTAGCTTGCTACTTATTAAAGGGAAACTGTCATTATTTGTTTAAGCAACTTGTCTTTTGCACTCCAGCAGCCAGGCACATCTTATAAAACCAACTTTGAAGATTTATCTGGCTGTGTGCTAATGAGTACCTAGTAGTCAAGTGGGTGTTCCATTCCACACCATGCTATGCTCAGCCTGCTAACACAACCACTCAGTCTTTGATTCATGTGGGTGATATCCCCTATGACTTTCACCGTCTTGCAAATCTAGCACTAGTGCTGTTAAAGAAGCCTCCAATGAAGTTTTCTTTTATTAAACCTATGAATATGTATATGTTGTGTAGCGTTTCTTTTACCTGGTTTGAGTCTTTGTCGTAGAGTAACCAAGACCGTGAATTAGATGGGTTGAAATGTTTGTTCTTGTCACTTTTTGACCCTTATGATTGATCACACATTGTACTCCTCGTGTGTTTGCACAATGCAATATAAATATTTGCAACTCTCATTATTGAGGTATGGTGTACTCCTTTAATTGGATTTACTGGTACAATGTCTCACTTAGCCAGCACCTCCTGAGTGAAGAGCAATATCTTCTATCACTATCATGTATGTGTAACCTTTTGCCATCTTCTCCTTTATAAACGTGCCTTTCTAATCCACCTTTAAGTGACGCCACAGCTCCTCAGATGTGACTCAGAAGTGACATTTGCAATGTAAATCTATGGCGCATCACAATGATACTCCATAGGCTTACATTATTAGAGACCTCATGCTCACACATGAAGCATAGAGTGAGTAGAATAACCTGCACATCAAAGACGTCATCTAGTAGAGGAGATGAATGGTTCTGGGTACCAAACAAGGTAATGGTAGTTTAGTATATTAACACACACATACCATACAACATAGACATATGCACAGATTTAGTGAAAAAACCTTAATAGGAAGAAAATCAGTGCATCCCCAAAAAAGACGTGATTCTACTGATCTAATTAGAGAAGAACCAATTTTGTATGTGTGGAGCCCACTGGGACAGGGTACTCGGGACCGGATCAGGTACTGCTGGGGATGTCACGGTGGTCTTGGTTCGGACCGTGTCCCGGGTTCCGCAATAAGTGGGGGGATACTTACAGGGGAGTTTGTCGTGATGCCACCCACGGGTTGTGGTCAGTGAGGGGACCACCGCTGCTGCAGAACCTCTGGGGATGATGTTTGGCAGCTGGAGATGTAATGGCTCTCTGCGTGTAGAGCTTGATTCCCCAGGGCAGTGGTAGCTATAGTCTATAATTGAGGCTATAGATGTTGCAGGATAGGGGTAGTAGTAGAGATGATTACAGTTGGTGAGGGAGAGTAGGACTTTAATGCAAGGATCACACAGACTCACGGTTTTGTAGTTTTCCAAGGCTTTACTGCAGATGATATTTGGCAGAGTACTGTCTATGGAGTCTGTGCCGGGGCCAGGTTGCTCCCACCCTGTCCGGGTCCTCAGCTTCCTACTCTTGTGCCTTGTGTGTGGCCCTGCTGCTGCTTTAGCTGAGCTGCTGGCCCTGTTTCTCCTCACAGGTACTCTCTTTGCTAGGCAACTTTAGCCTTTCCGTGTGCTTCTGACCCCGCCATGTTGCTTTGCTGAGGTACAGTGTAGATATACAACCTCCACTATCCCGGTGCTTACTGTGCTGCGTGTGTCAGTCACAGTTTCAGATCTGGTATCTGGTCTGTGCACTCCTCCGGGGCGAGTTATGGAGTAACTCAGTCTCCCAGATATGTTCTCCTGTTTCTCTTACTCCTTCCCTCAGACCCTGGCTAGGCCTGGAAGTGGGTAGCAGGCTGTGGAGAGGCCTAAGGCAGACCCTGTACACCACCAGTCTTCCTTCCTCCTAGTGCTCCTTGCACTAAACTAACTCCAACTCAACTCCAACTGACTGTCACTACCACTCTGAGGTAAACAACATTAGCTCCTCCCCCTCTTGCAGGTGCCACTTAAGCTCCACCCACCACTCTGCTCTTCCCCACTTCCTCTCCTCAGACCAGAATATATATAAGGGAGCTGTCCCCCTTCTGGCCTAGAGGTGCTAGTGCAGTGTCCAGTGTTGTGTGGGGAGTTAACCCTTGTGATGTTACTGTAGCACATTAACCCCTGGGGTGCCACATTTATATTGGTCTTCATAACACAGGGGCAAAGGCTTAATATGCAAAACTGCCTGGAAGATTTGGATTATGCATGCAAAGTCAGACTACTCAGGGTTTGTTTGTAGTCTGTTACCATGGAGTCATTCTGGTTTTGGATCAGATTTAAAGTTGTAAAAATCATTACCAATAAAATAAAGGGAATAATGTAGAACATTATAAACTGATTAGGGAAAACACAAAAAATAGAGTATAGCCTAATCACTTTTATTATTCAATAAATATTCTTCTAAATGTTATTGTTTATTTATATTGACTATTTATTTGTGATAACTGTAGTGTTTCCGTGTTCAGTTTTTTTTCCAAGAAGGATGATGTGTTAGTGGTTTTGAATAGCAATGACTGTTCAGCACATCACGATTTGCTATATTGTGTATGTCAAATATAATAATCCTTCAACCCTTCAACACGCGGAACATGTGAAGTGAGTTAGTTATCAAGACAACTTTACCTTTGTAGGAGTTTTTGCGAAACAATAAGATTTTGCTGCAGAATGAGTCATCTAATATACTTCAATTAATCCTTCATTCTTTTTCCCTATTCCCATAAAATAGATTTGTTTATTTTGAATAAAATGTGTGGGAAGATTATTGGAGAATACATTTATTGACACAACTAAATTGAACTATCTTAGGTGCTCTGTTTCTGAAATGTTACATATAAAATTGAGTACAAATGAACACATATGGAGGCTAACAGCTTAAGTTTAGCAGATAAAGATATGGTAACGTTAAAACCTGTCACATTTTAATCAGCATTTCTAATTCTGTAATAATTTAGGAAAAGATCAAATATGTTTGGGGATTTCTTGTCTCTTGATGCCAGATGTTCACCTAAAAAAAGATCTACAAGATTGGATTTTCTACAAGGTCAATCCTCGGTTGTGCCAAGAGCTCTGGTGGCTTCTTTTCCTCCTCTCTCCATTGAAATAAACATGCATGCTCAGGTGTTAATGGAAACATTGGTCCAATTGATTTTTTTGTCTTATTACTTAAAAAGTACAAGAATATACCATAGATAAAGAAAGTGAAATCTCAATGTTCGACATTGACCAATTGCTTAACCTGCCCCCCCCCCCAAAAAAAAAATGAGCCAGAGCATAAGTTGGTATATATGCAATAGTAAGAGCCCTTTTACTCTGTAGCCTTTTCACAGACAAAACCCAAAAGAAAAATATAAAATGAACATATTCCCTATTGTAAGTAAATAAGTAAATAGTAGTAGTATATGCACAACATGGTGACCAAGTGGTTGACCGATTGAGGGGCTCCTGAGCAGGATAGGCTGTTTGCATGGCTCAAAGATTCACATTTGTAGTTTACTGCTCATTACTTAAGTTATTTGACACCCTGCTTTCTCAGAGTAACCACATACCTAGATGAAGAATGTGCAACACCAATAGACTCATTGTTTTGGTGGTTGCGTGTGCTACTCCGAAGCTGGCCGCATCACTTGTGCTACATTAATGGCAAGTGTTGCATTTTATATGCCTTATTTTACCATAACAGTATACTCATATCCAAGGTAGACTCTTTTCCAACACTCCTAACTGAAAAATTAAGATTAGATGAATGGCTTCAAAAGATACTAACCACATGGAAATTCAAAACTATGGAACATGTACGAAAGGGAGGCAGAGGGTGGAAAACCGGGAGGTTAATTTTCTAATAAGAAATTATAAATGTATATGTTTGTGGTTTTTCAATACTGATATACTTCAGTATTTAAAGTAATTTTCCCAATTGAAAGTATCTTTCTTTAATAGAAGATGCACTATTGTTGAACTGATAATTGTACTTTTGTCTTCTAAAGCTAAGGGCTTCCATACACTCTCCCAGAAGAAAATGAAATACTCTCATGGTCAAACATGCAAAACATGATGAGTCCTCAAGCGGTAGACAGGCATTGTAGCAGCGCTCTGCTCTAGCTAACAGAGGAGGTTAGAGCTGTACAGATCTTGAGAAAGTAAAATGCTCAAAAATTTCTCGAAACATTTATGGAGATAGATGTACAGGAAGTTTCAATACTGAAAAACCATTAATGGACAGGAAAACACAAAAAACAGAGATATTATAGAGGAACTCCAGGGAGAAAAACGTTTTAGTACAGTTCCTGCCCCGCTACATGATGAACCAAAGCACTGCAGGTCTAGGATCTGTAGATTTCTTATAATTCAATAAAATTATACCTGCTCCTAAGCTATGACCCCCCACCTCAGGGGACATAACATTTCAGCATGTCAGCTTAGTACAGGAGCAGAGAACAGGAGGTATGTCGGGTGCCTGGATGCTGGAAGCTGCAAGATCATCCTATATTCCAGCATCCTCGCACTTCTGTATGGAGAGGGGGCATGGTAGGAGCATGGGCACCGCCCGATGGTCATAATACAATCCAGGCCCTAATATACATTATCCTTATGTTGTGACAGGGGGTCCAGGCTTGAATTAACAAACATGCCACCAAGCATATACAAATAAACACTGTGATCCTCTGCTGTATGATATTGAATAATGCATTCTGTTATTGTGAGTCTAGAAGCACAGACAAAGCACTACACTGATCGATTCAGCACGGCATGGGTTACCCTCCTCCATAGGAATATGGTAGCCTCCTGTCCCCTTAACTTTCCATGGATCATCATCATCACTCCTATGTGACAGTCACAGCAAAGCATCCAGAGTATGCAGCATCTGTTAGACACACGTAATAGTACACAGCTTTGTTATTACATATTATCTATTAAAAAGTAAAAAAAAAAGGCTATTTTAATATAGGATAGAGAGATGATAGATAGGTTTATGGGTGGATGGATAAATACATAAGATATATAATAAGGGGCCGTCACACGCTATGATTTTGTGAGCGATCTCACCTACGATCTCAGGAGTGCACGCTCGTGGACAACATCGTTAGTGAGGTGTCACACGTATAGATATCGTTCACAATGCAGCAACGATGTTGCGTGCAGTATTGTTTGCACAACCCAGCGAACAATGCTTGTCAATGTTGTGAATAGGTGAAATCGTTAAGGAGATCGTTATTGCGGTGTCACACAGAACGATGCAAGCAGATTGCATGATTGACATCTTCTGATTTGGGGTCCGGATCTCAAATCTGCGATGAATGATAAGACCACTTATCGCTTGTAAGATCAATGTGTCACACGCAATAACTCATAGAGCGACTCAAATCCGTAATGTTTCAGCGATATCGTTAATGATATCGTAGCGTGTGATGGCCCCTATAGACAGATTTATAGATAGATGATAGATAAATGCACAGACATGTGAAAGATAGATAGTGGAAAGATATTTTTAAACCCGTATATGTTTGGTGCACAGAATAATGAACAGATAAAAGAATAATGAAATTTAGGTTTTATATCATGTCTAACAGATGCTGCACACTCTGGATGCCTTGCTGTGACTGTCACGTAGTTCTCCTTTAAGATGCTATTACTGAAGTATAGCTCAGATCAATCAATTTAGTCACACTAAGTGGTGATGTTACAGCTGCACTTTACTATATATCATTTGATTAACTGGGTTAATAATCATAGACTTAGAAATTGAAAGTGTGATTCACACCGGGTACTAGTAGCGAAATGGGTATATTTTCGGTTGGACCTCAGCTTGTGGAGACAAATGTGGTGTTGCTCAATCCTAAAGGTACCGTCACACAGGGAGATATCGCTGGCAACATCGCGGGAGCGCGCATTCCTGACGACATCGCCGGGGAGATGTCAGACGGAGCAACTTACCGGCAATGTCGCCGGCTAGTTGCCGCGGCTATCGCTCGCTGGGTTGCCCAGCAACCCAGCGAGCGATAACTCGCAATGTTGTAGATAGGCGGATTCGCCTGCAACATTGCAGGTTGCCGCGTTACACAGGGCGATCAGGCATGATCGCCTGACTAACATCGCCAGGTTTCCCAACATTGTTGGGAAACCTGGCAATGTTACTCAGGGATTTTTCCCCTGATTATCGCCCTGTCACACGAGGCAACTCTCCGGCGATGTCGCCGCAACCTGGCCACGCCCCTCAGTTGCCGGCAACATCGCCGGCGATATGTCCCTGTGTGACGGTACCTTAAGAGTTTTATAAATCCATATACGTAGAAAAGGATGGCACTCACCCCACAAAGCTTTCCGTGATGCAAGTTCTTTATTAAATAAATTCAGAATCTGGGGTTACAAAGTGCAGGGAGGGGAGGAGTGCGAGGTGGACTACGGGCGCTCCTATATGGACCCATTGAAGCGTTAACACGTAGAAGCGGAGTGCCCGTAGTCCACCTCGTGAGTGCCATCCTTTTCTTTGTATATGGATAGACTAAGAATATAACTCCTGTTTTCAATCTGTTCAATCATGTCACACGATTATGCCATTATGCCATTTTTTTATTCCTAACCTTTGTGCTCTGACCCTTCACATCTACTCTTTAGAAACACAAACTGGCAATCCTTGGCTACCCCGTAGCTTTTAAAGTGGCTGAGATAACCAAGCTGATTGGCTACACCATGTGACAAGATATTGGTACAGCATTATGGGAAAGCCTGCTTTACTGTGGTTCATGCCCATTAGCCCACTTTCTGAGTCTTAGTGTTCCAAATAGGGGATGCCATATATTTTTGCATTATCGATTCTTGCACATAAGAGCATCCAAGTTTATGGGTTACTGCAAATTTCTGGAGTATTTAAATTGAAATGAAGTCTCCATGGATTAATCCCCTCTTTTCTAGAGGACTCATTTTTATTACATTCAGATCCCATTTAATGATAACGAATGTGAGCAAACATCGTCTTGTTGGGACAACTACTGTAAGGGTACTTTCACACTAGCGTTTTTTTAAATCGCGGCAGATGCGGTGAAAAAACCGCATCTGCCGCGATTAACGCATAAACCGCGACACCTGCGGCACAGTTGCGGCAAGCCCCATGCAATGTCTATGGGGCTTGCAGTAAGGGTGCGGCAGGTGCGGTATCGGCACTTGCGGCAGGTGCGGCCGCAAAAAAAACGCAGTCAGCTGCGGTTTTTTTCGCAGCCGCACCTGCCGCAAGTGCCGAAACCGCCCTTGCCGCACCTGCCGCACCCTTACCGCAAGCCCCATAGACACTGCATGGGGCTTGCCGCAACTGTTCCACAGGTGTCGCGGTTATGCGTTAATCACGGCAGATGCGTTTTTTTCACCGCATCTGCCGCGATTTAAAAAAACGCTAGTGTGAAAGTACCCTAATAAAGTCATTATTTTGATGAGGTGAAAGAAATTAGCTTTTTAGCAGTATTTTGTAATGGACTATGATGGATTTTATGTGGCCCCACAAATGAAGTTAGATAAATTATTTGCATCTACCCACAAGTAGTAATATTTTTAGCAGTAATGTACTGTACATTTCTACCTCCGCAAAAATAAATGACACATTGTGCCTGTACAAAATGTGCCGAAATAAATAATAGAAGCCATTGTTTGATGACAGTTTGATGTGAGCAGCATCTGTATATCTGTCTTTCACTAAGGACATTAGTTCTTACAAAGCCTAGTAGACTGACATGAAACTGTATCATTATTTTGGGTGCATTTTGACAGTTGTTTAAATTGGGCAATTTTAAATGGAAGGTGCTGCACTGAAATGAATGTAACTGTTCGAGCAACGATTTAAAGGCCCATTTAGGTGACAAACACTTCAGTCATAACAACACTTAACAAAGAAAGTTAAGCTTTATTGAAAGAAGTATTGACTGAAAAGTACAATACAACAATGGCAAAGATAGAGAAAACTTCTCAGGTTCAACTATGCTGGAGATACTCTAGGCTACTGGGTTTAAACAAAAAAATCTTCTAATTAATAATACTGTCATATACTGTTTAATTAATGCTAAAAATACATTCATACAGTATAAAAAATATAATTAATTAGATTTATCAATTTAAACATTTTAAATACAATAGATTTATGAGCTGAAACTTTGATTAACTTATGCCAGTAAAAATATTTGCAGTACAAGCTTTTAGGAATATTTGGCACCCATTATGAGTAGAAATGAGCGAGTATACTCGTTACTATATGGTACTCGCCGAATAGTACGGTACTCGGGCTACTCGTTACTCCACGAGTTTCCTTGTGATTACTCGCTAGGAGTAACGAGTCCAATGTAAGTAAATGGGAAATGCGAGTACTAACTCTGCTGGACCCAATAAAGAGGTCTGGGGGCTGAGGAAAAGGCTGAAATGGGTGCATGATTGTTTAAAAGCTGGCGATAAAAAGCTGCCAGCTTTTAAACAATCAGTCAGCCCATCCTTCACTTTCCCGCAGCCTCCCATCCAGATCCTATGGTCCCCTGCAGCCTCCCTTCCTGATCCTCAGCTCCCCCCGCCGCCTCCCATCCCTATCCTAAGTTAGGACCGGGTGGGGAGTGCAGCACTACTGAGCGGGGAGCGCTGGACCCGGGCGGGACAGCCAGCAGAGAAAAGACTTCAACGCCGGCTTTCTCTGTCTGTGCTGCGCTCCCCGCTCCCTGATGCCCCCTCCCCACTCCCTTATGCTTAGGATCTGGTGAGGAGTGGGCATCAGTGAACGGGGAGTGCAGCACCAAATGGGAAAGCCAACGGTGAAGTCTTCTCACTTCCAGCTTTCCCGCTGGTAATTTCAAATGAACAGCTAATCAGTTGTTTATTTGAAATAGCCGCCATTTTCCTTAGAGGGTTCATGTGAGTTCATGCTTCACTACATGAACTCACATGAACTTTCCCACGGCTGCACAGCTCAGCTACATCTCTGTTAGAGGTTCTACCAGTGATGTAGCTGAGTTGTGCAGCCATGGGAAAGTTCATGTGAGTTCATGCAGTGAAGCATGAACTCACATGAACCCTCTGAGGGCACTGGCAGCTATTTTAAATGAACAGCTGATCAGTATCAGCTGATATCCCCCTCCCTGCCAGATCCTAAATTAGGACCGGGAGGGGAGCAAAGCACCAGGGAGCAAGGAGGGGGCAACAGGGAGCGGGGAGCAGAGCACAGACAGGGAAAGCCAGCGGTGAAGTCTTTTCACTGCCGGCTTTCCTGCCCGGGTCCTGCACTCCCCACTCACTAGTGCTGCAATTCCCGCCCGGTCCTAACTTAGTATTGGGATAGGAGGTGGAGGATCGGGATGGGAGGCTGAAGGAAAGTGGAGGATTGGCTGACTGATTGTTTAAAAGCTGGCTTTTAAACAATTATGCACCCATTTCAGCCTTTTCCTCAGTCCCCCAGACTCCTTTATAAGGACCAGCAGAGTTAGTACTCGCATTTCCCATTGACTTACATTGGACACGCTACTCATAACGAGTACCTGAGTATCGGGACCTACTCATTACAAGTATAGCGAGTCCGATTATTTCACTACTTGCTCATCCCTAATTATGAGACTTTTTCCACTGTCAATCTCTTCTATTAGCTAGAGCAGAGTGCCATTAAAAACAGTGTATGTCTCCCACTTGAGGACTCTTCCTGTATTGTATATTTGGACCTAACTGAGAGTATTCCATTTGTTTCAGGGAGAATGTATGGCAGCCCTTAGCTCTAGGAGCCATAAATTCTATTTAAAAAAAAATATTTCTAGTTGGGAAAATCACTAGTCTAATATATAAAACTGAGTGTGTGTGTGTGTGTGTGTGTATGTACATTATAACCACACATAACTCCATCCTTTCATAGCCCTGCCAAATTCATAGCCACCTCTTCATAGCCATGAAACCTTCATATTCCATTGGATGCATATTGCTCCACCCCCTTTACAATGCACCGGATGCATATGGTTCCATCCCCTCCGGTTATCCTCACCCCATTTGTTATGCCCCTTTCATTATTGTAACCCATGCAACACTGGGTTCTACAGCTGATAGATAATAAGATTTATATAAATTAAGCTTGCAGATTTACTTTCAATCTTTCCTTATGTTATAAAGTAATATCTTCATACACCACTTTGCCAGAGCACCGTTGTTCAAGCAAAAATATTGAGTAGCCCTACCATGTAAATTGATAATGTACCCTAACAATATGTGAACAATTTATAACATGGCATGTATGTTCCGTGTTTGGGTCCGGGCACTAGGAGTTTGGTTCGGACCCTGCACTTTACAGTTCAGTTTCTCACATCACTCGTTATAATAGCATTTGTGGTCCATTTTTTGTGTGTCCTGTGCTTTTCTGTTTCAAATAATAAATTTTATATTTATCTAAGCAGTTTCACTAAACACTACAGTGAAGGAAATAAGTATTTGATCCCTTACTGATTTTGTAAGTTTGCCCACTGACAAAGACAGAAACAGTCTATAATTTTAAGGTTAGGTTAATTTTAATAATGAGAGAGAATTTCAAAAATAAAATCCAGAAAATCACATTGTTTAAATTATATAAATGTATTTGCATTTTGCAGAGAGAAAAAAGTATTTGATCTTCTACCAACCATTAAGAGTTCTGACTCCTACAGACCAGTTAAACGCTCCTAATCAACTCATTGCAACATGGTTTACATGAATATATTTGCATGGTGTACTTAGTATCCAGGGGAGTCAATACATTGACCGAAACTGCAAATACTTTTTTTGAGCTAAGTTCAGCACAAGATCAATTACATAGCCGAAAATATATACGGTATATTTATCCAAAATATATATATTGACCAACTGACACTACATCTTTCGGAGTGGCCTAAATAATGCTAAGGTAATATATGTGCTGGTTTCATACATTATACGAGTAGCTATAGATCATACAGTGAATCCAGTACAGATGCTATGAGGTCAAAGGTTTATTACACAATAACACAGTGGCACATCTCTTTTATAGTCACTTATTTCATTTACTTTCTTTTCCTTCTTATCCAGACCTCCATGACAACTTATCTTCACCATAACTGGTCCATGGCTCCATTTGCATAATTTTTTCACACTGTATGATAAATAATCCTGATAGTGGTACATACAGTTTATCTGAATGTACACACACCAAATATTTCAGCCCCTGAACTTATTAATACTAAACATTTAACCCCTAAATATAATCGAGCTACTCACTGTTTACCTTAGTACAAAATGCAACTTGCCTCTTCAGAGAGGAGGAGGATTTGAAGTCCAGTGTCATTTATTAGAAGTAGAAATCATAAAAGTCAATATTAACTCTTTAATGACCCTTGTCATATGACTTAGGGTAAAGAACAAACCAATATCTCAAATTGCAGACACAGAGTTTAAGGGGTATTGCCTATTTCAGTGTTATGACATCTAATTTGGCTAGTTGAGAGGTTTATGACTGGGAATTAAGGGTAAGGTTTCTCCCTGCGGTGTTTGACATGCCTATTTTCCTGAATATTAACAAAACTATAAAGTAGTTATTTACATACTGTCCATCTCTATATATACAAAAACCCTGTGCCTCTTGAAAACAATAATGTTGCATGTTGTAATCCTAAATATAATAGCTCAAATGATGTCTGTGCGCACAAATATGTGTCATTGAGTGTATTCCCTAAATATAACAGTGTATTAAAGAGGACCTGTCACCAAAGCAGGCATGGTGAACTAATGACAGCACTGGATACAGCATGTCTGCAGCATGCAGGCAAGGGGTCCATAAGCACTTGAGCAGCCCTGTACCCCGAGATAATACAGTTAGAAAACTTACATGCTACAGCCACTAAGGAGGTGGCTAGGGGCTGCAGCCAAGGGCAGATTCACACCCCCTGCCTGTGTAATCTGCCCACCGCTGCCAATATCCTCTCCCTGTCTGCAGCATTTAAACACAGTTTTTTTCTCTCCCGTGTAGCTCCGCCCCGGGGAGAGAATGATTGGCAGCGGTGGGCAGATTACACAGGCAGGGGGTGTGAATCTGCCCTTGGCTGCAGCCCCTAGCCACCTCCTTGGTGGCTGTAGCATGTATGTTTTCTAACTGTATTATCTCGGGGTACAGGGCTGCTCAAGTGCTTATGGACCCCTTGCCTGCATGCTGGAGACATGCTGTATCCAGTGCTGTCATTAGATCACCATGCATGCTTTGGTGACAGGTCCTCTTTAAATAGTACCTCCATAAATCTTTTATGAACAAAATGGCAAAGGATTGATATTCCTTGAATAAAATCAATGTCCAAGATTAAGACCATCAAATAAAAATTCAATACCACCCCCACCCCCCCCACCCCCAAAAAAATGAAAGAATTGCGTGCACTGAAACTGATTCAGGATACATAGCATTTAATAAATTGGTGTCTACTTAGGGCTGAACACACCACTGTTGCAATCTCTGCAGCAGTACATGGTCCTATGAAATAAGCGAGTCCATAACCACCTCCAAAGTAGCACATAAGTGGTGCATTATGATGAGCTCTTGTACTGCAAAGTCTTGTACTGCAAAGAAAGGAATAGAGAAAAAAGGAAGAGGGTCATAAGGTAATATCGGTGGTCTAGAGGAGGTGGGATTTGATATGGTTCACTAACCTGTCCTAGTTGTACTGGCCGTACAACCAGGATCTGGACTATGCGTGTCTATCACGCACCAAGTATTATTATACTGCAAAGGGCCCCATACCATTTTTGCAGAAAGGCCATCTTCTGTCTGTTTCAGTCCCTTTGGCTATGAAAAGACTCAGATTGTCCTATTACTGACACCTCTCCCAGGCAATCAAAAGCAACCTTTTCTTCTGCTCCGTCTGCTGCTTTTATTGTTCTCTCTGTTGATATCAATAGGTCATGACACATACTGTACATGTATGTTGTGATAAGACATGTGCAACTCAAGGTTTTTGGCTTTCAGCCTCCAAATTTGTTATATTTATTAAAGTATAGATGTCAATATTGTCCCAATCCGTTTGATTAAATGTTTTATCTTCGAGCAAAATATTTCATTTCTGACATCGAGAATGCAATTATATCGATCCTCCAGATGCTTCGCTGTACTCTTTCCCTCTATTTAAACAATGAGCAATATGATCCATATTATATAACGTATTATGTTTGTCTGCTTCAGTGATTTTCTCAGAAATTGGATTTCATTTCAGGACATCAATATAAGTGGGTTTTTAGCTTTGACAGCCATTTTAGCTTCCCACGTGGACTTTTCCATAGCACCAAAACATACATAATTGGTTTAGACACACTTGATTACATTCTCTCAAAAAGAGTTCCAACTATGAGCAGGAAAAAGAGTTCTGCATGAGAAATAAATTGTCTTTTTCTGGGTATCTGCATTTTCTAATGTTCAGAAATCAGCCTTCAAATACCTTTCTTACACTTATGAATTGATGTAAATTATTGTATGCCCAAAAAAGACAAAAGAATTCTAGAATCAATACTTTTATTTGCTAAACATAAAAATTATATTTTGCCATGTTTGAAAGTAGAGGTTCCTTCTTCAGGCATGTTAACAAATTAATTGGTAAGACAACAGCACAATATTTAATGGACGCTTTACATGTCCCGATATCGTTGTCCAACTCCAATAAAAAGTCACGTGGTTCGTGCGTTGGCGCCGATATCGTTCGTGTGTTGTGTGGTGTAAATGACCAATTCGATGCAAGAACGATGCCAAAACGATATCGGGGAAGAATTGTGCAGGCTCTCCAACTGCCCGATATTGGATGGACGATCTGGCAAGATCGTGCTGTGTGACAGCCCAACAACGATTTGGAGCACAACTTCCCCTATTCACTCCCATGTTAAATGGTCGTTCCCTGCTTCACTTGTACAAGGGGGCGTAGACATCCCAGTTGTGTTGCCTGCCGAAATCTCCCTGTGTTACAGCTCCTATGCGATCTTGGATTACTGCCAAAAATGTGCGTGCTCCCGTGCCGTTATCGTTGTTGGACAACGATATCGGGACGTGTAAAGCGGCCATAAGGGATGCTACAACAGAATTATTATTATTATTATTATTTATTATTTTAGCACCATTTATTCCAATGTGATTTACATATGATAAGGGGCATACATAGACAAGTACAATCATTATGAGAAATACAAGGCACCCACATGTACAGGAGGGAAGAAGACCCCACCTGTGAAGTCTCACAGTCAACAAATGATGGGAGAGGATAACGAGCAAAAAGAAAATGGGGCACCAGTATCGCTGCTGAGCATTGAAGTCATGCTGGATACAAAGTGAGCATTATCTGGGTGCCAGGTCTAATAGCAAACAAGTCCACAATAAATTTCCATGGAAAAAGATGGCACTCACCAGAACTGTGCAACAGTGGTACTTTTATTCCTGGTTAGCGGTGATACTCTGCTACTCCCTTCCCGCACCATGTATCACCGCTAACCAGGAATAAAAGTACCACTGTTGCACAGTTCTGGTGACTGCCGTCTTTTTCTATGGAAATTTATGATGAGTGAGGATACACTAGGAGAAGGTAGGTCTGGTCATGTGGCGGTTTAGTCAACTGGGCTCTATGTAGTTTGTAGAATATTTTGTATTATGGGGTAATGATTAAAGTTGTTACAAATAAAGATGTGATGTGAATGGTGCCAGTGTAGTGAGTCATAAATCCAGGAGTTAAAGTCTTATTGTAAAAAAAACTTAAACATCCTTTCTTATCATCTTCAATTCACAGATTTCTCTCTGTTGTCCTTAAAACGATCTTGCAGTATTACGACTCTTAAGTCTGCCATACTGTGTCTAGGTCTGTATAGTGTGCCTGTGTAGAATCATCATTGTTTGCAGTTTTTGCTTAGTTTCTGCAATACATGTTCCTGCAGGGCACCATGTGAACAGTATTATGTACACCACATAATACTTTGTGTTGGGTATGCTGACTGTATAAAGTGATTCCAATGATTTTTCTGGATAACATGATGCCAAAATATTACCTTTTATTGTACAGTATTTAGGACACACAAACTCACAGACATAGACACACAGACGTGTTTGCAAAAAAAATAATGTATTGGACCTTGAAAAAGATTTCATACACCATGATCTTTTTTATATTCTTTCACATTGAATCCACAAACATAAATTAACTTTACTGGGATTTTATGGGATATTCCCATAAAATGAATTTTATCGGAAATGACACATGAGTTTCTAAATATTTAAAAAAATAAATCTAAAAATTAGAACATGCATTTATATTCAGTCCCCAAGTCAATGCTATGGAGAATCACCTTTTGCTTCATTTACATTTGCAAGCCTTTTAGGGTATGTCTTCACCAGCTTTAGACATCTAGAGACTGAAGGTATTGCCCATTTTCCTTTGCTAGTTATGCTGCTTGCTTTTGCATCCCAAGCTATTCTTCTTATACTTTTTTTCGGAACTTCAACCCAGTTACCTACATATTGCTGTTACCGTGTTTCCCCGAATATAAGACAGTGTCTTATATTAATTTTACCCCCAAAAGTCCCACCCTGTCTTATATTCGGGGTATGACATATATTAAAAAAAAATGACAATTTTTTTTTAACCATAAAATTAACATTTATTAACAAGCTGAACAGACTTGCGGCCGACTTGCGGCACACTTGCGGCACACTTGCGGCAGGTCCCCATACAATGTACGGTACTGTATGGGACACTTGCGGCAAGGTGCGGCAAAGGTGCGGTAACCGCACCTTGCCGCAAGTGTCCCATACAGTATCGTGCATTGTATGGGGACCTGCCGCAAGTGTGCCGCAAGTCGGCCGCAAGTCGGCTGTGCGGCGGAATTGCGGTTTTAATGGGCAAGTCGGCAAGGAAACATCCTTACTTTTTAGGATAATGGCGGCCTCGGGCTATGGATTCCTCCGCGATGCAGGGCGTTGTCCATATGCTTCTTCATGCAGGAGCTTCTGGCCAATCAGCACTCGAGCCGCTGAGCCAATCAGCGCTCGAGATGCTGTGGAGCTGCTGGCCAATCAGAAGCTCATGCCGGCAGCCGTGACGTCAGGCCGGGGCGACAGGCGCACAAGATTAACCCTATGCCCTCAGGGTTACCTGCGGCACCTGAGGGCAGAGGGGAGCCCACTGAGGACAGCGGGGCCAGCGGGACAGCGGGGACACAGGTAAAACATGCAATGGGCAAAAATGGCACTTTAGCGGTACCCTGTCTTATATTCCCCGAAAATAAGTCCCCCTGTCTTATAATCGGGGTATGACTTATATTGGAGAATTCTGCGCCAGCCCTGCCCTGACTTATATTCGGGGGTGACTTATTTTCGGGGAAACAGGGTACCTACATATTATTGCATTACTGGACTTCCTTTTCAGAATTTCAACCCAAAAAGTCACATTTATAAAACAATTCAGCCAAATTTTTGTATAAAATAAGCCAAAAAGAGTCAAAGTTGACTTAAAAGCTTGCAAACAGCTTCATTTCGATTTATTTTTTTTTAATCCTGTGTTTCCAAAAAGTTAGAAACGGAAATACAGAGTAACAAGAGTTACCTAATAGACAAGATCATACTTTGTATTTCATTGCATTTCATTTTTATATTTCCGGAAATAGTTGTCATTCACTAATTAGGACAAATTTTGTCAGTAACTTTTATCCATAGGGAATTTATTTTACCTGAATTGATTGTTAGTTATTATGCTCTCTCCTAGAGCATAATGAAAGTTGAAAAAAAAAAAAAAAAAAAAATATGATCCTCTTTCCTCCATCAAGCACTAAAACCAAAGTCATTTCACACTGGGCCACGATTTCCTGCCCTGACCAGGCTCAATACAGCTCTATGCCTGTGCACTGTAATGGTCACGTGGTCCTTCTCCAGTATCTCACAATCAACAGAATGAGAGATGTGTGAACAGCCCAAGAATTGTTATTGCTTGAAAGCATAAAAATCCATAAAACAATCCATCAGTATACTGTATATCCATGTAACTCAGGTGACCATCCCATGCCTCTGGAGAGCTCACCTCAGCTTCCGCGTCCCACACAAAGGACTGAATCATACTGTTTCTCCTCCCCCCAACCACCTCCCCATCCAAACCAGGTATATTGACACACTCCTGGGAGTATAGTACACACATTTACAGAGAGAGGACTACAATGACCAAGTAAAGACATATCCACAGAAATTCAATTAACAGACCCTCTGGAGTGTAATGAGTACAAAGGAAGTTCGAAGGGCTGAATACACATTATAGCAACAACAAAGTACTTGTAAAATTCAGTAAAATATAACCCCCATATCTACCATCACAGTAACATGGTGACAAATTTTGTGACATCATGACCTTTGGATACTCAGACAGAAAGACTTCCTGTGCTTGGTTGTGACCAGAAAACCTGGATATCTGATGTTTATTGGCCAGATGAGTTGCCAAAGAGCAGAAGGCAGGTAGCAAGAAGAGGGTGCAGACGGAATGGTGAGCATTAGTATTTTGTTTTTATTTTTACTGAATCTCTATGATTCAGGAAAACAGTCGACATTTGGCTGCCATTATGCTGAATTTACATGGAGCAAATTACATAAACAAAATCTGCGTTTTGCAGAGTATGGATTTTTGTAGAATTTGAGTAGAAATCAATTCCACTCAAATAAATTCACCCATTACTACTCTTGACTGCTACCTTAGAAACCTGCTTATCAATTTTCTCAACTACTTCTGCTCTAAACCATGCTGCCCATACGGTACAATTCGTCTTGAAGTTGACTGTTTCCCCTTAATTACTGCAATTGAAAAACTGTGATATTCAAAAATGAAGCAACTCCTTTAACAAAGTTTAAAAGAACTCATTGAAAAGAGAACATAATTAGTGTAAAAATTAAATACATACAAAAATGAAAAGTTAAGTTCATCCATGGTTTTTGAGTTGGGTCATGTTCAACGGTAGTGGAAGGATGTATGGTAACTAAGCAGGAAGTTTTATAAATAACTTTATCTTTTCTAATACATTGCATAGTTTCTTATTTCATATTGTAATATCCATATACTTAAAACCATCAAAGATTCTTCCTTATTGTAAAAAATCAGCAAGTTTTCTGGATAAGCAAACACCATTTACAAGAGTGGTAGACAGTTCACTCATTTGCAAAATATGTGCTTGATCTGCTCTCTGACTTTGGCATTCAGTCTTATGAACATGTTAAATTCCAATAAGTGAGTCATCTAATTGAAAGGAATTATTGGATTTCTTACTGGTAAGGAAGGAAGATTACAGAAAGCAGAGTACGGAGCATCGTTAGGAGTTGTTAAACAATGTCCGTCTTTGTGTTTGTCTGAACTGATGTCATAATTGGCAAATGTCCAATTTAAACTGTTCTCTAACACTAGAGCTCTGTCGTAGGTTAAAAGGTTTCTTTTGCAAAACGATAAAGAGCTTTGAGAAATCCCAGTTCATTTCAAATGGCGAAAATATACTCTCATTCTGTTATATTTTCATAAAGCTTCATGGGCTAGGAGGCTAGAAGAAAGATTGCTTACGCTGTAGGATTTATTCATCCCTGTATATTCCTTTTACATTAATGTTTAATCCGTAACTCTGTAACAAAGATAGTTGACCTTGCTGAAAAATACAGTTAATAAATAATTGCAAATGCTGAAAATACTATAAGAATCCAAAGAATTCCAAGGACCAGGTGTAGTAGAGATGGATGCATTCTTGAAATTAACTTAAGTATTCTGAATTATGCACAAGAATATAGAAAACTGTTTTATCTACTTTTATGTAAACAAATACATGAAAAGAAGATGAACATACAGTGGCATGCAAACATTTGGGCACCCCTGGTCAAAATTACTGTTATTGTACCTACAGTGGCATGCAAACATTTGGGCACCCCTGGACAAAATGACTGTTATTGTACCTACAGTGGCATGCAAACATTTGGCCACCCCTGGTCAAAATGACTGTTATTGTACCTACAGTGGCATGCAAACATTTAAGCACCCATGGTAAAAAATATTGTTATTGTGAATAGTTAAGCAAGTTGATGATGAAATGATCTCTAAAAGGCATAAACTAAGAGATCAGATACTTAGGGAAGAGAGGTGTACCACAGTCCGCGCTGCCAGTGTAACTCACATCAAAGAAAACGAGTAAACGATTTCCAGTTCAATACTTCTTTATTCTCCTACGCGTTTCAGTGCCCTCCTGGCACCTTCATCAAGGAGGGCACTGAAACGCTTAAGAGAATAAAGAAGGATTGAACTGGACATCGTTTACTCATTTTCTTTGATGTGAGTTACACTGGCAGCGCGGACTGTGGTACACCTCTCTTCCCTAAGTATCTGGTTTTATCTCCACGTGTGTGAGACTGGTGGAAGTCCAGCAGCAGCCATCAGGATATTTATCCAAACAGGTCTACAAACCAGTTGTGGGTCTCACAACTGGAATAGGTGAGTGGATCACTCTTTCTCACCATTGTACAAGTTAGTGTCTAGTGATAAGGGCACTATTGCGCCTCTTGTCCCCCCCCCTCTCTTTTTTTGTCATAAACTAAGAGATGACACATTTACACATTCATAATTATTTTTTCCCATTTTACATTTTAAAATCACAAAAAGGAAAATGGCCCAATGCAAAAGTTTGGGCACCATACCTAGTTAGTACCTAGTTGCTCCTCCTTTTGCAAGTATCACTGCTTGTAAACAATTTTTATAGCCAGCCAAGAGTCTTTCAATTGTTTAGAGATTTTTATTCATTCTTCCTTGGAAAAGTCTTCCAGTTCTGTGAGATTCTTGTATCGTCTTCCATGCACTGGTCTTTAAGGTGTAGCCACAGATTTTCAATAATGTTGAGATCAGGGGACAGCGAGGGTCGCTATAAAATCTTCAGTTTGTCATTTTTTAGGTAATCTGTTTTGACTTGTGTTTAGGATTATTATCCATTTGTAGAAACCATCCCCTTTTCAATTTCAGCTTTTCTAAAGATGGTGTAACGTTCGCATCAATAATTTTTGAAATTTCTTTGAATCCATTCTTCCCTCTACCCATGAAATGTTCCCCTTGCCTTTGGCTGAAACCCAACCCCAAAGCATGATTAAATCACTCCCATGCTTAATGGTTGGTGAGATGTTTTTTCCTGAAATACTATGTCTTTTATCTCCACATATACAGTTGAAACCAGAAGTTTACATGCACTGTATAAAAATTCAATTTATCTGACATGAAATAAGAATAAACCTTTCCTGTTTAAGTCAAATAAGATTAACAAAATTATTAATTATGCACTTGTGCAAATCTACAATTCTCTTTTTGATACCTTGACTGATTTCATTAGGCTTTCCCATGATGCTACACAAAGAAGCAGGGTGTTTCAGGTGCACGTTCATATACATCGACAGGTGTGTCAGATGTTGCCAATAAACTTATCAGAATCTTCCAAACATATGACATTATCATATGGGCTGTTCCAAATTGTGTAAAGGCATAGTAATCATAGTGTATTTAAACGTATGATGTTACAGAAATTAATAAAAATGCCTTAAATCATTCTCCCTCTCATTATTCTGTATTTGGCAAATATAAATAATTATGGTAATTCTAATTGACCTAAAACAGGAAATGTATATTCTGATTTCATGTCAGATAGTGAGAAAAGCATGCATATGTGTCTTTTTATATAGTGTATGTAAACCTCTGATTTCAACTGTGTGTTTGATCCTTTTGGTCATAGAGTTCTATGTTAACCTCATTGGTCTTGTTTCCAAGATGCATCAGGCCTTGTTTGGATGTTCTTTTGCATACCGGTACTTCTGATGCTGAATTTTAGGTGAGGATCCAGGAGAATTTTTCCTCTGATGATTCATCCATGAAGCCCATATTTGTGCAGGTGTCTCTGAACAGTACAACAATGTACCATAAGTCCAAAGTCTGCCAAATCATCCTTAATGACTACTGCAGTCAAGCAGGGTTCTAAATTTGCATCTCTAGCAATTCTATGAGCATCCCTCATTGAAATTTAGATTGATGTTACAGACATTATGTTGCTTTCTATTGTTCATGTTAACCACCATTTCTTAATTACATTTCAAACTGAGGCTACTTGAAAACACTTTGCCATCTTCTTATAGACACCTACTGTTTGTGGGCCTTCACGGTTTTCATTTTCAGAGAACTGATTAGAAGAGCCCATGGCTGCTGTTTTTTTGGTATAAGAATAAAGGAGGCTTGCTTTTGTAAAGTTGTAAAATTTGCATCACCTGGCCTTTACCAATGATGATAGTGAACAAGCCATGACCCTAGCAGGCTAATTTAGGTCTAAAACTTTGGTGAGAGTTATCTAAGCACAGAAACTTCCAAGGGTCCCCAAACTTACATTTGACCCTTGTCCTTTTTGGAATTTTCAAATGTTAACGATGAAAATATATATATTTTTGTCTAAAATAAAAAGAAAATGAGTCATCCTTAATGTTATACCTTTCAGAGTTCGTTTCATCTTTGACTTGCTGAACTGTTCACATAAACAGTAATTTTAACCAGTGGTTCCCAAACTTTTGCAGGCCACTTTATCCATCTCTATGATATAAGAACGACTATACTGCCATTGTGATAAATAGTGTCCTATTTGTTTGTCTGTCTATTTAACTATTTACAAACTGTAGAGTGCAGCAGCATATTATGCACTCTAATGTGTAAATGTTGAATACCTGAAATTTGAACTGCATTACTGCTATATAGAATATATTACAAAATGAAGACCCTTAGCGCACAATGTGACCAATGTTAAGTCAAAGCAAAAATAGAGTGATGGCAGAAGTGCTCTTTCAAATATAGAGACAAATGTACACCTCCCATTGCATACAACAAAAACTAAAAAAAATTACCAGCATCTCATAACAGAATAAAGCAAGTGTGAATAGGGCAATATGCTATGACTGTATTATATGAAGGTTCTTACAGTGCCTTAATTAAACACTCCTCCCATACAGCCTGTATGTAATACAGGCACATCAGCATGCATGTGTTTACAGTTGATTTATTTGGATAGTAGTTGCTGGTCAGAGTTTTATCTATCTATCTATCTATCTATCTATCTATCTACTATCTATCTATCTATCTATCTATCTACTCTGTTCCCCCAAAATAAGACACTCTCTTATATTATTTTTTGCTCCAAAAAAGGCACTATGTCTTATTTTCAGGGGATGTCTTATTTTTCCATCCTCCCCCTTCAAGCTCCAATATTCCCATGCAGCCCCCAATATCTCCATCATCCCCTTGCAGCCCCAATATTCCCATGCAATATCCTCCCCATCTTATTTTAGGGGAAACAGGGTATCTATCTGTCTATCTATTGATCGACAAAAAATTGTAGCAGCACACTGTCAGCGCCAATAACATGCAAACAAAAATGTTTTTAGTGATGTTAGTAGATGTCATTTTTTAAGAAAAAATAAATAGTAAAAAACTTTTTTAAAAAAACGCAGATGGAAATTTTTTTTTTTAAATACTTATTTTAAAGAGATCCTGTCACCTCCAAAACGCCTCCTAAGCTAGCAAAACATGTCCCTGCAGCATCCTATCACTAGTCTCTCACTCCTTTTGTCTCCTAAAAGCATCCTGTGAAAGTGGAGAAAAATGTTTTAATACTTACTCATTAGTGATTATAATTAGCAGTGACTATATTCTTTAGTCACCAAGGCGGGCTGTTTTGCAGCTCCAGGATTCACCCTGTTTCTGTGTGTTCTGCTGTGATGTGCAGGCATTGCCCTCCCCTCTCTCTATCACTCACAGTAATGCAAATCATTAGTCCTGCCTTCAGTTTCAGTTTCACAATAGCACAGACAGAGAGAGGCTGGATCCTCGAGGCTGCAAAACAGCACCCCCTGGTGACTAAAGAATATGGCCCCTGCTAATTATAATCACTAATGAGTGAGTATTAAAACATTTTTCTCCACTTTCACAGGATGGTTTTAGGAGACAAAAGAAGTGTGAGATTAGTGATAGGATGCTGCAGGGACATGTTTTTATAGCTTAGGAGGTGTTTTGGAGGTGACAGGATCCCTTTAAAATAAGGTTCTTAGCACATTATTGTCCAATAGATGCCTGCCCATCAGCCACAGCAAGGTGACCTTAAATCCCTGTCTACTCTGAAAACCTCTCTCGTTTTTCTTATGGTCTCCATTACATGGGCAGCAGCAAGATACTTGGCACACCAGATGGCCCCATGTGGCTTAATGGGAAGGAGTGCTAATTCCAGCCTTGGAGAGGTGAACTCCACACACATTAAATGAAGGTAAAAAATAACATACAGCACATCCTTTAAGCTTTTCAGCACGGGTGCAAATCTACAGAATCAGGTTATATAGATAAAAAATTGTAGCAGCATAATCAGAGATTTTAGAATTAGCCATGCAGCAGAGCTGAGAAAGCTGCCTCCACTGACACCAGGCTCTGTATATACATTATCAATGGAAAGTGAGCTGCTAATTAAAGGAGTGGGCGGAGCTGGATAAATGGTAACACAACAGCTAGTCACAGGAATGATAATCAACAGGTGATAAAGCCTACAGTTTAAATAAACAAGAGCACACAGATTGATATGTGCCACATCATTAAATGTTGTGTTTTAACCTCTACTTCATTCTGTCCTCAGTTTACAATGATAAAACCTGCTGACAAATTCCCTTTAAAGGGAACCTGTCACCAGGTTTTTGCAACCCAATCTGAGAGTAGCATAATATAGGACCCGTGGTCCTGATTCCAGCGATGTGTCACTTACTGGGCAGCTCAATGTAGTTTTGATAAAATTACTGTTCAATCAGCTGGAGATTATCATTAGTCTGGTAGTCTGGTAGTCTGCCATATTCACAAACTGCTAAATCTGTAGCAGAGAAAACACTAATTTTATCAAAATGACAGCAATGACAAATAGCTGGAATCAGGGTCTCTGTCTCTATAATTTGCTGCTCTCAGTTGGGATGGCAAAAACCTGGTGACAGATTCCCTTTAATAAAATTGGTGCATCTTATATCCAATATTCACCTCCTCTTAAAATGTTACTTTAGACATGGGTTAGGGTGATTTATGCAACTTTTACTTTACCAGTTATGATAAACTGGATGGTGCTGACTGGGTCTGGTTTGAAATTAGCTACTTACTTTTTATATAAAAAATATTTCTGAATGTTTCCAGTTGTCCATATTGATCTACATGTTTATAACAGATAATCATTCAATCAGTAGATTATTGTATACCAGTAATCCCATTATGATGTTGTGGTCTCTAAAATATTAACTAGCATTAGGAAGCATGACGCTAGATTATACTGATATCATGTTGACTATCCTGATTATTCCTGATCCTGGTTATGGAGACATGCTACCACGCCTGGGTTACTGTTATAGGCAGAAAAATGTTCTAATTAGATGCAAATAAACAGATTGTAAATGTCAGGAAGGTAAGAACAATTATTTAATAGCCCTTTTAATCGATAACTTAAGTTCCGTTTTATAGAAGCTTTTTATTACCAACATATGATTCCAAAGGCTTTTCAGAAAATAAGAGTTAGGCTGGGGTCACACTTAGCAGTCAGTTTTTCTGCATTATGAAAACCTGATTTCGTTTTTGGAAAATGCTATGTTTGCAACCCAAAAACGCTATGCGGTAACACATGGTACCTATATGTACCATCCGTTAATGGATGCATTTCCCAAAGGGCCCCATGTTAAAAAATGTTACGCGTTTTTTTCCTGCACCCAAAAATGCTGCTAGCAGCGTTCTTTGTGGCCATTTCAAAAATGCATAGCGTTCTCTAGTGCCCTTTTGACACTGCTTTTTTTGCATTGGGCCCAATGGATTCGTTAACGGATCCGTTTTTCAACAAATTCTAAGTAGTAAAATGGATGCTTTTAGCGGATCCAGGGCTCAAGTGTGACCCAGCCTAACCCAAAAAACACAACAAAAAACACAAAACATTTCTGCTCCTTTTTTATACATTTTTTCCATGTTTCTGAATGTTTTTTTCCTTTGCTTTTTTCATGCATTTGGGGTGGAAAAATGCTGCAAAAATGCTGCAGTAAGTGATATGCTCCAGATTTATATTTGCACCAAATTTGCAAATCGAAAGAAGCAACATGTGCTAAAAATTTCATGGACATTGTTGGCATAAGGATTTGTGTGTAGTTTTTTGACAAAACAGCACTAAAGTTGTGATAAAAATCCATTGTGTGCACTGGGTCTTAAAGCCAAGTTACACATAACAACGCACCAGCGATCCCGATAATGATAACGATGTGCAGAGATCGCTGGTGCGTCTTTTATCACATCGCCGGTAAGATGTCAAACAGGTATCTCACCAGTGATGTGAAAATGACGCACCAGCGATCCAGAATTATACCGAGGTCGTTGGGAATTGTCATTCCATAGCGTAGCATTGAGATCGTTGGTCATTGTCCCTGTCAAATCCAACGATGTAGCTCTCCCAGTGGGAGCACAGCGACATAGAAATGATCCAGAGCAGTATGTAACAATCAACGATCTCACAGCAGGGGCCAGATCGTTGGTGCGTGTCACACATAACGAGGTCGCTAATGGGATCGCTGTTGCATCACAAAATCTGTGACGCTACTGCGATCTCGTTAGTGATCTCATTATGTGTGACACGGCCTTTAGTCTATGCTGATAGACGATATGACGATTCTTACAACACTGGGCATTGTGCTTGCTACTAAAAGCAATCTAACGTCTGTATGGAGAATCCATTCTCCTCCTCATGCTGGCTGATAAGTGGCTATCCCATCAAATTGTCAGTCACTGGGGTCAGTTTTTGGAGCAATAATTTGACAGATTTGGTGGCCACTGGGAGCATGCAGGACACTGTTTTTACCCATCAGTGCTACCCTGTCAGTGGAAGTTATTGCAGTGTACATTAACCTGGTGTTCTTATTAATGTATTCACCTCTGCTTCTAACCTATGTTTTTCTTTAGTCTTCTGTTTAAATCTTAGATGTCCTCCTAGATTTCATCATTGGACCATTTGATTTCTGATTGATATCCTGGATATCAACTCAGACATCCCTTGACTTCTTTATTGTTTTATATTTTAACATTATCTCCATCTCTTTGATTTTGACTTGATTAGTGCTCATTATACAGCTCACTTCACTTGCAAGTAGCAACTAAGGATCCCCAGAAAGCAACGGTCAAATTCTTATAGGAAGGTAGAAAAATATATTGCAATCTGAGAGTCCTCAGTGGTTGATACCTTTTAACGGCTAACTGAAAAGATGGTAAACATAGCAAGCTTTCGAGACGACTCAGGTCTCTTCTTCAGGCTGATAATGACACAAATTCTGAAGACACATACATTTATACATAAGCAATAGAGAAAAAAAAAAAAAAAAAAAAAAAAAGAAGGGGAAAGAAGAGAACAGAAAAAAAAAAATGGCAAAACAGTGTTATATGCTCTGGTGGATATGACAGGTGACGCACCTGTCATATCCACCAGAGCATATAACACTGTTTTGCCATTTTTTTTTTCTGTTCTCTTCTTTCCCCTTCTTCTTTTTTTTTTCTCTATTGCTTATGTATAAATGTATGTGTCTTCAGAATTTGTGTCATTATCAGCCTGAAGAAGAGACCTGAGTCGTCTCGAAAGCTTGCTATGTTTACCATCTTTTCAGTTAGCCATTAAAAGGTATCAACCACTGAGGACTCTCAGATTGCAATATATTTTTCTATCTACTGGCTAACACGGTATAAATATTCTTTACCTTATAGGAAGGTAAACATGTGGTCACCAGGTAGCCTTTAGGACCTGGTAAGATTATTCTTTAAAAAAAAGAGGGTTATTCAATATTTTAAGGAACTTTGGACTAGCAGCAGGATAAAATAAAAATTAACCGATAATAATCTGTTCAGTCCCCTGCAGTTCCAGAGGCTTCAGTCATCTCTGGCAAGGTTTTTTTGCCACTCAACTGTGATGATCTGTTACACATACATGTGAGTGCTGCAGTCAATGACTGACCGTTGCAGTGATGAAAGCATGTACAGCACAAGGCCACTGAGACCTGTAATTGACTGCAGTGGTCATGTGGATAAATGTGAGGTTATAATGGAGGTGAGGTAAACAGAGACTGCACGGACAGCTGTGGCAAAGGCACTTGAGCTATGAGAAATTGATTGGGTGAGTAGTGTTTCTTTATCATCCTTCCAGCTGGTATCCCTTTAGAAAAATAATGCACAACTCCTTTTAATTTGCTATGTCTGTTTAGCTTCATTTAGCGGTCCTTCTTATATATTGTATAACCTTCAAGGTACAATGTGGATTTTTTGGCAGACAATTTTATACATTGTTTACATGCCACAGGATCTAATACTAAATTGAAACTTTAAGTATAAGTGCATCAAGTACATTTTTCTAAACTGGGCAGCAAAATTTATTTCCAAACAATAGAAGCAAAGAGAGTGCAGAGGCATCCCCGGCCAACAAGCTTTAGTAACCAAATTAGAGGGATTTTCTTGCCAATAAAGTACAGACATTACTCAAACATTCAAAGCTTTACCCTTAGTAAACTTTAATATGCAATTTTTATTTCTTATGTAAAATATTTATTTACCACATGAAACTTAAAGAAGATTTTCTATAAATAGCAAACCTAAAGCCAAGTTCAGACAGATGTTACTCAGACAGATACTCAGGGCAATTGTGAGTATGAATGGCTCCAAATGCCGTTCTGTCTGCTTAATCAAATATTGGAAGCGTTCAGAAGCTGCCAGCCATTTACATGCAGTACTTTGGACTGTAAATCAAACTAAAGTAGCGCATGCTGCGATAGTTTTTCACACAGAGTCTCGGTCCGTAAGAAAAATCAGTCATCCAAATGACTAACATGATTGATTTACAATTGGATAGCATGTGTCTGATTTATACGTTAGTCTGGAGAGCTCTATGTCTATGGTTACACGATTGTAGATTCTATAATACAAAAGAATTGAGTAAATTATGATAATGACTGGAGATGAGCGGACTCAAGGAAGCTTGAGTTCAGGGGGTTTAGCCAAACTTTATAAAAGGTTCTGTTTTTGTCCAAACGTTGTCCCAACCTCACTGGAAATCAATGATTGGGCAGTTAGGCTCTTTGCCCACATACAGCACACCCATAAACAAAGCACTTCCAAGGAAGGGAGGACAAAGTTTTGTAATTTTTTTTCACCCTAGATCCAATAGTGCTGATTCTACCCCAGTGCGAGCCATCAAAACAAGACCAGTGTCTTGCACTGGCCCGAACACCAAGTATACCAGAGTACAGTGATGCTCACTCCAGTGGTTTGCATATGTAAACTCTCAAATTCTAAACCCGAACAATGCAATTTTTTATAGAGTCTGTGTTCGGCACTGAAAACTGAACTTTAACATCTAGTTTACTCATCCCTACTAGTGACACTGTCACGCATCGATTAGAATTTGATCCGAGTGTCATTGTAGTGTAATCTCAAACTTTAAATCAGAGAACACTTGTTATGTATTGACTGCCTTGTTATATGGAAGTGCTGCTGCTGTGGTTGAAATGAAGGATTCTTTTCCCCTGCTCTCAGTGTGGAGAGAGGACCCTAACTTGGGAGATAAGAGTGCAAATGTGTGTGATGAATATGACTCATGCTTAGGTGAGCTGGGGGGCGTGCCTGGGCTGTTTTCTCCCCACCCCTCGGCCATAAGTGGTTCAACTCACATCCATCTGCTGTCACTGATTCAGTTCACTGCTATTCTGTGACCCTGAAGTGCAGACGTGATATCAAGCTGCTGCTGTTTTTCCCATTGGAGGTTGCTGGGTTCTGTGGTCCATGGGTGGAGGTAGGGGCCTTATTCCTAGGGCTTCTTAGGAGTTTCAGGGTCTTAGGCTGGGGGCTCGGAACTCCTAACCTTCAGAGGTACCTCCGAGTATAGGGCGAGTCAGGGACCTCAGTATCAGGGCCAGAGCAGACTCCACTGACTCCCTACGCCCTGCCCCATCCTACTTCTGAGCACCCCACCCCCCAATGTGACAACACTGTGAGGAGAAGATGGAGAACAAAATTTCTACATCTTTTTTATTCTGTCTGTCTGCAGAAATTGGTTTGTTTTTAGAGTTCATCCAAGTGCCATCAGATGATTTCCATGCACCCATAAACTTTGACTGGTGAGTGCCATCCAATTTTAGAGAAAAATCACAGCATGCCATGATTCTTTTCACTGACAGATTCTGTCAATAAAATGGGTCAGTAACACTGCTCCTCTGAATAATATTGTTCCAAGTGCTCTCCGATAAAAAATTAGATACATTGGATTTGATTTATACAGTGGTGTGAGCAAGCTGTGGGGCCATGTGCACATGTTAAGTATTTGGTGAGTTTTATCTCAGTATTTGTAAACCAAAAAAAGGAGTGGGTAAAAAATGCAGGTGTTACACATTTGTATTATACTTTTCCTGTAATTTTTTCACTCCCGTTTTTGGATTATGAATACTGAGATAAAAACCTCACAAAATACTCAACGTGTGCACGTGGCCTTACTTTGACATACTTGAACTTACATTATATTCTATGTACAGTGGACCTCTTTGAAAACACCCTCTCTTATTCTGACCAGAGATCATCCTTTTTGAACATTTCTGTTTCTGCCAAGATATCCCCATTATAAAAACAAATGTAATAAATATAATAATAATAGTTGAATGCACATCAAAATGGATCAGTTTTGAAATACGACTCAACATCCAAAAAAACACATTTCTACCATATGGTCACCAAAAAATAAAATGGCTTTTAGAATGCAGTGACTCAAAAGCTTTTTTTTCTCAACAAAAATTATATAATTCTGTATAAGCGGAAAAATATTGAATTGCTGCACATGTATGTTATCACTGGAAAAGCACCAATGCATAAGAGATAAATAATGCAATAGCTTTGCAACCTGGCATCAGATTATTATTATTTTTATTTTTTTTTAAATGTCACATCTAGAAAGAATGGCAGAATTGTTTTTTTTTTATTTTTCCACCCCTCCAAAAAATTAATGAATGATCCATAATTTCTATGTATCACAAAATTCTTCATGTGAGAGATAAAGCCTATCCTTCAGTTGGCAGGCAATCATTCAGTGATTTAAAAAAAAAATTATTAAAACTTAGCAGCTGATTTCTAATGGATGCTCAAACTACAAGCACCATCACTTAGAGCCTGGCTTTTTTACGGCAGCCATGTAAGTTTTAATATGAGACTTTACATAGTATCATAGTTTTTCATAGTTTTTAAGGTTGAAGGAAGACTTTAAGTCCATCTAGTTCAACCCATAGCCTAACATGTTGATCCAGAGGAAGGCAAAAAAAAACCCATGTGGCAACACTAAGCTCCACATTGGGGAAAAAATTCCTTCCTGACTCCAGATATGGCAATCAGACTAATTCCCTGGATCAACGCCCTATAAAAGAATCTAGTATGTATAACTGGTAATATTATAGTTTTCAAGAAAGGCATCCAGGCCCTTCTTAAATGTTAGTAGTGAGTCACTCATTACAACAGCATGTGGCAGAGAGTTCCATAGTCTCACTGCTCTTACAGTAAAGAATCCGCGTCTGTGATTATGATTAAACATTCTTTCCTCCAGACGTAGAGGATGCCCCCTTGTCCCAGTCTCAGGCCTAAGAGTAAAGAGATCATTAGAAAGGTCTCTGTACTGTCCCCTCATATATTTATACATTAATATAAGATCACCCCTAAGCCTTCGTTTTTCCAAGCTAAGTAACCCCAAGTTTAATAACCTGTCTTGGTATTGCAGCCCCCTTAGTCCTCTAATGACTTTTGTCGCTCTTCTCTGGACCCGCTCTAGTTCAGCTATGTCTTTCTTATACACCGGAGACCAGAATTGTACACAGTATTCTAAGTGTGGTCGCACTAGTGACTTGTATAGAGGTAAAATTATGTTCTCCTCATGAGCATCTATGCCTCTTTTAATGCATCCCATTATTTTATTTGCCTTTGCAGTAGGTGCCTGACACTGGCCACTAAATGTGAGTTTGTCATCTACCCATACACCTAGGTCTTTTTCAGTGACAGTTTTGCCCAGTGTTTTACAATTAAGCACATAATTATACCTTTTGTTTCCTCTGCCCAAGTGCATGACTTTACATTTATCCCCATTAAAGCGCATTTGCCATTTAGCAGCCCAAGCTTCTAGTTTACATAAATCCTCCTGTAATATAAAATTGTCCTCGTCTGTATTGATTACCCTGCAGAGTTTAGTGTCATCTGCAAATATTGAGATTCTACTCTGTATGCCCCCTACAAGGTCATTAATAAATATATTAAATAGAAGCGGGCCCAACACTGACCCCTGTGGTACCCCACTGTTAACTGTGACCCATTCTGAGTGTGTTCCATTAATAACCACCCTTTGTTTCCTATCACTAAGCCAGTTCTTAACCCACTTACACATATTTTCCCCTATCCCCATTGCCCTCATTTTATGTATCAACCTTTTGTGTGGCACCGTATCAAAAGCTTTTGAAAAGTCCATATACACCACATCCACTGCATTTCCTTGGTCCAGTCCAGAACTTACTTCTTCATAGAAGCTTATCAGATTAGTTTGACAGGAACGGTCCCTCGTAAAACCATGTTGATAATGGGTCATGAGGTTATTTTTGTTCAGATACTCCAGTATAGCATCTCTTAGAAAACCCTCTAGGATTTTACCCACAGTAGAGGTTAAGCTTACTGGCCTATAATTTCCAAGTTCAGTTTTTGTCCCCTTTTTGAATATTGGCACCACATTTGCTATATGCCAGTCCTGTGGTACAGACCCTGTTATTATGGAATCTTTAAATATTAAAAATAATGGTCTATCTATGACAGTACTTAATTCCTGCAGCACTCTGGGATGTATCCCATCCGGGCCCGGTGATTTGTCAATTTTAGTGATTTTTAGATGATGCCGTACTTCCTCTTGGGTTAAGCAGGTGACATTTAATTGAGACTTTTTGTTATCAATGATCATATTGTCTGTCATGGGATTTTCTTGTGTAAATACTGTTGAAAAAAAGTCATTTAGCATATTGGCTTTTTCCTCATCCTCATCCACCATTTCACCCAGACTATTTGTAAAGGGGCCAACACCATCATTTTTTAGTTTCTTACTATTTATGTAGTTAAAAAATATTTTGGGATTCTTTTTACTTTCTCTGGCAATGAGTCTCTCTGTTTCAATCTTTGCTGCCTTGATTTGCTTTTTACAAATGTTATTTAATTTTCTGTATTTATTTAATGCTTCATCACTACCTACTTGCTTTAATTCCCTAAATGCTTTCTTTTTGTCACATATTGCACTTCTTACCGCTTTATTTAGCCATAGTGGTTTCCTCCTATTTCTAGCATGCTTATTCCCATAGGGTATATATTGTGCACAGGTCCTATTCTGGATGCTAATAAACATCTCCCATTTGTGTTGTGTACTTTTATGTCGCAGGACATCGTCCCAGTTTATTGCACTAAGATCATCTCTCAACCGTTGGAAATTTGCCTTCCTGAAGTTTAGTGTCCTTGTGGCCCCTCTACTACACGTCTTAGTTAAGGATACTTGAAAGCTTATTAAGTTATGATCACTGTTACCCAAGTGACCTCCAACCCGTATATTTGATATGCGGTCTGGCCTGTTGGTTAATATTAGGTCCAGCAGTGCCCCCCTTCTTGTTGGGTCCTGAACCAGTTGTGAAAGGTAATTGTCTCTCATAGTTTTCAAAAACTTATTACCTTTGCTGGAACTGCAGGTTTCTGATCTCCAATGTATTTCAGGGTAGTTGAAGTCCCCCATAATAATGACTTCTCCCTGAGTCGCTGCTTCATCTATTTGCTTTATGAGGATATTCTCCTCCACTTCCATTATTGTTGGAGACTTATAACAAACCCCTATCAGTAATTTATTATTTTTTCCTCCTCCCCTTATCTCCACCCACAGGGACTCTACATTTCCATTAGATTCACCTATATTATCACGCAGGATGGGTTTTAAGGATGATTTTACGTATAAACATACACCTCCTCCTCGCCTATTTGTACGGTCATTTCTGAACAGACAATAGCCCTGCAAATTAACATAAGTTTTGAGAAGCCAGCTGGTCCAAAATACAGGCTGCCAGAGGCCTCTCTCGACTCTACTCCACTTGACTTGGTGCACATGACCGCATTTTGGAAATCCCAGAAAAATATTCTGATTATGCTAATCAGCAATTCATCAGAGTGCTATCCGATGTATTTACAAATAGCACTCAGATCAGCAATACAATTGTATGCATGAGTCCTTTGAGTTACAGGTATCTCCCTACACTCAAATAAAGGGAGATAGCTGTCAGTTTTGGAAACTGGAGCAAGAGAAGCTGATGGGGACTGGTCTATTGGTCTAGTTATGCATGTCATGTGGTCCACAAGTAGCTATTAAAGGAATATTTTTATTAAAATACTACTGTTTTGCACATTAAAACACACATGGCTCATTGGCGTACCCAGGATCAAAACTGGGGGAGGGGGGGGGCGCAAGCCATGGTTGCATCTGACAAATTAACTTTTATTGGCTACCACGCTGAATCTTTAAATGCCCGGGAGGTCTGCTCTCTGGTCTGGTGTATTTGGGCCTTTCCGGCCCCGGCCTGCAAAACCTGCTTTGCTGTTTCAAAGTTTCCACCCCTCCTGTGGATGGGCGCTGATTGACAGGCATACCTGCCTCCAGGGCAGTGGAGCAGGTCACCATGCTCCATTGAAGATACACAGTGCCCAAAGTCTCAAGAGATTTGGGAAGTCTTGCGAGACTTTAGGCACTTTACCTTCAATGGAGGAGCACGGTAACCCACTCCACTGCGCAGGCACGAGAATGCCTTTCAATCAGCAGCCATCCACATAAGGATGGGCGGCAATTTTGAAACAGCGGGACAGGGTTTGCAGGCAACCATTTAAGTATTATTATTATTTTTTGCTTCTGGGAGGCAGCTGCCCCTTCCTGACCCTCGCTGGGTACGTCCATGACATCGGTGCAATGCAAGTTTCCAGTTCATGCTGCCAGTGGTTTACACAACATTAACTCACAGTCACTTTCCAGTTAAGACATGCAATGATGATAATGCAAAGAATTTTTAACCATATATTTCAAGCTAAGTTAGAAGTGGAGCAGAACTTCACCCAAGAAGACATTGCTGCTCCATATATTATATATATATATATATATATATTATATATATATATATATATATATATATATATACTGTATGTAGATATATATAAATATATATATATATATATATATATATATATATATATATATATATATATACATTCATGGTGCCCAAACAAGTGGCAGCATGAATGAGGAGCTTTACACTGCAGCCATGTATGTATCACTATTCAGCATGGCGGTGTTTTGGTAGAAATATTCCCATAATAGCCACTCGTGGACTACATGACCGGGACAACTAGATCAACAGGCCAGGCCCCATGAGCTCATCTTGCTCCAATTTCCAAAATGTGTATATGTATATATACACACTTTCGGACTGTGCTATTAAGTATGATAATATTTTCTTAATTAGCAACTTTTAGCATTAGTCATGCTTGTGTTAAGACAGACATTACATGATGATCACTTGGAGGTAAAGGTATCTTGGAGTTTGGTGTGGGCAGCATCTTCCCTGTGATTGGGTTCCAAAGACTCTCAGTAAGTGTGCAATGTACTGTTCATTTACTAAGAAAGTTGGAAATGTATTCACAGTCAAGATGTGCACAGCTCTAAGACGTTATTGTATTTATCTGTACAGTACATTGGTGAAAAAAAAACCGATAGCTGAGTTCCTCTTTAACGTGTAAAGTAGGCTGCTCCTGAAGGGGTTAAAATCACTTTAGCTGTTTCCCTTTGAAGCCACAAACTGTACTGTACTTATGTCCATATCTCGATTGGGACTATAAGGAAACATTGAGGGTTTCTTTCTGAAAATAAATCAGCCGCCTGCTGAGTCTCCAGTGCCGTGAGATGATATTTCAAATGTTGTTGCCTCTGGAAGGTCTTTTGTCATCTCTGATCTTTATAATCTATGACCCATGTTGCCCGGGAAACAGCAAGATCCTCAGCAATACTTTGCTTCCATTTAATACTTGTAATAATGCCATTTATTGTTGCTCTCACTTGTATGGTTTGCTAATGAAAAATTCACTACTCAAACAATATGGAAAATATTATTTAGCCATTGTTTTTTCACTATAATGTAATGGCCACTTCTTTATCAACACAAGTTGATATATTGAAGGGACAAAACTTCAAAGGGAACCTATCATGTGACAAAACGTTATTAGCCTGCAGATAAGGGGTAAATCCACAGGTTACCAGTATTCTGAACCTGCCAGGCACCTGTACTTAGATTTCCACTGCTGTGAGGAAATGAACTTGA
Source organism: Allobates femoralis (assembly GCA_033576535.1). NCBI lineage: Eukaryota > Metazoa > Chordata > Amphibia > Anura > Aromobatidae > Allobates > Allobates femoralis. Next base: position 142,015,790 of record JARQOC010000002.1, read on the forward strand.
TTCCTCCCGCCAGTGTTCGGCTTTTAGTCGTGGGATTGGAGCCAACACGGCTTCAGTCACCGCTCAGTGTATAGTGAGCGGTATTGTAAATGTGGCTTCTACAGTGATTGACAACCATTTCTATATTAGAACCCAGAATTCATGTTGAAAACATTTCTCCAGTCAGGATTTTAAAGGGCAGGAGGAGCTGGCCAAATTAATTTACATTACATTTTTTGTGGCAAAAAAACTCAATAACACTTGTATTTTTTAATTGAAATCCCTAGTATCTTAATGCATATGAATCTATTGAATATGTGTATTCATTAAATGACAGATTTCCTATGCAGAGTTAGCTGTCAATCACTAATAAACCGACCTACTGGAAGCATTAACATACAAACACCAAGGATTCAATGTGCAAAATAAAAGTTAGGGTCCCGTCACACTTGGAAACATTCCAGCGATCCCGACAACGATACAAACTGGAAAGATAGCTGGAACGTCGCTGCGTGGTCGCTGGTGAGATGTCAAACAGTCAGATCTACTCAACAATGCAGAAATGATACGGCAACCCATATAACGACCTTGGCGGTCATTGGGACCCTGTCACACAGCAGCTAGTCTGACGACTCAGACCTACATGGCTGAATTCTGAGTCGCCAATGAGGTAGTTGTTAAGGCATCAAACACACCGATGAATGCTGCCCAGCGGGAGCCCGATGATCAAAAAATGGTCCAGGCCATTCCAACACCATCGGCAATGTCACAGTAGGGACCCGGTCACTGCTACATGTCAAACATAGTGAGATCGCTGCTGAGGTCGCTGTTACGTCACAAAACCTGTGACGCAACTGCGATCTTGCTAGCGATCTCGCTATGTGTGACGGGGGCTTAGTATTGAATCTTTACCAACCAACCTATATATCGTTCTGCTCTGCTTCTCCTTCCCTTTTATATGTTACCTACAGATTAGACTGCATGAACAATTTGACAGATGCCATTTAAATGCTGCTGTTAATTTCTGACAGCAGCATTTACAACATGCAGCCTCACCACAGACAAAATAAATTAGAGTCTTGCTATATGATATGTCTTTCTGAAATGCTCCTGTGTTTTAAAGAAAATATAGTTTGAAGATGCAGCCCATAGCAAGATACATGTCAATAACTTGAATCAGAATTGGAAAGCCAACCAGGGGTTGGGATAGACCCATCTGTGCTATAGTCCCCAGACTGATCAACTAACTATATCCTGTCTAAAATGCAGGAGGATTGCATAATGAATTCTACCTGATCCATGCTGCCCATGGTTGGATGACTCAGCTGACAGGTTCCCTTTAAACCACAGCAAGAAAAACGTTTCAGCATAGAAAACTTGTCACAATTCTGTAGCTGAGATAGTCCCTAAAATATAAGTGTTTTCATTGTATGATTGATCATTTGGAGCACCTACTGGTTATACAATATGACGCCCCGGGCATTTTTATCAAGATATTCCAATATACGCAATGTGCACTATTCTTATACAAGTCAGTATTTTGACTATGTCATCATTGTTAATATTTTTTTTTCCAAGCTGTATGAACTTGAATGCTTATTGGTTGAAGCAGATCAGGTGAAATGTTAGAGGATGTGGTCTAAGGATATAAACACCTTTGTCAAGGTGTGCAGAATTATTAGGAAGCGTGTCTTCCTCAGGACAAATGGGCCAAAAGCAAAAAAACTTAACTGACTATGAAAAGTAAAAAAAATGTTAAACGTCATACAGAGGTATCAGCACTCTTGTAATTGCTTAGATATTGAAGTGTAATCTCAGAACCACCAAAAATTTTATAAATAGCTAACAGAATCACAATAAAGATGCTGATAAAAAAAGACTCTTCATCAACTGCCAATGGAAGAGAATCTATGACTTAGGCCCCTTTCACATCAGCGGTTTTCGCTGATCGCGGCAGTTGCGGTGAAAAAAATGCAACAGCCGCGATTACCGCATAACGGCCGCACTTGAGGTTCACTTGCGGCAAGTCCCATACAATGTCTATGGGGCTTGGGGTAAGTGTGCGGCAGGTGCGGCAAGTGCGGTTTCGGCACTTGCGGCAGGTGTGGCCGCGAAAAAAACGCTGTATGCCGCGGTTTTTTTTGCGGCCGCACCTGCCGCAAGTGCCGAAACCGCACTTGCCGCACCTGCCGCAAGCCCCATAGACATTGTATGGGGCTTGCTGCAAGTGAACCGCAAGTGTGGCCGTTATGCGGCAATCGCGGCAGTTGCGTTTTTTTTCACCGCAACAGCCGCGATCAGCGAAAACCGCTGATGTGAAAGCAGCCTAATACAAACAAAATATCTGTGCTCTTCTTGACTCAATTACACCATTGAAACTCTATAATCATAGATTCATACATTTTTATACACCAAGCAATAAATGTTAAGGCAATTTTCTACTTTTTAAGTAAGGGACATATACAATAAATTGATCACTAATTGTTCCCCTGCTGGAACCCCGAGCAATCACCTGTAACCTGTAGGGAAAATGGATTTTAAAGCTAATTTGTCACGAGAAAACCATGTCAAGTATATTAAACATTTCTCATAGTGCTTTGTTAGAATATTTCTTGACTCGATTCATCATTTAAAAAGCATTTATTCATGTTTCCCTGGAAAATATGTAAATCAAGTTAAGGCAGTGTATCCGTATGCATACCATCCATCAATATCTCATGCCTCCTATCCCCACACAGTGATTGACAGTAATAGCCAGAGCCTTTCTAAAGTCAGTGTAAATCTATCATGTTCCACCACAAATATAATGTACCCAGGTGCCAGGTTACACATGATGAACTTGGCTCTTGGTGCAGAAAGTGATAGAAACTGTTGACACACATGGAAACTGCTTTTTCTGGAGACTGAAGTCTCTATTGAACATTTCCAAGATGTTAGCAGCAGGACAAGAGGAGGTCTATGAATAGTCCTTGTTATCAATTAAACTCGGTAGGCGGAGATCAAGCTTGCTGCCTAAATACAATTGGACTTTGGCAGGACTCAAAACACTGAGCGTCAAGAGAGAATTATAGTGTTGCCATAGGGTGAACTTGATAAGTAGAGCTAGGTTATCGATTTCATGTCATATATAGTTTATAATGTTCAATCTAGTGAAAGATTATCTTCAAAGTGACGCAGTGTTGAGTCCAGGATTGAACTGGACCTAAAAAAAGATGATACATTTGGCAGATATAGGCTACCTTCCTTATGATCTTTCTTCCCTCCCACTGTCTCCACTGCTGAGACCAGCCTTATGCTCCCCTGGTAATCCTGAATTGAGAATGGCCACAACATTATTATTAGGAGCAGTTGTAAGTCTGAACCACTGCTCCTCTGCACAGTAAAGTCAGCCTGGTTCAGACTTAGGACTGCACTTCTGCAGTGGCATCTGGGATGCTGAGGATCGGATTGCTATCTTAATAGTGAAGACAGCAGTAGGCAAACAAGAGACCTCAGACAGGGTAACAGTATATGAGTAGGGTAGAGCCACCATTCAGTGAAAGGGTAAGGGGTTACATTAGGCATTCAGTTACCCTACAACACAACCAACAGAGATTAGGCATTACACAGTACTATGTTGAATGTACAAGTTGGCTATAATGCAGTTCAGGACAAATTGCTCAGATAAGAAATACTGTTTGTAATTTATTTCCACATTGGCCAAGTGAGATCCTGAGGACTCCATTTGGTAACTCCAAATAAGCTATATAACATTCAGTATTATTTTAAATAGGAATTATTACCAAATTCAGCTGTTAATAGGAGTATTTCCAATATTACCTTTCCTTGAGCTATTATCTATACATAATATATAAAAGTGATAATTATATTGCTGACTGAATATGTTGCTTACCCAGGTGATTTGTGTGCCCCAATAGCCATGCAATTTGTGTAAGAAAGTTCCCAGGCTGATATGACTGCAATCAATATGACAGTTTGATATTATGCTCATCCAATTTACAAGGGCTCTCATACCGTGTTTCCCCAATTATAAGTCCCCCCAGATTATAAGTCCGCCTAGGGGGGAGGGGAGGGCCGGCTAATATAAGTCCCCCCCTGAATATAAGTCCACCTGGGGGAGGGCCTGCTGATATAAGGCCTTACCTTTGCCCACCGCTGTCCGGTGCCATCCTGTGTGGTGTCCCCAGTGCTACTCTGACCTCCTCTGTGATACCCTGGTCTGCGGTGTGGTCCGGTTCCCTGTTGATCAGTGCTGCCCAGGGCCACTTCCTGCTATACCCAGAATCCCCGCCCAGGTCAGGCCCTGCGCCAATGTGAGCCAATCACAGCCCAGCGACGCCCATGTGACATCACGGGACCGGACAGCGGGGGACAAAGGTAGAAAGCAATTTGTGTGTGTGTGTGTGTGTGTGTATGTGTGTGTGTGTATGGGTGTGTGTGATGGGAGGCTGCAGTGTGGATGGGAGGCTGGAGCTGCCAATATAAGACTCGCCCCGAAAATAAGACAGGGTGTCACTTTTGGCGCCCAAAAAAATATAAGACACGGTCTTATTTTCGGGGAAACACTGTAAAAGGAAAATCTAGGTGAGGAAAGCAGCAATACTTTAGTGACAGGATAAGGCGGTAATACTTTCATTACTTATATAATGTCAGAAGAAGGATGAAGAGTCAGGTACAGTGAATGCTAGTATTCTGTCTTGTAGAAATGTCTAATAATAATGTGTTCTTTTTGGATTTTTGTTTTGAAAATGTAGTTACAGTTCTTCAAATTATACAGCAGTGAAAGACAGAAAGATAGATAAATAGATAGATAGATAGATAGATAGATAGATAGATAGACAGACAGACAGACAGACAGACAGATAGATAGATAGATAGATAGATAGATAGAAAACAAATAGAGAGACAGACAGAAAAACAGAGGGAAAGCTAGATAGATAGATAGATAGATAGATAGATAGATAAAGATATTGTGACATTTTACTATCTTTTTACCTAAATAATATACTAAGTACATGTTATGTATTTAATGAAGCAAGCTCACAGAAGATAACAATTCTGACCTTTCAGAATGAAAGAGAAGGAAAAGAAGTCTACACATTAATATATAAATATGCATGTAGTTCACAGCCTGCAGTCTTTTTGTGACAAAAGTAATATTGGTAAACTATGATAAAATGACTGTATTTAAAGGACAGCATAAGTAGATGTACTTCAGGGAATTCTAGACATTAGGTTGACATAACTGAAGAATGGGCTTGTTTTTCCTGCAACTTAATATAATCATATTTATTTTTTAATAAAAAAATAAGTAACATTTTTTATGACATTTCTTACAGTGGTTGTTCTTTCTCAGAAAACTCACTGATATAAGCTGCAGTGGTTATAAAAAGCACTGTGCTACTCATCCTCCCTGCATCCACACTGTGCTACTCATCCTCCCTGGGTCCACACTGTGCTACTCACCCTCCCTGGGTCCACACTGTGCCAGTCAACCCTCCCTGGGTCCACACTGTGCTACTCACCCTCCCTGGGTCCACGCTGTGCTACTTACCTAACAGGGTTCATGCTGTGCTAGACACCATCCAAGGGTCCACGCTGTGCTACTTACCTTAGCAGGGTCAATGCTGTGCTACCCACCCTCCGTGGGTCCACACTGTGCTACTCACCCTCCCTGGATCCACGCTGTGCTACTTACCTAACAGGGTCCATGCTGTGCTAGACACCATCCAAGGGTCCACGCTGTGCTACTTACCTTAGCAGGGTCAATGCTGTGCTACTCACCCTCCCTGGGTCCACGCTGTGCTACTCACCCCAGCAGGTCCAGTGCCGAGTTTCCAGTTTCTGTTGTTTGGCTGCAGCACTGACATGACAATAGGTTCAGATTTGGAACAACAAGATTATGAAATACTCAAGATTATTTGATTTATTTTTTCATCCACCATAACTTATAGGATAACGTTTATTGAAAAGACACAACTACTTTAAAGGAACCTGTCAGCTCATTTATGCCCCCCAGCTATCACTGTCTGTACCTGCAGCATCATAGTACTATTCTAATCATCCCTGTCTGTCTGAGCTCATAGTGTAATGGTAAAGGTGAAAAAAAAGCATTTATACATTTCCATTTTCTTATGTAAATGAGTCAGTGACTATACCTTGGAAGGCATAGTAACTCTGGCAGGGTAATAGTTAACATTTTAGCTGAATTTCAGAGGATGCTGTTGACAGGGAAGGGGGTACTCGGATACCGGGACTGATGACTACTTTGATGGGGGATCACGGCTGGTCGGTTCCTGGTTCTGTGCCCTGGACCCTCAGTAGAGGGGATGGTCTGGGGTGATGATGATGATGGTGGTGGGAGAAGGGAATGTCATCATGACGCCACCTGTGGTACCTGGTAAGCTAAATACCAGCGCTGCAGGCTGTTCGCTGAGGTGATGTGATGCATCTTGGGTTTTCCAGCTCCCCACAGGTGGAGCTTTACCTCAGGGAAGCAGGGATGAATGAGGGGGAGTCGTAGTAGCATCTCTGCGGTGAACGCTGTTTGCAGCAGTGGTGAAAAAGGCACACACACAATAGTCTTTGTTTCAGTACCTTTTACTGATGTCCGGTAACAGGTACAGTCCAGGAAGGTAATCAGGTCCTCGGTGCAATTTGGGACTTTCACCTTGGAGAGTTGTGAGGCCTCCTCTGTCACTGTGTACGGTGATTTGGGGTAAGTTCTGCCTATAACTGAACTCGCCGCTCCTTCTCCCGCTCAGGGTGTTACTCTGTAACCGACTATGAGGACCTCCTGTGGGAACCCCTATTCTCCTTTCAGGCCCCTGGTCCTGTGCTTGGTCAGGTTTGAGTGTCTCTTAATTTGTCACCTCAGGGGGATTAGTTCCTCCTGGTCCTTCCAGGCTTTTCCTGCTACAATGGATGATTAGCAGTGTCAGACTCTGGTGTCCAGGTGAGCTAAAGGGAAACCTGGTCTGTTCCCTTTTTCTTTTCTCCTACTTCCTCTACTGGCCTCCGACCCTCTCCCTAGGGTGCAGCACAGCTGGGTCAGTGTTCCCTGGTCCCGGACATGGCTTGATCCCAACAACCAGCTCCTTCACTCTGCTCTCTCCTCTGCTCACTGCAGACTAACTGGAACTGAACTGAACTAACTCTCTCCTCCCCTCAGGCCTGGATCTTTTATAGGGGATATGGCTTAAGGCAGCCAGTAGAGCTCCCCCTTCAGGTCTGGGGTGGAAGGTGTTGTGTGCTGTGTGTACCAAAGTTTAAATCCCTCCTTGCACCGGTGGGTCCTGTGGCAATCCCCAGCAGGGGTGCCACACTGTATGGCCTGTGTGATTACACAACCATGTGACAATAATAGGTGGAGCTTAACCTCATTAGCTCATAATGATTTTGCTTCCTTAGCTCCACCCGCTATGGTCACATGATCGGGACATTACACAAGTATACAGGTCCTTTATACAGAGAAGTTGGCAGTGAGTTAACTATTAACCTGCCAGAGTGACTACGTCCTCCAAGGTGTAGTCACTGCCTCATTAACATAAGAAAATTTAAGTCTATAAATGCTTTTTTTTACCTTTAACATTACACCATGAGCTCAGACAGGGATGATTAGAATAGTATTATAGTGTTACAGCTACAAATCGTGATAGCTGGGTGGCATACACAAGCTGACAGGCTCCCTATAACTCTACTTCTACACAAAATGTATTGTGACACCCAGTAAGGTCACTATAACTCTTACAAAAATGTCATTTCCAGATTTCCCCGGTTTTAGTGGCCAAGCCTACTTTCGGTACCCTAACTTCTCCTCCAGTATACCCCGATAGCTGAAGAGCTTTTCAGTGCAGTTACCTGATCATTATGACTATCGTTAATATCATTGCATGATTATTATCTGATTATGGGACACCAATACATATCTTAATCAGTGATGTTATAACCATGTTTCCATAGCCTTTGCAAGCAATGTTATTTACTAGTATAAATTCTACGTGTCAGCTATCGTTTCTTCAGAATAATAAACATGCTGGGAAAATAATCTTATGTCAGCGAGGTCTACGAGCTGTATCAGTACCATGGCTAGCTCCCTGCATGCCTTTTGATAGTGTTATGTGCATTAATTTGCTAGTGTTGATCGAACACTATGGGGAATTTCTATGAATTCCCTATTGACCTTACTTGAGACCCTAGAAATTAATGAGAAGCCAATAAATTACAAGTAATGGGTCAGCATTCAGCGCCGCTATGATTTTTGCCTTTGTTAAACATGTCGTTCCCAATAATTTATGTGAACAACTGCTGTCAATTATTTATGCGATTCCACAATATGTGCATGGTTTATGTGGTAACCCGTGATTCCAGGGAAGATTTATTATGGGTGACTTATTGAAACATTGATAAATTGCACCAGTTAAAAATTAAACACTTTCTTAATCAGATTTCAGTATACCCCATGTTATTCTGGGGAATGCATTCATTTTTCTTGTAGCCACTACAAGCTTGACAGATGGGTCACAAACATATATACATTACATGTAGCAGAGCTGAGTTTGATAGGAAAATCTACTATATTAATTTAAAGATTTCTCTTACTGCTAAATATTTAAATTTCCAAAGAAACAATAGATAGATAGATGTGTTTTGCAGTAGCAGTGTTGGTACCCAGTTCCATATAATGATGAGCTCTGTTCTACAACTGTTTTAAGACAAATTATGGCAAGAACCACTCAACTAAAGCAAATAGAAATATCAGTCCATCAATGCATTAAGACCTAAGGTTCAGTGAATCCAGAAAATTTCTAGAACCATGAGGGTATCCTCAAATGAAATCATGAAAATCATCATTATAATTAAACTACATTTCATGAGAATAGTCCAAGTAATGGAAGATCAACAATGACCCCCCCAGGGTCTTGAGGACTCGGTCCCAGGCGTTGTAGTTCATGGGGATGTCACGGGTGGACGTGCCCGGACCCGTGGCCCTGGTGGTCGCTGAAAAAGGGGAAAAATAAAATAAAGATTTGCATCCTAATTTATCTTTTGTTATAAAACTGGTGCTGCACCAATATTAGAAAGAAAGAAAGAAAGAAAGAAAATGATATATTCTACTATCTAGAAATTTGGTTATAAGTCTGGTCTCATACCGACTTTGCTAGAGATGCAATGGTGCATTATTATGTTATGGTTTAACATCTAGAGTATTAAAGTTTTTTGTAATTTTAAAGCAAAATAAAAGAGAAAACGAAATAATTTCATGTTATAGTAATTTAAGTCGACTCTGTGTTCTCTTTTTGCACAACAGTAACAAACACAGCTGGAAACCGCACTAGTTCAGATACAGAAACTAACAGACATGGAAAAAATAAAAGGCAGCAGCTAAAACAGCGTTCAGAAACAAGAAGAGGTTGATCTTACAAATAAGTCCTAGTCACAAAGTAATTAGCAATTAATAACAGAGAAGAAATTAACCTTTTAAAACAAAATAACTTTTCTCTTATGGCCTCAATAATGGAGTTTACATTTATATTGTGGCTTTTTATATATTTTTACTGCTTTAACTGTGTATAGGGTTGGTCAGAAACCTTTCTGACTTCAAACCTTAATACTAGTTTCACATGTATACCTTAAGATCAAAGGTCAGCAGATCACAGAGGTAAACCATGCATGTGCTTTAGTATGGCTTTCTTGTGGGCAAACCAGACACGTTCCTATAACATCTTCTATTGAACAGAAAAACATGTGCAACATTACTCTCTTAAAGTAAATCTGTCAGGTGATTAATATTACAATGCTAATGGTATTTTTAAATAGGACATAAGCAGCCCTTTCAGGATCAGTAACTTGTATTACTGTCCCCTGTGTTATTGTGAGTTTTTGGCGAATTCAGCATCACATAGTAACTAGTCAAGCATTTGTCAATACAAAGTGCATATGCACTGCTCCCCCCCATACACTGTAAGATAACAGGAGAAGGTACAGTAATAAAACTTACTGATCCTGAAAAGTCTGTTAAACCCTATTTAAAGATACCATTACCATTTTACTAGAAAATCACCAGACAGGTTCTCTTAATAAAGCAGTAATTCTCGAACTAAGAGGTCCTAATTAGTTGGTGGTAAGTCCTCAACAGTTCAACCAATGGTCCCGGCAATCTGTAATAGCAACTAAATTGATTATTTACTTATTGCAATGTTATAAAGGGTGCCAAAGAAAAAGTAAAAATATTTTTATTATTAACTGGACATCCAGTAAGAAATTGAAGCACAGACGTGTTCTCGATCTATTTAATGAGGCCAAGGCATTTATATGATCTCTCTGTTGAGACAAAAGTAGATAAAGTTTAAGAAGCCCTAGCCTATATTTAAAAGGTGCTCTTCATAACTGCTCTCCTCCCCTCTGTTTACTTTATTCCCTAAAAGCTATATGAAAAATATTTTTTCTGAACTGGACATCATAATGTAAAACAGAAATCCTTCTATGGCTAAGACACATGCTACTTTTCAAACATTTTTTGTATTTTATTATTGGTTGAGATGTACAGTTGAGTGAATCTCCGAAAAATTTGATTGTAGGTAGATTTGTTAAATTCGGAGTTCAAGATTTGATTTGCATCTATTACATATAGTGTTAATCTAATTTGATGAGATGGCATAAAAAAAACCTAATATTCACCTCTTCTTGGCAGTTTTTAAAACCGGTCTGCTGCCACCTTTTCCCAGCCAGCACCATGATCGGCTGCTAGTCTTTTCAGTTGTCTTCTCCTTCCATCCTTCCAGGTCTTCCAGGAATCTCCACCTCTGACTAAGCCCCACATAGTCACTTGGGGTGTGACACATATCATTGTTGATAGTATACATGATCACATGATGTGACGCAAGAGCATAATTGATTCCATTGCACCTCATGTTGCTGTAATCGGCCAAGTCAGTAGCAGAATCCACTGGCGTATTTAGAGGGGAAAAAGAAGCCTAAAAATCAGGTGATTGGAGAATTAGGGATGGAGCTGCAGTGACAGGACAGGATTGGGAGAAAAGAGGGGAAGTATAAGAGTTTATTTTTAACCCTTCCCATTACTCAGAATCCCCAAGCATTATTGTGCTTGGATCATTGCCATTTTTCTACAGATATACAAATCCAATCCTCAATATTTATTGAATTTGATTTGTTAAGATTCAATTTTCTCAGCTCTTTTAAGAAGTTAACCAAAAAACATGATATTTTTACCCATCTGATCAGCCCTTTGGTAATTATTACTTTCTCTTATTACCATATATGTCATCTACTTGTCTCTGTGACAAGTTCCCTTTAAGATGCAAGTGAGCTTATATAAGGCAATTTAGTCTAAATGAATTGAGTGTTAAATGCTGAACATAATGTGAAATCAATAATGTCCAATTAACGATTTCCTAATATACTAAGATACTAAGATTATGGGAATTTTAGAATCCAGTGGGGGAATGGACCTTTTGGTGCACTGCTTTTCAAATTGTAGAATTACTGACATTCTATAACAATCATGGATTATTGCTTATTAAATCAAAGATTGCCAATGGAATAAATCTGATTATATATCCATACCTATTCAGGAATAGGGCATCACTAGGGATGAGCAAGTATACTCGCCGAATAGTACTGTACTCAGGCTACTCGTTACTCTGTGAGTTTCCTTGTGAATACTCGCTAGGAGTAACAAGTACAATGTAAGTCTATGGGAAATGCGAGTAATTTCTCAGCTGGATCCTATACAGCGGTCTGGGTCAGAAAGACTGAAATGGGTGCACATTGTTTAAGCTGGCGTAAAGATCACATCAGCTGATACCTAGCTTCATTTGAAATACCGTAGAGCTGGCAGTGAGAAGACTTCACCGTTGCTTCTGCGGTGCTGCACTCCCCCACTCCCTGATGCCCCCTTCCGCTCCCCTGCAGCCTCTCCGCCTGATCCTAAGTTAGGACTGGGCAGGGAGTGCAGAACCAGGGAGCGGAGAGGGGGCATCAGGGAGTGCTGCACAGAACGGGAAAGCTAGAGGTGACGTCTTCTCCCCGCCAGCTTCCCTGCCCAGGTCCTTCGCTCCTCTCTTTTGCTGTCGCTCCCCGCCCAGTCATAACTCAGGATTAAAGTGGGATTCGGCGGGGGGAGCGGAGGATTGGGATGGAATGCAGAGGATCGGGCTGAATGATTGTTTAAAAGTCAGCAACTTTTTACCGCCGGCTTTTAAACAATCATGCACCCATTTCAACCTTATCCTCCACCCCCAGACCGCTGTATAGGGTCCAGCTGAGGAAACATTCTCAAAACTCTGCATTTCTTATTGACTTACATTAGACTCGCTACTCATAACGAGTACCCAAGTATCGGGACCTACTCGTTACGAGTATACCGAGTCCGAATATTTCACTACTCGCTCATCCCTAAACATCACATCAAAATTTGCAGTGCTGAAAATATATTAGAAATTAAGAAACACCTTCTTCATTATTTAACACGTTTGAAAGGTGATATTAAGAGAACCAGTCTGAACAGCACATCATCATTCTTGGTCAGTAACCTTCAGAAGAGCAACACTGACAGAAACAAATACTTTTAAGATGCAAATATCAAGAATGTTGACATTTCTGTAATCAAGTTTTGCAGATGTTAATGAATCTCTTGGGGAGATTGGATGAGGCCCCCCCAACTCCTATTCGAGTGATTAATAAAGAAAAAAAATGTAGACTGCATTCTGGTCTACAATTACTTTAATAACAAAAAGTATTGACATGAAGGTGGCAATGTGCAGTGTTCCCTTCCTCAATCACTAAATGAATAAAGTATTTGAGCCTCTAATACAGGTCATGTTCATTAACACTTTAGTCATGTATGGTCTTGCCATGCATTAAACTCTTATTAGTAAAGATAGAAATAATAACTGATAAACCCATTAATTGAATGCATTAAGTAATCGTGATTAACAATGACCTTTAAATTTGATGTTGCAATTACTGTGAGCTTTCAAGCTTCCAACTGGAGGAATCATTTTTTATACATAGTGGCATGTACAGCATCAATCACTTAACAAAGGATACATTAAAGGCTACAAGTATAAAAGTCCCAGCAGTGTATTGCCCTAAAAATACTACTTTTGTGTACCAGGTTCAGCACATAGTTTTAGATGTGTTTTAGTATTTTGTACTTAAGTGAAAAAAGTTTAAAGTAAAGTAACTGTGTACTGAATAGTTTTATTATAGCCTCTTCCTATATTTGTAATTACATGGCAGAACATTAGTATTTTTTGGCAGGGTTGGCAACAATGAAATATCATATTCATTGTATTTTTCAGAACAATGTTTGCCATTTATATATTGGAATAGAGATTAGGACTATGGTATAATTTACTGACACAATATATGAAGTATCTGGTGTATGACAATCAGAGGAAGAATGGGACTAAAAGTCATTCCTGGCATTTAACACAGGCGAATGCCAACTCTGACCTCTTGCCCAGATTGGGTCTCTGTTACTTGCTGTATGTTACCCTACTGCCTTACTTACTACAAGACCTCTATTTATAATAACATTACAATGTAAAATTGAATTGTAATACTGCAATAATAATATTGCAATATAGCAAACAAATACCACCAGACCATAACAACATATTAGCAGTAATAATACTGCCATACTGATTATTAACCAAAATACTTCCCAGTACTGATATTACCCCCTTGAGTTAATACTTTGTAGTGCCACCTTTTGCTAACGATTACAGGTTCAAGTCGCTTGGGGTATGACTCTATCAGTTTTGCACATCGGATACTGAAATTCTTGCCCATTCTTCCTTGCCTAACAGCTGGAGCTCAGTGAGGTTGGATGGAGAAGTTTGTGAACAGCAGTTTTCAGCTCTTTCTCACAGATTCTCGATTGGATTCAGGTCTGGACTTTACTTGGCCATTATAACACCTGGATACGTTTATTTTTGAACAATTCCATTGTAGATTTTGCGTTATGTTTGGGATCATTGTCTTGTTGGAAGATAAATCTCCATCCCAGTCTCAGGTCTTTTGCAGACTCCAACAGGTTTTCTTCCAGGAATAGTCCTGTATTTGGCTTGTCCATCTTCCCATCAATTTTAACCATCTTCCCTGTCCCTGCTGAAGAAAAGCAGGCCCAAACCACGATGCTGCCACCACCATGTTTGACAGTGGGGATGGTGTTTTGAGGGTGATGAGCTGTGTTGCTTTTACGCCAAACATATCATTTTGCATTGTGGTAAAAAAAATTTGATTTTGTTTTCATCTGACCAGAGCACCTTATTCCACATGTTTGATGTGTCTCCCAGGTGGCTTGTGGCAAAACTTCAAATGAGACTTTTTATGGATATTTTTGAGAAATGTCTTTCTTCTTGCCACTCTTTCATAAAGGCGAGATTTGATTGGAGTTCCTACGATGATTGTTGTCTATGGACAGACTCTCCCACCTCAGCTGTAGATCTCTGCAGTCCATCCAGAGTGATCATGGGCCTTTTGGCTGCATCTCTGATCAGTCTTCTCCGTGTTCGAGATGAAAGTTTAGAGGGACGACCGGGTCTTGGTAGATTTGCAGTGGTCTGATACTCCTTCCATTTCAATATGATCACTTGCACAGTGCTCCTTGAGATGTTTAAAACTTGGGAAATCTTTTTGTATCCAAATCCGGCTTTAAACTTTGCCCCAACAGTATCTCTGGACCTGCCTGGTGTGTTCCTTAGTCTTAATGATGCTCTCTGCACTTGAAACAGAACCCTGATGACTATCACAGAGCAGGTGCATTTATACTGAGACTTTATTACACACAGGTGGATTCTATTTACCATTACCAGTCATTTAGAACAACATTGGATCATTCAGAGATCCTCACTGAACTTCTGGAGTGAGTTTGCTGCACTGAAAGTAAATGGGCCGAATAATATTGCACGCCCCACTTTTAGTTTTTATGTTTTTTTTAAAAGTTTAAAATATCTAATAACATTTGTTCCACTTCACGATTGTGTCCCACTTGTTGATTCTTCAGAAAAAAATTTGAATTAATACTTTTATCTTTGAAGCCTAAAATGTGGCAAAAGGTTGAAAAGTTCAAGGGGGCCAAATACTTTCACAAGACACTGTTTATATATAATATATATTTCATTGTCATTTTGTTCCCATGGCTGAAATAAAGGCATGATTTTTTTACATTTATCGTGTGTGTATATACAGTATATATATATATATATACACATACACAATGTAGCTACAATTATAGCTGTTGCTGTGTAGAATTGTGATACTACCAAAAATAATTATAATTTGAATATAGTTAGATTAAATTAATTATTGAAAATAATATATACCGTATGCAAAATGTTATAACATATGCAACTAAAAAGTTTCTACACTTGCAGCTTGGTAGTATTACACACAGACGTGACCTGTCATATGGTTTGGAAATCACTGATCTGTGCACAGGACCGTAAACATATCTTTATAGGAGAAAGAAGCCAGAATTTTTAATTAGTTAATATTTAATTATAGTGTGTGCAGTATTATCTTGGATATCATGTTATAAGTTAAGGTAGGGCGAGGGCTCCGTCATGCTTTCTTTCACATATTTTGCCTGATTTAACTAAATGTGAAAAGAAGACCAAAATAAGCAAGTTAAAACTAATTAACGCTTGAAGTTTCTAGGTCACTGCAGCAACACAATCCAATAAAAAGACAAATGGCCGGCTCGCCTCCTAACTATACTTAATTGGTGTTGGGGCACAATCCTACAATCTTCACAATTTGTAAAGGATGAGGAAGAAACAGTAGCATTCATAGTCCGGAAGAAAAGTAAAACATGCTCACTCATAAGCAAGAACAAAACACAGACACAGTTTTGGCAATTCAGACACTTTTTTTGCAGGAATAAATAAACATAATTACATAGTCCCTTAATTCAGGATGTTAAATAACTAGAGGTCATCACAATATGGAATGACATCTATTTAAACAGCCTTTTTCAGGGTGAGTTGACGTGGATTGTGTGTCCATAAAGGGCGTAAATGCCACACAGGAAGCAGTGAAAGCCAAAATGGGATTACTGAAAAGATGGACCAAGTCCTTTTTACCACTCCTTTCACCATAGAAAACATGACCCTGACAAGGTTTACTCTGTTTACAGACACATTCATGTTGCCAGTCAGAACGCAAGACCTCATTCCTACAAAAGATTCGAAAAAGAGAGACAAGAAACTGTAAAGCTCCTAGGCATTAAAATGACTAAAATTTGCGGAAACCAAATTTAGTAGAGTCTTATATTTTGTCTTCCTACATATAGAATCCTTTTTTTAAAGGGACTTTCCATTTATTTATTTTTCAATAAATATTATTTTAAATAAATTAATTATTACTAACACTTTGAAACCCTTGAACCTCCTGTGTTCACAACCCCAAAAAGGGGATGAGATTCCATATATTAATTTTTCCCTTGCCTGATAAATCCTCAACTGTATGATGCAAAATGACCATCTTTAAATAAAAAAGCGAAACAAAATTAAAAGAATTTTTCAATACTCTGTTCTGAGATGTTTATCCTATATTTGTCTATATGTAGCGGCCAGTAACTGTGATGTGATTGACAGGCTGCCAAGAGTTTTGCCATGTAACTATAAAGTATTATATTTGCATTTTAAAAATTGATATCGGTAATGATATTTTAAGAAAAGTAAGGATGGTTGCATCTCTATGTCTGATCGCTTGGGGTCCCATTTCTGGAGCTTATACTTAAAAGAAATCTATCAGGTGATTTTCTAGATCAATAGTAGTTGTACCTTTCAATAGGGATTACGAAAGGAAATAGTTGAAGGATAAAAACACCTGACACTTATCCTTCACTCAGCAGGTACCTACTCGCCCATGTAAGAGGAGGATTTTTAACCCAAAGAGAGGCATTATCTATAGTATAAGAACCCAGTAGGGAGGCACACCTAGACATGGCCACTGGGCAGATATACAGATGTCCCTTTTTGTATGCTAAGTGTCTCATATTTTTATTTTTCACTTTTCATGTTTTTCATGTTTCCTCAGTTCCATTTCCCACATTCTTGTCTTCATGACTTAGCATTACAGAGTGTAACTGTTTCTTTTTGTAAAATTGCATTATGTTCAGTTAACAACTGTTCTCATTGTACATCAGGGCTGGGGAACTCCAGGCCTCAAAGGTCGCCAACAGTGCAGGTTTTCAGGATTTCCTTAGTATTGCACAGGTTATAATTAAATAATTCCAACCCTGTGAAATCCTGAAAACCCTCACTGTTGGCGGCCCACGTGGCCTGAAGTTCCCCACCCCTATTGTATAGTATGGCGTGCTGGCAGTTTATTTTTGTGTTTAATTTGGGATTAGGCAACCATTTTATGATTAATAATTTTTATTGTTCTATCTTATCCTGTTATCTTTTTGTAAACTGTGAAGAATTCAGTGTCACATGCCTACTAGTCAAGCATATGTAAATACAGTTTATGTATAGACACTGCTCCTCCCTCCCACCTCTCAGTGGATTTACTATCAATGCTGAGAGATGGGAGTATGGATAGGGTCGTCAGTGCAAATTTTAGTTTAGATTTGCTATCACTGATGCCACCACTGAAAAGTGAGAGGGGTAGTAGGCATATGTAGTTTATATTACATATGTTTGGCTGGTTACTTCACTGAATTGTTTGGAGCTTACAACAAGATAACAGGAGAAGGTGCAGCAACATAAGTTACTGATCCTGAAAGAGCTGTATAAGCCCTATTTAAAGATACCATCAGCGTTGTCCTAGAAAATCACCTGACAGATTCCCCTTAAAAACAAAAGTTGTCACGTAATAAGTGATCACAATTAGTCTTCCTCAATCTTTTAAAATTATACGGGTAAAGGAAAGTATTACTTTTTCATGTTTTGAAAATTGAACGTTTTGTTCAATTAAAATAGAATTGAACTCTCTCCATTTCTACAAATCTGTTCAGAATTCACAAATTGTTATGTGCTGTAGAATATTCTATTACAGAGTAAGTCCTGGAAAATCAAACCTGTTCTCTGGAAAGCAAAGTATTCAATTAATGAAGGCAAAAAGGGAAAGGACTCCAGCTTTATGACAGTGCTGTCCACGTCCTCTGAGGAATTGAATGTTTCACATAGGATCCAGGTGCTGCCCCTGTCTCCTTGATGCCAATTTCTGAACAGCTTGTCATGAGTCAGCAGATTGAGACAGGGGCCGTGCCGCATGCTGTTCCATTTACAGATTGTCAAGTCGAATGGAAAAGCTGCAGAACACGCCAACAAAGAGTTGTGTCTATGATATTTTATGGCAATGCTGTTGTTCTGGTGAGGTAAGCAGTGTCATTACTTTGTTTTTTCATATCATTTAGCTTTATTTTAGAAATGTGCCATTACATTCAAAGATTTCAGCAAACTTTCCATTCATGCAGAAAAAAATATCAATGAAAAGCTGAATGGATCTACGTTTTTGCATCTAACAGAATTGTATTGTTTTCTTTTTATTGCAGTAGTTGTAGTAGTTGTAGCAATAATAATAACATAACATTTATTCATTTATATAGTGCTATTAATTCCATAGCTCTTTACATACACTTGCAACACTGTCCCTATTGGGGCTCACAATCTAAATATCCTATCAGTATGTCTTTGAATATTACTAATAATTTTTTAATAATGAAACCAAATGCTTAATCACATTCTTTTTTACTAATCCGTTTGGACTAAGTGAAGATTTATAATCTTATTTGTGGGTACAATCATATTACCTTTAAAAACATTTACAACAGTTATATGGATGACAGAAAATAATAATCAAGACTGGAGATGTACAGCACATTGAGTTTTTGGGGGGGGGACTGTTCAAGTTATGGTTTGCGACTTGTACTGTGGCCATTGTGTAGGGAGAAATTAGTTTTGGCCAGTGTTGGCAAGAGGTTAATGAACAGATGTCAGAGAAACTAGTCTCATGCATTGCTCAGATGTGATTTTGGTCAATTTTTCCACACAGACACTCTTCAGATCTTGAAGGTTCTTTTATAAACTCTGAGTTTTGGTTCCTTCCATAAATTTTCTATTGGATTCAGATCAGGTGATTGGCTGGGCTACTCTAGCAGCTTCATTCTCTTTCTCTGAAACAAATTGAAAGTTTCCTGTGCTATGTGTTTGGGATCACTGTATTTCAAAAATGTCTACCTTAATTTCATCTTCATCATCCTAGCAGATGGCAGCAGATTTTTTTTTTTTATTAAGAATGTTTTAGTACATTTTGCCATTTTTCCTTCCTTCAATCATACAAAATTTTCCAGTGCAATATGCTGAATAACAGCCCCACACCATGATGTCCTCACCTCCAAACCTCACTGAAGGTGTGGTGTTTTTGGGGAGATATGCAGTGCTTTACTACCTCTATACATGGTGTGCATTGTGGCATTCAAATAGTTCAATTTTGGCCTCATCTGACCAGATTGTATTCTGCCAGTGCTTTGCAGGCCTGTCTAAATGTTCTTGAGAAAACCTTAAACACGCTTAAACATGCTTTGTGTCAGTCTTGCATGGTGAGTTTACATCGTAACAGGCATAAAAGAAAAAATGGAATTATGATTGCGCTACCATCCGAATACACAACTTGAGATGAAGATAGATAATTGTGATTTTATTTTCTAGACATTTCATGGTGCTCTGACCCCTTCCTCAGGAAAAAATAAAATCACAGATGTACCATCTGGGTACATCTATGATTTTTTTCCTGTGGACAGCATGTAAATGTAAAATTCACTTTGCTGTTCAGACAGCGCGTATTTTCGCGTCGCGCCTTTCTGTGAGAAAGCGCCGGCGTAAAAGAATTGACTTGTCTATTCTTTAGGCAGCAGCGCTGACACTTTTTCCTATAAGCTGCTGCATCTGACGTCACAAAGGGGAGGAAGAATCCTGCTTCCTCCTCCCCTCTGTGACACCTGTGACTGCCCATTTGATTTTGCAGTGTATTAATATACACTGTAAAATCAAAGTTAAATAAAGACAAATGTATGAAAAATAAAAAAGAATGAAATAACCAGGTCCGACTCCTTTTCCCAGTGTCCAGTGGTGAGGCCAGGCGATGTGTGTTCTGCCAGGACCTGCCGTGATGTCAGAGGGGCGTTCCCGGATACACATCACATGACCGCGAGCTGCCAATCAGAGTCAGGAACACCCCTCTGACATCACCCGGTAAACGTGAGATAAATGCGCATAGGGTCTTATCCTTTTTACAAAGGGTTATAGCGGTGTATATCAGGAACTGCTCACCTGGTTCGGTTGTGTCACACACAACCGGTATAATCGCCTGTAAGATGGCTTGTAGAATGGCTGCTGCAGGGCCGCACCTTCATGATAACCGTGGAAACTCTGACATCATGGCAGGCTCTTGCAGGATACACATCGCCTGGCCTCACCACCGGACACCGGGAAAAGGAGTCGGACAGGTAAGTATTTCATTCTTTTTTATTTTTCATACATTTGGCTTTGATTAATTTAGATTTCGCAGTGTATATTAATACACTGCAAAATCTAATAGGGCTGTGACAGCTGTCACAGAGGGGAGGAGGAAGCAAGACTCCCCTCTGTGACATCACCTGTGCTTTCTGGAGTAAAGAAAGCGCAGTGTGTGAAAGCCCCTGCGTATTTTGTTGCGCTTTTTGCGCGGACGAAAGTCGCGGCAAAAAGTGCGCGCAAAAAAGCGCAACAAAATACGCAATGTGTGAACATAGCCTAACTATGTAACACATCCATTTTGGATTGCTTTCCAATTACTGATAGATCTCAGCTGGTATCATAACTTTCCCTAGCTTTTTTGCTCCTCTCTTTCTTCATGTGTTCAATAATTTTTGCCTGTGACATTTCTTATTATTGCATATTACTAACGTTCTTGACATCTATTGTTTGATGTCTCTCCCTGTGTGTATTGGTTGGGTTGTTACTGATATCTGGTGAGAGATTAATGTAAATTGCGCCTTTAGAAATATATTTACTTAGAAAATTGGTAACATGTTAAATACATATTTCACCTGCAGTATATACATAAAAACATACATCAATACTAAAAGTGAAAATGAAAAACTTTGTGATGTTTTTTATTAGAGAAACTTGTTCCTTTCTTCCCCTGGACTGACTTCTTGTTGTCAATATTCTTGATTAATAGTCAGAATCCAACTTTATTGAATACAGACTTTCCTATTCCTGAGAATGGGAGTAGCTGTTCATAAGTTCTATAGAGAGAAAAAGGGGGAGAAAAGATTAGGACACGTTAACACTATAGTTTAAAAAATTATCCAACGTTTCATCCAAAATAGTGGGACGATTTTCTTTTCAATTTTCATTTATACGTAATCTGTCATCTGCACTTCCCCATTGAATAACATTGGTTTCAGTAGTGTCTGTTTTATTTTCACTGTCGGACAGAAAATGCTTTTATGTGAACGAGCCCTTAAGGTACCGTTACACGGGTCAACATCGCCGGCAACATTGCCGGCAACTCCGGGGTGTGGCGAAGTTGAAGCAACATTACTAGTGCGTTGCTACGTGTAACAGGGTGATTTCAACTGCGATAAGCTGCTTGAGCTGAGTTGCCAGGTTTACTAACATGTTGGGAAACCAGGCGATGTTGCTCAGGCGATCTGCTATCATCGCTCTGTTTGACACTGCAACAGCGGTGTTGAAAGCAACTTCCCCTATTCACTGCAAAGTTAATGATCGCTCTCTGGGTTGAGTTTAACCCTGGCAGAGAAAGTTGATTTCAACATCGCAGCTGCGTTGCCGGCGATGTCTGTGCGTGTAACATCTCCATTGCGATCTTGGCTACATGCCCAAAACTTGCGCACTCCCGTGAGTTGCCGGCGATGTTGCCCCGTGTGACGGTACCTTTAGAGGCAGACACAGACATTCTGCTTATGATAGGTCATCAAGACCTTGGTGATATTGGGTCTGTTTTAAAATGCAATGAAAATTATAAGATATTAATTTAGATACAGCGTTATGTCAATTTTGTTTCTTATACTAATCCCAAAATCTTTCAATGATCATGTTACATACAATTTACGTAAATAACTAATCCTAGTCCCAAATACTAATAAACACATAATTTGATGAGGAAAGGTACCATAACAATGTGGCATATTAGTGGAACTGACAATCCACAGAGCAGATTTCCTTCTGACATCTTATAGTATTGTTTGAAAAAGAACATATATCAGCATGAGGTCGACTCAAAGAAAAGCTGTTTGGAAAACTCACTTAAGTTTCATGATTGCAAAATATATCTGATTGCTGAACCAGGACTACAATAATATTTTCATGTAAAATAAAAGTAAAAAATATGTCAAATATAGTCTTGAAGCCCAAGCTGTTGTATAATTTCACTAGAGGTTAAGTTTTATATTGTTTTATCCCCCACCCACACAATACAGCGTACTGTAGAACTTTCCAGTCTGGAAGAGACATAGTGAAAATTATTTGATATTTCCTTATTCCGGAATTTAACTCTCAAAAAATGAGAGTAGAATCATGGGTTACAGAATTGAATGAGATAATAATTTTTCTTATATAAAGGCATCATACTAAATGGACAGTATGATTATATTAGTAAAGTTGAGCAAAAAGATTTTCAGGATGCTGGTTAATTGGCTGCATTAGTAGTCTGTGCCTACAAGGCCAGAGCACTGCAAGCCTCCTACTATCGGCAGTATCCCTATCTCAAAACAGGATTAGTAGGCCCCTTCGATGTCACATATGCAATGTAATTACATTCCAGGGCCAACAAATCAGAAGAGATCCCAGGGGGGCTGCAGGTCATAAAAGGTTTTCAGTGCTCAGATTCAGTGACTATGAACTATCAATGTGGCTGCTGGACCGAGGTCCTGTGAATCTTTCTGAATAAACCTATTCACAAAAATGTTACTGTGAAAAAATACACTGTATGCCCAGTTCAATTTTGGCCTCATCTGACCAGATTGTATTCTGCCAGTGTTTTGCAGGCCTGTCTAAATGTTCTTGAGAAAACCTTAAACACGCTTAAACATGCTTTGTGTCAGTCTTGCATGGTGAGTTTACATCGTAACAGGCATAAAAGAAAAAATGGAATTATGACCGCGCTACCATCCGAATACACAACTTGAGATGAAGATAGATGATTGTGATTTTATTTTCTAGACATTTCATGGTGCTCTGACCCCTTCCTCAGGAAAAAAAAAAATCACAGATGTACCATCTGGGTACATCTATGATTTTTTTCCTGTGGACAGCATGTAAATGTAAAATTCACTTTGCTGTTCAGACAGCGCATATTTTCGCGTCGCGCCTTTCTGGGAGAAAGCGCCGGCGTAAAAGAATTGACTTGTTTATTCTTTACGCAGCAGCGCCGACACTTTTTCCTATAAGCTGCTGCATCTGACGTCACAAAGGGGAGGAAGAATCCTGCTTCCTCCTCCCCTCTGTGACACCTGTGACTGCCCATTTGATTTTGCAGTGTATTAATATACACTGTAAAATCAAAGTTAAATAAAGACAAATGTATGAAAAATAAAAAAGAATGAAATACTTAGTTGCGCTTTTTGCGCGGACGAAAGTCGCGGCAAAAAGTGCGCGCAAAAAAGCGCAACAAAATACGCAATGTGTGAACATAGCCTAACTATGTAACACATCCATTTTGCATTGCTTTCCAATTACTGATAGATCTCAGCTGGTATCATAACTTTCCCTAGCTTTTTTGCTCCTCTCTTTCTTCATGTGTTCAATAATTTTTGCCTGTGACATTTCTTATTATTGCATATTACTAACGTTCTTGACATCTATTGTTTGATGTCTCTCCCTGTGTGTATTGGTTGGGTTGTTACTGATATCTGGTGAGAGATTAATGTAAATTGCGCCTTTAGAAATATATTTACTTAGAAAATTGGTAACATGTTAAATACATATTTCACCTGCAGTATATACATAAAAACATACATCAATACTAAAAGTGAAAATGAAAAACTTTGTGATGTTTTTTATTAGAGAAACTTGTTCCATTCTTCCCCTGGACTGACTTCTTGTTGTCAATATTCTTGATTAATAGTCAGAATCCAACTTTATTGAATACAGACTTTCCTATTCCTGAGAATGGGAGTAGCTGTTCATAAGTTCTATAGAGAGAAAAAGGGGGAGAAAAGATTAGGACACGTTAACACTATAGTTTAAAAAATTATCCAACGTTTCATCCAAAATAGTGGGACGATTTTCTTTTCAATTTTCATTTATACGTAATCTGTCATCTGCACTTCCCCATTGAATAACATTATTGTTATGTATGTGTATGTGTATTTATATGGTTGGTATTCTTAACCTCCCTACCATAATGATTGGCAGGTTGATGTTCATACAAATTTTCAATAATGAGGAGGGCACAGGGATGGGGGTGAGTAGTTCCCTCTAAAGTTGCAACTATACACTAGACTCATAACTGGCTTGTTTCTGCCAGTTCTCTAATAGGCACAATGTTTTATCTTGCTGCTTTGGCAAATAAGTAGTAAACATTTCCTTACACAGGTCTGAATCGCTTCATGAAAATGAGCTTTAATTCAGATCTTGGAAACCTTTTAACCAAATTAGTGATCACTGTACTGAACACCTGCATTGAGGTATTAACATTGCAGCAACCCCTACCCACCCTGGGCAATTCTAAATAAATACATTTTCTATTTTTCCGTCAATATAGATATATGAGGGCTTGTTTTGTTTTATGCAGGACAAGTTGTTCTTTTGAATGACATCATTCATTTTACATATAGTGTACCAGAAAATATGAAAAAAAAAGTCCAAGTGTGGTGAAATTACAAATAAAGTGCAATTACACCATTATTTTGGGGGGAGCTTTCATTGATCGTGTTTAATATATGGTAAAACCAACTTGTCAGTATGATGCCTCAGGTGAATACGAGTTCGTAGATACTAAACATGTATACTTTTACTGTTATCTAAGAGGTGAAAAAAAATTCTGAAATTTTTAAAGAAAAAGAATTGTTCTTTTGTCGCCATTTTCTGCGACCTGTAGCATTCTTATCTTTGGGATCTGGCGCTGTGTGACGTATTATTTTTTGCAGAATGAGCTGATGTTTCTAATGATTGTATTTTTGGCCAGATGACCTGTTATTGCATTTTATTGCAATATTGCAATGACAAAAAAAAATAACTTTGGTGTTTTGACTTTTTTTTGTTGCGCAGTTTAACAATCTGATTAATTAATTTTATATTTTAATTGATCGGGCATTTCTGAACACAGCAATACCAAATATTTGTATATTTTTCTAATAGTTTTATTTTCAATGAGGCAAAAGGGGACGGAGATTTGATCTTTTTTTTTTTAAATTTTGTAAAACTTTTTTTAACTTTTCCTTTATTTTCTTAGGGTGCCTCAGCACTGCACAGTGATATTGCTTGTGTTGTACAGATAGATGCATCAGCATCCCTCTGTATAGCACAAATGATCAATTTCTGCGGGCGACATTACTGAGGCATCTCTGGCAGGAAGTGTATCATGGCATCATATGGGGTCATTAGCTGATCCTGTGCTGTCATGGCAATGAATTAAGACTCCATGATCACATCATGGAGATGCTGATGTTGGCATGGAATAGCACGTTCCCAGCTTTGTGCTTTAGGTTTTAATGTCAGTGATTAATAGCGCACTCTAAAGGGTTTACAGTTCTGATCGGATCACTGATCCGATCGCTGCTGTTTGCTACACTTGTCAGCTGATTAGATCATTTGAAATGTGTGGGGGATGATGCAGGCTCAGCACGTGAGCTTGCTTTAAAGGGAGGCCTCCTAAGGCAGGCATATATGCCTTTTGTCATAAAGAGGTTAAAGATCAAAGTCGTAAGATCAAGATACTCCAGAAAAGAGAACAAGTCATAACGCAACATTTTTAAAAACAATTAACAGTTTTCACTTCTTTAAAAATGTTTTCAGTCACTTTCGAAAAACTTCTGTTCCAATAATGCAATGCAGATGAGTACCTTCAAAGCAATAGTCTCTTATAGGACAGATTACAATCCCTATCCTCATCTCAGTTTGGATGACATAGAAAAGAACTAAAGCAGAATATCACTTTTATTCCTATTGCTACCATTACCCAGAGGAAAACACCACAGATTGTGGCTGATTCCTCTATTTTAGGGTCAATTGTTTAAATTGAATGATAACAATAACTGTGTAGTTCTATTCCAACAGCTTCACTTTACAAACGTGAAGGTTAATGCCCACTTTACAAAGAGTTAACTGCCAACATACAGTAGATGGAATTGGTATTGTGTGCTGTGGCAAGAGCAGAAAGGCCTAGATGAGCTATTACCTAGAGACTGAAGAAGAATCCTTGTTTGGATTGTACCTGTAACTTTCCTATCCTTTCATACATATAATATATATATAAACAGGCAGTCAGTATTACAAAGCAGTATGGTAGAAATTTATTGTCATGATTATTGGGATCATTATGAACTGGTTCACTTATCAGTTTAATCAGTTATATTACCTAAAGCAAGCATTATCAATATTCTCGCTGCCAGTTGGATCATAGACAAAATGATCAGATAAAAGGCTTTAATTTAATCCTAGACCATTTGGCAACTAAAGCATTGGAACTGGAGCTTAAATGTCCATTTTAACTACGTGAGCTGTTGCTTATTGCTAAATCCCCAGGACTCCTTGTTAGCAAGATAAAGTATTGTTATATTTTACACACACTAGGAATATGTAGATCAGATGTGAACAGCACGGTTGCTCAGGGGTTAGCGCTATAGTTGTGCAGTGCTGGGTTCCTGGGTTAAAATCCCACCAAGAACAACATCTGAAGGAGTTTGTATTTTTCCTCCAACAGTATGTACCTCCGACATTCTAAATACATATTAATTGTGAATTTAAAGCAAAAATGAGGACAGTGATGATAATGTTGGTAAAATGATACTGAGGATCATAGTGCTATTTAACATAGTAAAGTAACTAAATTTAAACTTAAGTTCAGAAATATTTGGACACTTATTAAGTTATGATTTGGGCTCCACAAGCCAGTACTTTTAAAATGAAACAACTAATTTCCCATTAAAGTGTAGATTTTCAGATGTAAAAAGGGTTGAGCAAAAATATCCTGTGAAACTTTTAGGAATAGCCGCAAATTTTCTTTCTACAAAGTCTCCACATTTCAGGTGCTCAAAAGTAACTGGATAAATTTACTTTACCATAAGTAAAATTTTCCTTTATAATACTTTGCAGATAACATTTTGCAGGCAATGATTGCCTGAAGTTTGAAAGCCGTGGATGGACATTATCAAACACTGGGTTTTCACCTTTGTGATTCCTTGCCAGGCCTTTAGTGACTTCACTTGAAGCTTCATAGTTGATCTAATTGTCTCAAGGTTTGTCTTGAGCTTGAGAAATGTATTTTAGATGAGGTTGAGATCTGGTGGTTGATCTCAGACATTGCAGATTATTCAATTTATTTGCCTGAAAAAAGTCCCTAGTTGCTTGTATGTTTTGGGTCATTGTTCATCTGTACTGTGAAGCACGGCCAATCAACTTTGCTGTATTTGGTTAAATCTGAGCAGACAGTATGGCTCAGTACACGTCAGAATTCATCCAAATGCTTCTGTCTTCATTCACATCATCAATAAGCACTAGTGACCCTTTCTCATTAGAAACCTTGCATGCCCATGCCATCACAAAGCCTCCATCATATTTTACAGAGGTTGTGGTGGGTTTTGTATCATGAGCTATTCCAAGCCCCTTACTTTTCTCTTTCTATCATTCTGGTATAGTTTGATCTCAGTTTAATCTGTCTGAAAAATGCTTTTCAGAGCTAAACTGGTTTCAATAGATATTTTTGGTACAGTGTAAGCAGACCTTTCTATTTTTAAGCCTGATTAATGATTTACACTTTGTGGTGAATACTCTATATTTGCTCACATGAAGTGTTCTCTTTATGTTAGGGTCCCGTCACACTTGGCAATGTTCCAGCAAGTCCGACAAAGATACGACCTGGTAAGGAACGCTGGAACGTCGTTACGTGGTCACTGGTGAGATGTTAAACAGTCAGATCTACTCAACGATGCAGCAATGATACAGCTACCATGTAACGACCTCGGTGGTCATTGGGACCCTGTCACACAGCAGCCAGTCTGATAACTCAGGCCTACGTGGCTGAGTTCTGAGTCACCAACGAGGTCATTGTTAAGGCGTCAAACACACCGATGCATGCTGCCCAGCGGGAACCCGACGATCAAAAAATGGTCCAGGCCATTTCGACACGATCGGTGAAGTCATAGCGGAAGCCCGGTCGCTGCTACGTGTCAAACATAGCGAGATCACTGGTGGGGTCGCTGTTGCGTCACAAAACCTGTGAAGCTACAGCGATCTTGCTAGCGATATCGCTATGTGTGACGGGGGCTTTAGAATCAAATACTTAACACCTACTTCCTGGAGAGTGTTCTTCACTTGGGTGGATGTTGTGAAGGGGTTTTATTTCACCCAGGAAAGGAATTTGTAAACATCCACCATTGTTGCCTCTCATGGACAACCAAGCCTTTTTAAGTTTCCAAGCTCACAAATGTGCACTTTTTTTCTTTGTAAAATGTACCAAACTGCTGACTCCTAATATTTTTTCAGCCTAATAATGGTCTATTTATTTTTCCTTGAGAGCTCCTTTGACTGCATGTTGTGGATTAAAGAGGAAGCTACATATTAAGTAGCTGTAATTCTTAACCTCTTACAACAGTTAGTCCTCCTTCACACCGCGGCATGATCAGGTCCGGGGCTGTCCGATGTAAACCGGACAGCCCCGAACCCGATTTGCAAACAGAACCTGAGGGCAAATATGGCACATATCTGACATGCGGCTCCATCCAGACCCATAGGAATACAATGAGGTCGAAATATGCTCCTAGGCTAACAGGTTCACACTGGACAGCCCCGCATCAGATAAACCGTGAGTGAAACCGGCCTTAGAATGGGGATACACTCAAATTAAAGCTGAGACTCCGCACTTTTAAGCCCATATTAATTATATAACTGTGTCTTGATTATAATTTGGTAAGCAGCTAAAATGCTAAAACTTGTGTTACTGTCCAAATATTTCTGGACCTGACTGTACATATTTCTCTATAGCACCTTATAAAAATGTAGCCTATGCAATTGAGTTGCTTTTCTCACATGTAAATATTGCCTAACACTTTCTGTTTTGTAGGCAATGTCATTTATTCACTAATGAACTCGGTAATGGTTAGTCAGTGTACTTAAAGTTGGATGACCTCCAAGTACGCTAAGGTCCAGTTCACATCTAAGGCTGGGCTGCGTTTACCTGCATTTGTAAGCGTTTTTACTGCTAAAAATGCATCCAAATGCATGCGTTAACGCACCTATAGGCTGCAATACAAAACACATTGCAAACCCATGCAAAAAACGTATGTCATTTTGCCGAAACGCATGCATATTTGCAAGTGCAGCCCTAGACGCAGCAGCCCACGTTTTTGGCTGCATTTGCAAAAATGCATGCGTTTTGCATTTTTGCATGCATTTGCAATGCATTTTGCATTGCAGCCTATGGGTGTGTTGGCACATGTGTTTGGATGTGTTTTTAGTGGTAAAGTCGCAAACGCAGCTAAAATTCAGATGTGAAAAGGCCCTAAATCAACTTCTGAAGTTCTAAAGTAAAAGTGGATTTTTTGTAAATTATTTTAGTGCTCATGTACACAAAGACCCAAAAAGGCTAAAGTTAATTAAAGCACCACTCCTGCAATTTTTTTCAATGCTAGAGTGGTGCTTTAAATGTAAGCCTGCAGTACCCTGTCTTATATTCACCTTCTGGCAGCTTCACCTCTTACCAATGCCACTCCAGTCCCTTGGTGATATCTTGCGCTTATAGCTTTTCAATAGTGATTGGTGAACCCACTGATGTTCAGGTTCAGTGGATCCGGCCAGACTTCTTTTAAAACTCCGTGCTCGGAACCCGACTTGACGCAAACATGAGCCAAAACTCCGAACTTTGACTTAAAAGTTATGGTGGCTAGGGGGCTGTAAATAGAAGCAAAACATAGATTAAACATCAGCATCATACTTACTGGTTTCCACACACTTTCACTTCCAAGGCCACTCATTAACATCCTGATTTATTCACTGCCCTGGCTCCAACCACCAATCACAGATTCTTTGCTGTTATTTTTATGCTCAGTGCAGATAAAATGGACAGCTACTGGCTGCCACCCCCTGATGCCTGGCTTTACCTTAGTTGGCAATCAAAGCTACAACAAATACAGGGAAGCCCATTATTTTTTAAAGTTATTTAAGGTGGGCGGCATGGTAGCTAAAGTGGTTAGAACTGCAGCCTTTGCAGCACTGAGGTCCCGAGGTCCTCCAAGTTCTTCAAGTCTGAGGTCCCGAGGTCCTCCAAGTCCTCCAAGGTCCTTCAATTCCCACCAAGGACAACATCTGCAAAGAGTTTGTTTGTTCTCCCCGTGTTTGCATGGGTTTCCTCCAGGCACTCCAGCTTCCTCCCGCAAAGACATACTGATAGGATGTTTAGATTTTGAACCTCAATAGGACAGCATTACTGATTTATGTAACGTGCTATTGAATTAATTAGTAATATAAATGAATGAATGTTATTATTAATTAATTAATTAAGAGTTATATTAAGTAATTAATATAAATATAATTATTATTAAATAAATAATTAAAAAAAAATGTATGGCCTTTGCCCTATTTTTGATTCCCAGCCAATGTAACAACCAGTCAGCTGGGGGCTGGTATTCTCAGTGTAGTGGGGCCCATAGTTATTTGGTTTCCAGGCTACAAAATAGCAGCCCTCAGAAAATAATCTCCAATGATTATCCACAATGATGGTCCCACAAAGCCCATGATCCTGGCTCTGTTTTATCCATAGAGTGTAGCGAGGAGTGATGATGTCACTCACTTAGACACTGAGGGCTCCCCGTGGAAGTGAACTCAGGTAACCCCCCTGCCTGATTGTCAGAGTGCTGTTTTGCCATGTCCTGCAACCCAGCAGCAGTGTCACCTGAGTTCACTTATTGCCGCAAGGAACCCTCAGTGACCACCGGTGATGTCACTCATGGTCCTCTGAAATATTGCTTTAAAGCAAACCTATTTGACACCAAAATCTATTGTAACTGTTGATGTAAATGATGCGCCCCATGGCCGTGGGGTACTCGGAACCTGGCTTTGATGCTTCTGGGGAGCCACAGGGGTTGAGACACAGCTCCGTGGTCCGGGTATCAATTTAAAAGTTCAGGAATAGTGGTCGTGACGCCACCCATGGTGTTCAGCTATAAGGGCTGAAGCTGCGATGCGGGACCTCTGGGGATGAAGGGTTTGCAGCTGAGATGTATCGCTCTCCACGGGTAGAGCAGTTCCCCAGGGCAACCGGTAAAGTCTATGGCGATGGTAGGGCATTGAGGTGCAGGACTGAGGGTGCAAAATAACAGATTGACACAAAGTTGGAGTCTCCTGGGCTTCACTCTTCTGGCACTGGCCCTGAAGTCTCTGGTGCTGCTGTTTCTCCAGATGTGGCGGCCAGGAGACTTGGAATCTGCCGTCCTCCGGATTTGGCTGCTGGGCCTGGAATAACCCACAACCTCAGACACGGGTTTCCGTTGCTGACGCTTTGCACTGGGTTGAGCCGGATCTCTGACTCCACTCTCCAGGCCTTTTTCTCTCCTTCCTCAGACCCTCTCCTACGGGTCCCTCATGCTGCTAGTCTCTGTCCTGGGATGAGCCTTACACTGCTCCAGTCCACATTCACAGCCCTCCTAGTAGCTGAACTTACTAAACCCACCTCCAGGCCAGAATTTATAGGGCAGCTCCCTCTACCCTGGGTTAGAGCTCCCCCTTCTGGTCTGGAGCCAGGAAAGGTGTTGTATGCAGTGGGCTTACCTTGTGTGGACCCCTTCTTGCTTCTAGGCATGACATCACCCCCTGAGGGAGGCAACACCATCGATGCAACAGGACACTGGGGTGCCACATAAAACTTCTAAAACATTAGCTTTTGTTCAAAAATTGGATACACCTTGATTTTAATAAATTCCACTTATCAACAGTAAAATTCTAAACTAAAAGAAAAGTCATGACATTTTGAAAACACAGGATTGATAGACTTGATAATAATGTCCAAATGATGAAAATGCTGAATAGGGATGGGCGAATCTACTCGCTAGGACTCGTTACTCGGCGAGTAGTAAGGGACTCGCAGGACTCGGTACTCGGCGAGTTTCCCAGTGATGACTCGCACGAGTCCAATGCAAATCAATATCAATCCTAGTTTTGTCAGAAACGCTGACAAAACTAGGATTGCCATTGTTTGCATTAGACTCGTGCGAGTCATCACTGGCTACTGTGCCAGTGATAGCAGGGAAACTAGCAAAGTAACTGCTGTTTCTTTGCGAGCCGAGTCCAGCTGTCTTCTCTGTGCAGCTCCAGGGTCCTAGAGCCCGCCTGCTCACAGACATGATGTAGCAGTGCTGAGATTATTCTCAGTCTGCTCATTCCCTGTGCATGTAGCAGAGAGGACATCGCGTTTTGGACTACGTCGGACGGAAGAGGATTTTTTTAATTAAAGATGGAGTCCCTAATGGCTTTTTTTTTTATTTCAAATAAAAAATTTTCTCTGTGTTTTTTTAACCCTTTATTGGAGATTCTTAGTGGCTGGGTCAAACGTGGCCTGACATTAAGAATCTCGGGCTTAATACCAGCTTGTATAACAAAGCTGGTATTAACCCCTTTATTACCCAGCGTGCTACCGCCACCAGGGCCGCTGGAAGAGCGGGGTTCAGCGCCAGAGGATGGCGCTTCAATGAACGCGCCATCTTCTGGGGCGGCTGCGGGCTGCAATTTGCAGCGGGGGTGCCAAGAAAGCTTGGGCATCCCTGCGCTGCGGATTCCAGCCCTCAGCTGCTTAGCTGTACCTGGCTAGACATAGAAATTGCGCGGAGCCCCACGCATTTTTTTAAAATTATTTAATGAATTTCAGAGTCAGAGTCTCAGAGTCAGAGTCAGAGTCTCAGAGTCAGAGTCAGAATCTCAGAATTTCATGAAATAATTTAAAAAAAATGCGTGGGGCTCCGCGCAATTTCTATGTCTAGCCAGGTACAGCTAAGCAGCTGGGGGCTGGAATCCGCAGCGCAGGGATGCCCAAGCTTTCTGGGCACCCCCCGCTGCAAATTGCAGCCCGCAGCCGCCCCAGAAGATGGCGCGTTCATTGAAGCGCCATCCTCTGGCGCTGAACCCCGCTCTTCCAGCGGCCCTGGTGGCGGTAGCACGCTGGGTAATAAAGGGGTTAATACCAGCTTTGTATTATCAGCTGGCCCTAAGCCCGAAATTTATGGTGGTCACGCCAATATTAGACATGACCACCATGAATTTCTATTAAATTGTTTTAAAAAAAACACAACACAAAGAAAATTTTTTATTAGAAATAAAAAAAAAAGCCATTAGGGACTCCATCTTTAATTAAAAAAATCCTCTTCCGTCCGACGCAGTCCAAAACAAGATGTCCTCTCTGCTACATCCCCTGTGTATAGATATAGATCTCTATGCACAGGGAATGAGCAGACTGAGAACAATCTCAGCTCTGCTACATCATCTCTGTGCACAGACATTCATGTCTGTACACAGGGAATGAGCAGACTGAGAACAATCTCAGCACTGCTACATCAGGCAGCAGGCAGGCTCTAGGACCCTGGAGCTGGCAGCCAGCACAGAGGAGAAAGCAGGACTCTTATCTGTGCGAGTCAGCGATTACTTACAAAGTAAACGAGCAATGCAAATAAATGACAAAACTAGGATTGCTTCAGGCTGAAGCTTCCGAGACACATCTGCGAGTTGTAAATCTCACACTACTCGCTATTACTCGCTTCCCCATTCATTAACATTGGACTCGCTAGACTCGCAACGAGTAGCGAGTCCTGGGCTCGGACTCACTAGAGTCAAGCGATTCCGAGTAATTTAGGATTCGCCCATCACTAATGCTGAATCAAAATTTTAAAAGTAAGGTAACTGTTTAATTTTGATTATGAGTGTTACGTACAAAAATACACAAACTCTCAAACCTTGGCATTTTCTCATCAAAGCTAACAATGGTTGTCAGAGGAATATCCTGGCATTTTAAATGCACATCTACATGAAAAACATGCTACTGGCTTGTCTCTTTCCCATTGCTTATCAATGAGAGCAAAAATGTGTGCGCTTTTAGATGAGTCTGTAGACATTGCAGGGCATAGTAGCATTTTTAAGCCATGCAGGATTCTCATAGTAGCACCAGAAATATGTGACCTGATGTTGTCATGTTTAAACATGGCTCCTGGAATACATTAAACAAATGGCAGTACTTTTAATTCCACAACCAAATCAATGTAATGTCGAGCTGTTAACTGAATTGAAGACTAGAGGAATCCAGCTACTGTAAATTATGCCCAGCTACATCAATATCCCTGGGAGTATGATCAATGAGTCATCTCCTCTTGCAAATGTCTTTGTCCCCATTGTTTCCAGATCAACTCTAACAATCATTGTATCCATGAAGAAAGCCCTTTGCTATCTTTGTCTGCACCATGATAGCCTGTGAGAGTAGTGGATTGAGGTCAATAAAACACCCCTTGCTGAATATCTGGATCTAAACCCAATGTAATTCAAATTTCTTCTGCTTTTGTATAGACACTGTTTGTTGACTTAAACTTGGTTTATTATGTCCAATCTCATGAGTATTATGAATGAGCCATGTAACCAGTGGTATAGTTACTTCTTTAAAGTTATTTTCAACACAACAACACTACAACTCAAGCTGCTGGTGCTACTGTGAAGAGCCTGCATGAACTATGCAAGTTACTTTTGCCTGTAGCGTTTCAGAAGTTCTTTCGGAAACACCTTGGACTTAATTTGTCATCAAATTGCAAAGGTTCAATGCAGTGGCATAACTTGACCCTCATGCAAAAGCTCCAATGGGGTCTTTAATTATTGCAAATCATTAATAGCATTATATTGGCCAAAGGGACTTTTGGGGCCCCATAGGCTCTAGGGCCCTGGTGCAATTGCAACCCTTGAACATGTTGTAGTTACATTACTGGTGCAAGGGAAACTGATAACAGTGAATTTGCTGAAAAAACCAAGATGTTTTAAAACTAATGCTTCTATTTTTTTTTATCATTTTCATATTATTATCTTTTGATCTTGTGACTTTCTAAATTCCATAACTTCTCTTTATTGTTGTTGCATTTTTAGTGTAGAGTTTATAACATTTAACTCCCTATATATAGTAACAAAGAGTTAAAATCATAATTAGACTTAGCAATTGTTTTGTCTAAGGCCCCTTTCACACTAGCGTTCGTTACAATTGCGGCAGATTCGGCAGATTTAGCGCATCTGCCGCATAACGGCTGCACTTGCGGCACACTTGCAGCAAGCCCCATGCATTGTCTACGGTATAGCAGCAGTTCTGGCACTTGCGGCCGTTGCCGCCATGAAAAAAAAATGCAACTACCGCAAGTGCCAAAACCGTGGTTACACCGTAGACAATGCATGGGGCTTGCCGCAAGTGTACCGCAAGTGCGGCCGTTATGCGGCAGATGCGGTAAATCTGCCTAATCTGCCACAAATTGTAACAAATGCTAGTGTGAAAGGGGCCTAAGATCCTCATTAGAGAGAAGATCCCAAAAAATCTTAAGACAAACAAAAACGTTATTACTGTGGTTACAACTTTCACTGGATGCCCTTCAGCACCTCCAAATAAGTTTTTTAATGCATACAATCGGGCAACAGAGGAGAGAAATTTAGGTTATTGCAGATAATAGACCATAAGAAAAGGCTTTGGGCAAAAGTAAAGCTACAAGAGACATATACAGTAAAGTAACGAGTCTAGCCTTCTTCCTTTCAAGAAATTTCTAAGCA
Source organism: Allobates femoralis (assembly GCA_033576535.1). Classification (NCBI taxonomy): domain Eukaryota; kingdom Metazoa; phylum Chordata; class Amphibia; order Anura; family Aromobatidae; genus Allobates; species Allobates femoralis. The sequence goes on from JARQOC010000002.1 coordinate 142,051,744, forward strand.
AAGGTTGTAAAAGTTTTAACTTGTGTGAAGTTATTTTAGACTAAACTTCATAATCTTTATGGCTTTCACGATCAAATTGAAGTTTCATATTTTGAATATTCAACATATAAGACCTTTAAAACAGCTGAACTTATGTTTTGTGAAGCTTGTTCAAGAAATGCTCCATTTAGCCAGAAAAGATTTTCTGCTACAAAGACTAAGATAAAAAAGTAGATATTAAGAGCTCTTTTGTTTTTTATGACACAGCCTCATTTTTAAGAACTTTCTTACTCTACAGTGAGAACTACAGCAACAAAAAAATAATTAGATGATTCACAATAGATGAATCACAGGCAAATGTACTGAAAGGCAAATAAAAAATGAATTTAAGTGGGTTATAACTATAACCTAAAAATTTATTGATTTGGATTTAATTACATTTAAGTCGGTAAACATAGTAAAATTAACATAAATCAATAACATCATTAGAGATCAGAAATTAAAAGCAATTTTTTCAATGAACATTAAAGAAATAACAACATTTAGCTGGCTTTCTAGCTTTAGTAGAAGAATTTGGAAATATTAAAGAAAATTACTTGCTAGAAGTTTGACAATCAAACACATGATCAATAACAGGGGTGGGGAACTCTAGGTCTTGAGGGCTGTCAACACGTCAGAGTCATTACCAGTGCAGGTGATTATATTATCACCTGTGCAATACAAAGGAAATCTTGAAAACCTTTGGCTTTCAACACTAAGTGAAACCTTCTGGGCATGCATCTCCATCAGATTCAAGCATGTCTTGTCAAAAATCTGATCCCAGGTCTCTTCTACAGCTTCAAAATATTGGTGTATACTGACTGACACATCAGGTTATGTCTACAGCTCTACCTGCAAGTGTTCAATTTATTTAAGGTCTGAAGACTGTGTCGACCAATGAAGCAATTCTACTTCATTGTTATTGAATAATATCTTCACCAATCTCGGACTATACTTTGGTTGTTGTCCTGCTGTCATACTTTTCATACCCATAGTACTCCAGTATGTAAAGTAACTTGTGTTGTAGGGTAATCACATATAGATTAGCATTAATAAACCTTCAATCCTTGTCAAATATCCAATGACTTTGTTGTGAAACAACCCTATACCATCAGGCTTCCTCCATCAAACTTGACAGTTCCTTTAATTTCTCAATCCATTAGCCCCTTTTCACCTTGTTTTAAGCCCATCTGCACCCGTCAGAGCCTAGTCTATGGACGATTGTCTCATCGCTCCAAATCACCTGTTTGCACTCTTTTACTGTCCGCTTTTCATACTTTTTTCCAAACTCAAGCCAACACCTCTAATGACACAATTGAAGTTAAGGCTTTCTCCCCTTTCTTTAGTTCAATATTACAGACTTGTATAAAGTGCATTTTTTGGTCCTTGCATGGACATCTGTTATCGCACTTACAAAACATATGAGCTACCTCCACTTTGGTATTTTTCAGACCAGAACTGATAGACCTTTTTATGATCCAACTTGTTGACTCCGGTATTTTGCTTTTATGTCCACCTCTTGGCTTTTGAATAGATGGACAGATTTCATTTCATTTTTTTCCAACTATCATGTCACCCACATGAAGTAGTTTGACACAATTTTGTATTGGTAAGCTGGATGACCTGTTTCTCTTTCTTTGGGAAATCTTCTTTATTGCTGCTCCAGTGCTCCTCAATTTGAGCCAGTAACAATTCGCTTGTGAATCAACTAAATAATACACTGAGCTAATAGGGAATGTGAGAATAGGTTGTAATTCATAGTAAAAAAAAATAAAGCAAAAAAATGAGCCAGAGTATAAATTGGTATACATGCAATTTTAGCACATTCACACCATGGGTATTTCACAGACCAAAGCAAAAAGAAATACATAAACTGAGCATAATACCCTATAATAAAGTAAATAATAATAATAGTACATTTAAATAGCAAAGGGTACTTGGTTAACACTGTTTTATCAAAAAATGCAAAAGTCACCCACTACCACAAGGTTACCCATTGGGATGGTCCTATCCAGTAAAAAAAATATGTTAGTGACATCAGTCTGAATATGGCACAGAAGCAGTGTCCTGACTACATTGAAGCTTCCTAGATGAATTGCTTAGCTCAGAGAGAGAGACCTTATCACAATTTGTACAGATTATAGAAAGGCCATGTCCACACAACTCCGCTGTAAGTATTTAGCGGTTCTCCGCTAAATACTTAGCTTTTTCAGCGAAGCACAGGTGCATGTGTGCCGCCGCTTTCTGCGGATGCAGCCCATGGTTACCCGATGTGTATCGTGGTAACCACTTCACACAGCAGGCTGCCTATTGTCCGCTTAAGCCGAGCACACAGGGAAACGCTGCTAGCAGCGTTTCCCTGTCCGCTCTGGGAAAGCGGACAATAGGCAGCCTGTTGTGTGGAATGGTTACCACGATACACATCGGGTAACCAAGGGCTGCATCCACAGAAAGCGCCGGTACACACGCACCTCCGCTTCTCGGAAAAAACCTAAGTATTTAGCGGAGAACTGCTAAATACTTACAGCGGAGGTGTGTGGACATGGCCTAAGATACAGAAAAAAAATGAGCCATAGGATAAGTTGTAAATGATTGATGTTACTTAAATCCACTACTATGAGTTACTTACTTATTTAATTATGGGCTATATGCTCATTTTATTTTCCCATGGGTTTTGCTCGTAATTTATAGTATACAGGAAATAACGTATTTTTTCAAAAACCATGAGGAAACAATAACAATGCAATAAATTGTTAAGAATCTGCATAACTAATCATATGCTGAATAGTTGCAAGTCACATTTATGTATGAGATAGCCAAGATGATGGTCTATAAAATGAAGGTAGTCTCATGCTCAAAGCTGTAGCGAATGTTGAGATATGAGCCTGAAAGTTAAAAGTTCAAAACATTGTTACCCTTTGTCTCATCAGTGTATAATATCAACATTTCAATCCTCATCTGTTTTACATAAAGCAAAAAAGTTAATTTCCATAGTTTCTCTAAATCAGCTCAACTCAAATAAATGATACTAGTCATTTTCTAAATTAATCAAAGATCCAAACAGATTTCTAAGGTGTATTTGGAAGTTGGCATGTTTCAGTAGTGCTTTGTGATATTTAGTCTGTAATTTTTTTTAAACAACATATTTTCTCTTGTACCAAGAAAGTTGAAGAAATAGGGAGATGTGAGTGATTAGGATAAAAGTCTGAGAGTTCAGTATCTGAGAAACATGACGTACTGTATAAGGATAAAAGGTTGAATGCAAGGGATATATATCATTTTTCATCTTAAAATCTATTTAACTATCTATGTCAACAGGTTCAGCAATAGTAGAGTGAAGAAAAAAGTGTAAAGTCAAGACGTTTAACAAGATAAAAAATAACTTCTTACAATAAGCCATAGAAACAGTAAATCGACCAAACCACAGTAAGAAAAGTATAACTAAAAATATGATATATTAAAAAAAATGGATTTTTCAAATAGAGGAAATAAAGGTACTACTTTATATTAGGCAAGGCTTAAAGTCATTTTATGGTATACAATATTATAGGTGTTTGTGTCATTTAGCCTGATAAAGAGGTCTTAGAGTCTCAAAAGTTTGCTATTTGTTTTCCATCTTTTCAGTTAGCCATTACAAGGTATCAACCACTGAGGACTCCCAGACTTTAAGATTTTTCTAGGAACTAAGCACTTGATGGACAAGATTTAAACATTGATAGTCTATACTTATAATTAAGAAAATATGTTTCATTTTCATCAGTTTGACACCTGGACCCTAACTGATCACTGTAAGGAAAGAGCCGTGGAGAGTGGCATTCCCATCATTATCACAGTCAAGAACATTGAGTGGTACTTATGCTCAGTCCTATTCAAGAACACTAAAGATGAAACAAAAACAATAAAAAAAGATATTTTTTTAACCTTTAAGTAACACAGACTGGAAATCATCTTTGAAGAGGATTTTTCAACTGTTTTTGACAGCACTGTGTGAGGAGAGCTGAGCAGAGGTGTTTGTATTAAAACAAAGCTCAGGTCTGCTGTTCTGTCCCTCCACCCACACTGATTGCTTTCAGATCAAAGCTGAAATGTGGTAGTAATATTTGCTCTATTCTCAGCAGTTTATAATCACAGAGAGCTCTTTAATTAGATCAGTAAGGAGAACAAATTCTGTCATTACATGTTCTATAGTGGGAGTTGATCTTTTTCTCTATATTTGTTGTTGTCCATTTATAAATGGTCAAAATCATATAGGGGAAGAAGTACACACCCCATTGAGCTTAACATACATGAAAACCTAAATTTTCCAAGCTATTATCTCTATAGCAGAGTGCAGAACTAAAAAACCATACTTTTTTTTTTTAGCTCTAATGGACAAGAACCAGAAAAAAAGCAGCATCTCTGTGCTGCTGGAGAGCCATGAAATACCCAATTTTCTGGATGTAGAGGAATGGTGGTTTATTTCAATGTGTTTCCAAGTGGTCCCCACTTCTTGCCAGGAAAGTAACCAAAATAAAATATATTTGCGTATTCTCTGGATCATAATTGATGAAGCTGATCCACAATAGTGACAGGCCATGTTTTAAAACCTCTTTGAAACATCGGACATGTGTGAGAGAAATTGCAACATACGGAAATACAACAGCCCTGACTGTGGGTTTGCACCTGATCTTATATCTTACTCCCTCCTCCATTTTTTCTATTCACTTTAGCATTCCACTTTTTATTAGGCATTTTTGCACCCCCTTGACTTAAGTATTTTGCTTTGGATTTTTAATAAATATATTAATAGTGTTGTTTGTTAAGTTTCATTTTATTGCAGTTAGAAATAGAACAGCATAAGGTGCAACCCATTGAGCTCTGACATAGCTTGTAATGTATTCTTTGGATGCCATTTTGTAAACTAATCTGTGTTCTGTGCAAGCTACATAACTGGAAAATTCTGCTAAAGGTTGTTTGAGGCACAACATCAGTGACCACCCTAAGCATCAGTATTGACGTTTACCGAATAAGACACAATTATGCTCCCTTGTCAACAGCTCCTTATTCATCAGTGCAATGTAATGAAATGAAATGTAAATACTAATTATACTGAAGACAATACAGTACAGTATACCAGTTTACAATCAGTGTGTCAGATGACTCCTTTTTTTTAGGAGTATCTCATTTGATAGTACATTTCTCAATATCTCTCTAAAAAACTGAGTTAATAATTTGAGGGAGAGTTCTTCTTCAAAGGGTCCTTACATCGAGTAGTGAGTGACTACAAATAATGTTTTATTCCTCTGGGGGGCCATGCTTGTCTTTGCTTGACCTAAACAAACATTGATATCAACAATATTGCTCTGTAGAATTAATTAAAGCTGAAAGGAATGGAAATTTAAATACTAATTATACTGTAGACAATTACCAATATATAGTAACTGTGACAGATGGCTCCATATTTTAAGGATTATCTTCTAGAGATTATCCGCTTTTCAAAACCCTTCTAAAAATCAAGTTAAACATAATCTGAGAAGTTTTAGCTACCTCATTTTAGAGCACCATGTTGTAGGCAAAGAGATTATATAACTAACAATGTTTAATTTACATTACTGGTTGCAGCAGTTCTGTCATAATCAAAAGCATTTAGTTTTAGGTATGTAGCAAAGCTGGGAGAGCTACCCCAGAAACACCAGGCTCTCAAAAATTGTCTGCTGACATTGAAGTGTGGAATCACAGCTGGGAGCGTGTTGGACTGCCCTGGATGTAACAAAGTAGTTGTATAATGGTAATATCCAGGTGATAAAGCTTTAAGTTAACATAATCAATAGCACAACCACAGATAGGTGAGGCACAGTTGCCTTTTGGTTTTTAACCCTTACAGCATTCTGTCCTCAGCTTATATAGCAAAAAACTGCTGACAAATTCCCTTAAATGAATGGGAGGAGAGAAAACCTTTTAAGGACCCTCATCTATTAGCCAGAGTAGTGAGTGACCAGAAATATTTTTTCCTCTGATGAACCATGCTTGTCTTTACTTGAGCTAAACAGCTGATTGATATAAAAATATGTATATATTACTTTGTTATTTTGTGTGGTGGCACCCCAAAAGAATGTAATAGTTGCTGCAAGAGTTCAACATAATCAATAGTGGATTACTGGTTTCATCCGAATAATAAATTGTGATCATCTTGTCTTCAAGGAACTATATGTTGACTTGATTTACGCCCAAGTCAATTCCTTTATCGTACACAAAAGTGGTTATATGTAGCACAGGTATATTGGATAGGTCAGCACTAGTGATGAGCGAGTGTAATCAATTGTATTCGCTACTTCACAGATAGTACAGTATTTGCGATACTCATTACTTGGAGATAACCCTGGTGCTCGTGAGTGATGTGTCGATCTTGAGAAATCTATCACAAATTGACTACTCACTTCAGTACACAAAGGGAGTCGCCACCCTTGTGAGAGCACATTCAATGTATGGCTCACACATGGGGGCACAGCAAAGTGTTGTATGTATCGAAAACCCAAAAAAGCCCACCTTCCCGCCCTATCCAGAAAATGTTTGTTTTATTGCCGGATTGTGTGGGCGGAGCCTATCACTAATTGACTAACATTGAACTTGCTATACAAACGTACTCGTTATGAGTATAGTGATTACGAATTTTTCGGTACTTGCTCATCATTAGTCAGCACTGTCTGAGTGCAAAATTATTATACATCATTTACATAGAAGTCAACATTGTACACTTTTTAATTATTGCCTTACCGTTGAAGTTATAAAAATACCTTAAAATTGATCATTTGGAACCATGGTAATGCTCAACGACTTCTTAGTGTAGGCATTTTATATCTATAGCAGTTGCCTGAAATGGCTTCCTTCTATTGTCTCTGTCATGGACACATTAAATGGTTTACTTTACTCAAGTGCATATTATAACTTGTGTACTACTATTATACTTTTTAATAATTAAAAGAAAATCTTAGAATTCCTTCGCTTTTTCTCTTTTCATTCTATACATTCCACTGGTTTAATGAGTCACTTGTATTTTTTGCGTTCAGGTTCAAAGATTAAACCGTGAAATTAATTGGATACTTTTAATAAGTTTAATCCTCGGGAAAATAGTTTGTATGAACAACACTCTTAGTCACTGAATCAATTAATTACATTTTTCACACCATTTTTAAGCTGTTACTATGGATTGTTGTTGTTTTGGCCACAACCTTGCAAGATTTTTAAAGTGGTTTAGAAACTAATTATCTGGGCAATTAAATGGATTAGTTTACATTAATGCAAGGGAAACATGGAACATCTTAAAGAAGCAAAGTTTCTTCACAACCCATCTATATTTTTTCCACTGAATTCTACAAATCATTCATGTAAACTATCAGATTTGGCTAATCACAACTGTGTACTGCAATAATATACAGTACTTGATCTATCATGCATATGTATAATGCCTATTGATGTTTCCCCCTAACCTCCTCACTTTGTTTAGGTTTGATTTACTTAGCACTAAGACTTATAGAAGGTCCATTAAATGGTTTCAGCGACAAAGTGCAAAAGTCAATAGATCTTGGAATAATAATAAGTTTCCCAATAGGATGTGTTAAAAAAATGTTCCTGTGTTGAGATAATCTTATATATGTGTCCCTGCTATTACTGTGCAGTGGTAGTGTCTGACTGTACACAGGGACATGGTCAGATCATACCACATCTCATGTGCTGAGATAATCCTATATATGTGTCCCTGCTATGTACTGTGCAATGGATGTGTCTGATCATACAGGACATGGTCAGATCATACCACATCTCCTGTGCTGAGATAATCTTATATATGTGTCCCTGCTATGTACTGTGCATGGATGTGTCTGACCATACAGGGACATGGTCAGATCATACCACATCTCATGTGCTGAGATAATCCTATATATGTGTCCCTGCTATGTACTGTGCAATGGATGTGTCTGACATACAGGGACATGGTCAGATCATACCACATCTCCTGTGCTGAGATAATCTTATATATGTGTCCCTGCTATGTACTGTGTAATGGATGTGTCTGACTGTACAGGGACATGGTCTGATCATACCACATCTCTTGTGCTGAGATAATCTTATATATGTGTCCCTGCTATGTATGTGTAATGGATGTGTCTGCCCATACAGGGACATGGTCTGATCATACCACATCTCCTGTGCTGAGATAATCTTATATATGTGTCCCCTGCTATGTACTGTGTAATTGTGTGTCTGACCATACAGGGACATTGTCTGATCATACCACATCTCCTGTGCTGAGATAATCTTATACATGTGTCCCTGCTATGTACTATGTAATGATGTGTCTGATCATACAGGCACATGGCCTGATCATACCACATCTCCTGTGCGAGATAATCTTATATTAGTGTCCCTATATGTATTGTGCAGTGGTAGTGTCTGACCAACAGGAATGGTCTGATCATCCACATCTCCTGGGCAGGAGAATGAAAATGACTATAAGACATTATGTTTGGATTGCAGCTGATACTTATGAAAGGAAAAAATATTTTCCTGCCTGCTTAAAATTTGCTTGATCTCACATAAAGAATCACCAGTGATCCTGTGCTATGATGTGTTCATACTCCTTTTAGCCCTACCCAGTAGCTGTGATATATTTGACTATGTTCCTGCATAGTCAGACATATCCATTACACAAGGGAACATTTAAAAGAATATCTCAGGAGAGGAATTTTTTTTAACACATTTCCAATTACACAACTTATTTTTATTTTAAGATCTATTGATGAAAATGAACTTTGTAGGGAAAGCCCCTGTAAGTTCACCTTGTGATAGATTTCAAGGTAGAAGTCTTGTAGGAGTGGAATTAACTCACTAAGAATAGTTGATAATTAAACAGCAATGATTGGAGTGACAATTGAATATGCATTACTCCTATGTAAGTTGTGGAGCCCACTGGGACGGGGTACTCGGTACCGGACCGGGGTATCACGGGGGTTATCATGGCGGTCTTGGTCCGGACCGTGTCCCGAGCCCACAAGTAAAAGGGGTTATTTACTGGGATTGTCGTGACCCACCCAGGGTTGTGGTCAATAGGGACCACCGCTGCTTGCTTCTGCCAGGAGGATGGATGGTGCTGCAGCCGGATGGATGAGCCCGCCGTGGGTTGAGCTGCTTCTGACAGGGTGAATAACAGTTCAACGTGCAAGGACACAAACACTGGAGATGCTGGCAGGGTTTACTGGGCTTTACTTTAAGTTCTGTCAGTTTACAAGTTGTTTCAGCTTTCACAAGTTCACTCAACACTTTCACTGTACATTTAGCTCTACTGCAGCCAGGTTCCTGCCTTAGATCCTTCTCCTGCTTGATTCCTTTCAGGCCCTTCTAAACTTCTCTTCTCCTTGTGTGCTGTATGGTAGGTCGCTTGTTGACTTAACCCTGTGTACGGGTATGTCTAAGCTCTGGAGCCCTATGTGCAACTGTACTGCTTGCACTTGTGGTAGGAGCTCTGACATGGAATCAGAGTTCCCGCTTGAATGTCTGTGATCCGGCTTTTAGCTGCGGTCACCTCAGAGCTGGCTCTCTGGTCCCGCTGCCCCTATCAAGACCCATCAGGCTCCTTCCTACCCGTGTGACTGCAGCGTACATAGGGGATCCCTTCCTTCAGTTGTTCTCTGGCATCGCTGACGTTTTCCTCCGGATCCAGATGCAGTGTTCTGGTGTCAGTTCTCCTCAGTTTTTACTGCTCTGGCCTACTACACTTCCTGGTGTTCCCTTTATTTACCCGGTCTGTCACCTTGCCTACATCCCACCCACTGTGACTGGCCCTACCACCCCTTGCACACCTAGAGTCCCGGGCTCCGGGATGTGTCTTGTGTCTGTGGGTGTATTTATGAAGGTGTTTGTGCAAAACTGTCCCCACCTTCCTGGCTGCAGTTTTTACCTGTGGCCACCCTGGTCGCAGGGGCACCACACAAGTAGCCATGAGGATAGGGAGATGAACTAAAGATCATGTGAGGCAGTGAAATTAGGTAGTTCACTCATATTTGTTGAAAATAATGTATCTCTTATTAAATTTATTCAAAGTGAGTCAAGTGTGCTTTATTATGCCGTGGGGTGAAATAGAAAAACACCTCATCTTACCATTTACTATTCTGCTACCGCATCTCCCCATCAACTCCCAATACACACATCATTCTGGCCTCATATTTACTTGTTCACAGCACGTGACATCCTCTTCCTCCATCTTCACTCTGTGTTGGGTCATTCAACACTGAGTAGGCCTTAGTCATTATTCCTTATGTCCTTGCAATATATGTTACTGGGGGTGACTTAGCCTCGGGCTCTGTACGTTTTGCTGTCAAGACATCACAAAGTGTATTTTGACAGTAGAGACCTACTTAGTGCCAGAAGCCACAGCTAAGAGTCAAATATAGAAAATAGACATTGCTTGCCATTAAGGAATAAAGTTGCTGACAGGAGCTGCACAGAGGTCAAGATAAGGTAGGTTCTTTGTTGGATTGAGTGAGCAACAAACTGAGTATAATTTTTTATCTTTTTTCTCACTTCTTTTCTTAACAAATCATAAAAGTAGCAGGTGCCCAACATCCCATTTGTTGGATTCATATGAAGAATCAGATTTGGAAAAATTAAATTTTTTTGTAATTTTTTTAGGTGAATTTAAAGGGCTTCAAACCCATAATCTCTTTTTATATCCTAATACAGATAATGCATGGTTGGACACATACATTACAGAAGGACATTTTTATAAGAATATCTTGGCACAGGAATTTTTTTTAACACATCCAATTGTGGAACTTAAGATTATTCTTAGGGCCCTTTCACATCAGCGGTATTTTCAAATCGCGGCAGATGCGGTGAAAAAAACGCATCTGCCGCGATTGCCGCATAACCGCGACACTTGTGGCACACTTGCGGCAAGCCCCATGCAATGTCTATGGGGCTTGCGGTAAGGGTGCGGCAGGTGCGGCAAGTGCGGTTTCGGCACCTGCCGCAAGTGCCGAAACCGCACTTGCCGCACCTGCCGCACCCTTACCGCAAGCCCCATAGATATTGCATGGGGCTTGCCGCAAGTGTGCCGCAAGTGTCGCGGTTATGCAGTAATCGCGGTAGATGCGTTTTTTTCACCGCATCTGCCGCGATTTGAAAATACTGCTGATGTGAAAGGGCTCTTAGATCTACTAATTAAAATTCTCAATTGTTTGTGGAACAACCCCTTTAATTGATGATTTTCTGTAGCAAACATCTAGAATTCTACTATTATTTTTCACAGGAACAGGTGTGTTGGAAAGCTGACTCATGTGTTCCACCTTGAAAGATCACCACTCAATGTCCGGAGTGCTTAGACGAAAGTCCGCGAGAAAGACATAATGTGTCATCGGACTGATGACTAAGGGCGCACCTTCTGCCAGAAACACATCAGGAATGTTTTATGCTGAACAACGTTGCTGTTTTTAATCATGTGTTGAATAAAGGAAGAAATAATTTTTATTTTATTCTAATGGAGGTGCTGACCCTTATTTCTTCCTCTTGACTATTAATTTTCGCACTGAGTATCTCTTACTGTTCCCACATACTCCCTGACCCGAGGACATCTTGTAAGTTCCAGTACTTCAATTACACTTTGAAATGTACTGCTCTATATCGGGTATGTGGACGACATGTGATACAGCATTGCTGGATATTCTGTTGCTATAGAAACATATACTACATTGCGTTTTCCATTTGTCTATTGCCAAATGATAGTGTGAGGATTAAAAAAAGTAAAGTTCTGCAACTAAAGCCATATCACTGTAAACGTATCTCTTCCCTGCAGAGAAATCTAATTTGGTACAAAACAAAACAACTGGTTTATGTACAATCCTTGTATGGCTGGTAATGCGTGTGGGAGATGTGGGGAGGCAAAAACATGTAATTCATTAGAAGAATGCTAGTTTATCTTGTTTTTACCAGCTACTAGAGATACATTGATTAACTAAAGTGACATTAGCTAAATGGTTGGAAAAGAATATTTATGCACAATTTCAGACAAGTAAAAAAGTGATCTGATTTTAGTGATAAAGAAAAAAGTAAATATTCTATTCTCCCTTACATATTCTGCTGTAGAACTGTTTACTGTATTGCTATGAATGCTTTGATTTACACACAAAGATTGTATATGTTCATCATGTCATATGCACAAAACTGAAGATTTCCATCCATTTAATATAAGCAGAGATCTTAAAGCACCTACTACAGTGTTTTTTCACTGCAGGAGTAATTATTTTAATATAAGACCCCTAACTCTACTTACCTGTCGCCATCTTCACTTTCTATCTCCACTGCACCCTTCAGTCTCCAGCAGTTTGTGACATGCTGAATCTCTTCAGAGTTTCATGGTGTATTCCTGAGATAAAAATTTAATATGAGTCTATGTTGGCCTCATTCTGGATCTCATACAATTGCATTGAAAGCTTGTGATGTAATGGCCCTCTGGGGAGACCTTTGGCAAATCTAGCATCAGAAGGTCACAACACCTTATTGATTACAGGTTTACAACTTGTTTGAGTGAATATACTTTCTTTCAGTGCTGAAGTGGTTAAGGACGCTTTGCTATCTGGCAGATCTTTATAGCCTAAATCTCAGGTTTATTTTGTGATCACTCCCCTTCCCTATAAAAGTCACATGCCTTACCATTTGATGTCAGCTATAAATACCATTTCTATGTTGAACACTTCAGAAGGAGCCTGTCTCTGGAAGAAGCTGAGGAGTCTTGGCAATTGCAGCTGCTGTGGTTTACTACAATAGAGGAGTTGGAGATTTTTCCTTTCTGTGTCTATTCTTCTCTATCTGTCTACCTTTCCTTGTGCTGTATTATTACATTAGTGAGACTAGTGTCCTCACCGGCCTTCTCATTAGCCAGCATAAGTTCAGAGCCAGGAAAGGCCAAGCATGTGTTAGGGACAAAGGGATAGACCCATATAGGAACTTTAGGGAGTGAAGGGTACAGGCTCAGGTGAATGTGTGCATGTTGAAAAAAATATATTTTTCGTTGCACATTTCTTTGTCATCAAATATTAGAACCATACAAGCCACCCGAATAGAGTAACTTGTAGATTTACCATTTAAGTGGCCTAAAAAGTCTGTTACTTAAGTGTGTTGCTAAAATGGCACTTGTGTACCAAGGGTCATCATCAATTTTCCCCTTGCCACACAGGTTGAGGTCACTTGGACATAACTACATAACTATACCTGTTTTTGTATGAAAGAGCGTACAATACTAACATGTCATACAAAAATGTAACATATACCAAAAGTAGTAAATGCCCTGCTCACAAGCTACAATCTATGAGGAAATAGGGGGGGCACAAAAGATAAATGGTAAAAATATAAAGTATAGAAAAGCCAGCTCACCCAGGTAGACGTCTTCTATGGGTCCTGTGTTCTGCAGGGAATCCGCACGGTACAAGGGAGGCAATCCTCATGCAGTAGCCAAAAATAACTCTAGTGGCAAAATTTCTTTTGGCAGTATTTTAAAAATTCTGTTTATTGCTTCATCCTTAAAAATATTCCAGAGCAGAATGCCACTAGATGATGAAGTGGGCACTCAGCAAAGTGATACTCAATCTGTTTCCAGACTACAAGTTTCGACCGTTCATGGTCCAGACCTAGCTGAAGACTGTGAATGGTCGTAACGTGTAGTCTGCAAACAGATAGACTGTGTATCACTGTGCCCAGTGCCCACTTCATCATCTAGTGGCATATCCTGCTCTGGAATATTTTAAAAATGAAACAATAAACAGAATTTTTAATATACTGCCAAAAGGAATTTTACCGCTGGAGTTATTCATAAATGGTAATAAGTGCTATCATATATGGTCCAGCCATCAATATTATAAATAGGAGATTCATGTAACACTGTGTGAACCAGTCACCAGCCAAGGTCTGTACAAGCTATTAAGTGCATGGAGGGTGTGTAACCAAATGATACAAGGAATCAGATTTGGGAGAACAAATTTTAAGGGGAAATCAAGAATAGTTAGACAAGTGAGGTGAGGTGATGGACCATTCTTAGCATTATTGAGATTTAGCATTATTGAGGTTTTCTTTGAATTTATCCTCCGTAAATCACTTTTTTTAGGGAAATGGAGTGAAGTTGGTGAACTGAAAATTCTAAACATGCACTCATCTAAAATAAAGACGTGAATATGCAGCAAAGCCCAGACCCTTGAAAAACACCAGGCTCACGCTTACTAAAACACATTAGGGTAGTAGCTGAAAGAGTAATGAAAGCTTACTAAACATAAAACAGTAAATCTTGATCAATTTCAGGACACGTGTCACAAATTGATTCTTTCATCACTGGTGGTTTCTGAATTGCTTGTTCAGTTAATGACCAACATTATTAAAGTAATCATTGTAATCACCAGCAATAATCATAGAGCATAGAGTCCAATACTGCAATATTTACCTTCTAATGTGATAGTGGTCATTTTACAGCAGAGGTAAGGAGTATTTTTATCGTTAGTGCTGTATAAATATTTGTTGCATTATCAAATGTCTTTGATACTTTCTACGAGTCTGTGCACATCAAGACTCCATGCTCTTGATCTTTTTGTCATATATTGACATATACAGTACAATGCGTTCCAAAAGGACGCTCTTTTGGCCTTTATCAAGTAAATGAAACTCCTTAGATATGGTGTCATCAGAAGTTTCAACATCAGAAATTTTCTAGTAGACATGTTACATGTTAAACATACATTACAAATTGGTATGTGTAACTTTGACAACATGCTGTTCCACAAAGTACAGAAACATGCAAAGCTTCTGAAATCAAATCACACAATAATATAATTAATTGTAGTTTATAACGTATTTTTCAGACTAATGTCATTATCCCCATTTAATTGAGATCATTACAGCTCCTTTGGATCAGCATTTCCACTTAATAATGAAATTCTAATGGACATCAAAAAAAATCCTGATTCGTCAAACCAACAATTTTGGCTTTTGCTGAAAACCACTGTACTAAGACAAAGTCAGTTTCTAAGTTATTTTGGACCATACTAATGAATATATGGTACACTTTTGAAAAGACACCAAACAAGATTGATGTAACCAGTTTAGGCATAATTTCAATTAATAAGAACTTCTATCTACCTATTGAATTGGATATTATAATTAGATTCCATATTATTATTAGTTTTTGATCAATAAGTCAAGAAAATTTACTAAGATTTTGCTTGGAGAAAAGCTAGAGAAGCTTTTAGCTTTTCAAAACTGGGTAGAGCCGGGCAATTTTTTTGGTACTTGTTCACAAAGGTGGCATCGTTATCCAGTGGTGCTCTGCTGGAAATTGACAGTGCATGCGAAAGTGATGAGTAGGCAGGAAGTGGCACTCACTCAAACATCTTTGCGGTTTAGGTGTTTTCAGGACCCGTGGAAGCGCTACAAAGCACAAAACAGTGACTGTTGTCCTGTCACCCCCCTACCTGCACTATATCTCATGGAATTACATTAAAAGAGCCTAAACCGTAAAGATATACTAGTATAGTTGGCACACACTCATAGAAAAAAGAGAAGAAAAATGTTTTCATTCAAGCAAAGATAATTTATTCTCTTGCTTTTTGTGTATTATAGGAACAGAAAAAAATCCCAACGTTTCGACTCTTATAGAGTCTTCTTCAGGGAAATTTAATTGCACTACAAAATATGTGAAACAACAAAAAAGACAATCAGATATGATGATATTTACACTTCTTACTATAATATATAAACCGTAAAGATGTCCAAGTGAGTTCCGCTTCCTGCCTACTCATTACTTTTAGCTTTTCAGTTTCAGCAATAGACACAATGCTCACAATGTAAGCCTAATATCCTTTAACTTTGCAGCATAATATCGTTCCATCTGCTATGAAAATTAACTATAAACAGTACTGTGCAAAACGTATTAGGCTTTAGTGGAAAAAATGCTACAAACTAAGAATGTTATAAAAAATTATAGTGTTTATAGTTTATTTTAACAATTAACAAATGGAAAGTGAATGCAAAAAGGAATCTAAATCAATAGAAAATTTTGTGTGACAACCATTTACTTTCAAAACCACATGAGTTCTTCTAGCTACACTTTTAAAAGTCAGAGATTTTGTAAGAACATATTGGTGTATGGGTAACCAATTATTCCAAACAGATGATTATGAGCAATATTTTAAGATTTAGGTAGGAACACACTGGTGTTTAAAAAATTGGTCAGTTTCTCATGTAGAAGAGTAGAACAAGTGACATCTGTTTTTTGATCCATGTGGCATACAACTGCTATGCGAGTGTGCGATTTTTTTCTCAGATAACATCCGAGTGGTGTCCATGTGCAATGCGTCTTTTTTTCTCAGCAGCTATTACTGTATAATCAAGTACATGAACATTTTACAGTGTTCTGAGGTACAGAATGATAATGAATCAGTTAAAAAAATGGATGCCACTAAGATGGTCCTTTTGCTATCCGTGTGCTGTCCGTGATTTTGTAGGACCCATTGACTTGCATTGGGAGTCTCGCACGAGGATCGCATACTGTTGCAGCATGTTGCAACTTTATTCTCATCCAGATTCTGGATGAGAAAAAAGTGGATGACACACGTTAATGTGTTCTGACTCGTTCAGTAATAGTGGTCCAAGTGCAATACAAGATTTTCTCACATTGCACTCATCCGATTTTCACACCAGTGTGTCCCTACCCTTAGGATTAAACACCAATTATTAAAAAAAACAGAAAAAACTGTGTAGGAGACCTGAAACTGGGTAAGGAATAGCTGCCATAGCAGGGAGTTTGGGGAAAGCAGTCACATATCACAGATCAGACTATATTGCAAGAATGAGCACAGCAAGAGTAAAGGTAATTGTACTGCATCAGCAAGGTCTCTCACAGGCAAAGATTTCAAAGCAGACTTCAGGATGTGCTTTACAAGCTTCTGTTGAATAAGCACAAAGAAACGAGCAACATTGGGGACCGTAGGTGCAGAAATCAGACAATAGATGAAAATGAAAGACAAATAATGTTTACTTCCATAAATCATAAGATGTCCAGGAGAGGCATCATTTCAGAAGTGGCAGTACTCAATCTGACTCAGCAGCAGCCATCTACTTTTGGAGTCATTTTGTCCCGAAGTGGTCTTCATGGAAGAATTGCTGTTAAAAGCTATAACTTTGACCTAAAAACAAGTCCAAGTGACTCTATTAAACTGAACAAAATAAGAAATGGGTTGAAGAAAATTTGCAAAATTTTAAATATTTGGCTGTAGCACAAAAAGCAATGTAGCCACTGATGGTCTGGAAAGCACGGCAAAGGTTTGATGCAAATTTGAGGCTGCATTTCAGCATATGTAGCTTGGGATTTAGTCATTCTAATTGAATTGGATACACTAAGCAAAAATACAATACTATGAAATACTCATGTGATTGACTCCACATTTCTGCATTGTGCAGCAGAACAATGATTACAATCATGCAGCCAATGTAATGAAGACCAGTCATCGGTGTAAGGATGAACTAGTTGTATTGCACCATGCTTTAAAATGTAACATTTTTACATTGCAGTTTGTTCATTTATAAAAGTTAACTGTTATCATTTCTATCTGTGAAAGCGTTATTACTTTGCAGCATTTTTTTCCGAAGTATTTAATATTTATGTTCTAATCACATAATCTATTGGCAATATGAACACTCATAAATAACCACTACTTGTTCATTTAGGGATTCAATTCAATCTAATGACAATAAGTGCTGATGATAACTACAACCCTGCCATGCAATGAAAGTACAATAATAATAATAATATATAATATTAATATTCATTCACTTATATAGCGCTATTAATTCCACAGCGTTTTACATAATTCAGAAATACTGTCCAGATTGGGGCTCACAATCTAATGATCCTATCAGTATGTCAAACAAATAGTTAAAAAATAAGTTTTTGACCGCTGTATAAAGTATAGATTTTCTTTCATAAGGTAAAACACGCTTAACAGTAGTCAGAAAAGTAAGAGTAGCCAAATATTATTCATTATGAAACAACCACCTAGCGATAAGTATTGTAATTATTTTCATTTCAGGGACGTTAATCCCTTTTATGGCATCAGCAACAGATTTAAATAAGAAATGCTAAAATAAATTGCTCTCTTTGAAAACTTGTCCTAATGGAAGTGTTTGCTTTGTTTGCCAAATCAATAATCCACACTCATAAGACAGATCCAATATGCAATGAAGAAACAACAACCATTGTGACAAAGCTTATCTTGGTGCTTTCATGGAAAAGTTACCCTAATACAAATTGTAACACATGACGTTTGTATGCGCTTTGACAGACATGTATTTGCAGTAATTCCTATGCCAGAATGGAATCTTAAAGGAAATCTATCACAGGATTTTTGCTTTGTAAGCTGAGGACAGCATGCTGAAGGATTAAAAATGAAAGAAACAACTGTCTCTCTTTTCCAATTATGTGCAATTATTTACGTAAACTAATGACATTATTACCCTGTGATTATCATTGCAGGACAGCAAAGTCATGCACACAGCAGTCCTACCCACCTCCTGCTGTGATTGACATCTCAAAGTCAGTGCATAATCTCTACTGGGAGCCTCATAAGGGCAGGGGCCGCTATCTCAGAACTGCTGTGTTCCTAAAAATAAATGCCTTGATGATAATAATAACAATAATAATAATAATCTTTATTTATATAGTGCCAACATATTCCGCAGCGCTTCACAATTTAGAGGTTCATATTTAAACAATCATAAGAAACAGTTATCAGAAAATATAATACAATACAATACAAAAAACTATAAAAGCATAACACAATACAATAATTAGAGCAAATAATGACAGCCCTGCTCATAAGAGCTTACAATCTAACAATGAGGTGGAGGTGATACAAAGTACATGTGTTCATTTACAATGATGGAGTGGTCAAGTTGAGGAGATGGGGAACAGATAGGAGCAGTATACGTGGCCACCAACCATTATTTGTGATCCAATTGAGACTTGTGGAGTGGATAGGCTATGTCTAGATGACTTTGAGTAATGATCATGATAGGCTGCCTTAAAAAGATGTGTTTTTAGGGATCACCTGAAACTATGTAAGTTGTGGATAGACCTAATTTCTTGGGGTAGAGCATTCCAGAGAATTTGTGCAGCTTGGGAGAAGTCTTGGAGTCGGGAGTGGGAGGTTCGGATTAATGCAGAAGTGAGTCTAAAGTCACTTTCAGAGCAAAGAGAATGGGTGGGGTGATAGACAGAGATGAGGGAGGAGATGTAGGGGGGTGCTGCACTGTGAAGAGCTTTGTGGGTGAGAACAAGCAGTTTGGATCCTATAGTGTATAGGCAGACAGTGCAATGACTGGCATAGAGCAGAAGCATCTGAGTAATGGTTAGCTAGATAGGTGATCCTGGCTGCTGAATTAATGATGCACTGGAGAGGGGAGAGTCTAGTGCGGGGGAGGCCAATTAAAAGACAATTACAATAGTCAAGGCGGGAGTGTACAATAGTCAGGCGGGAGTGAATCAGGGCCACAGTGAGGGTTTTTGTGGTTTCCAAGGTTAGGAAGGGGCAAATTTTAAAGATGTTCTTCAGTTGCAAGAGACAAGAGTGGGCAAGAGATTGTATATATGGGGTGAAGGAAAGATCAGAGTCAAACACAACAACAGTGTTGTGAATTCATTGAGGAGGAATTCTGGTTGTGAGCTCCCTCTGGTGGTTGTTGCTAGTAATACGCTGGCTGTGTTTAGGAGAATTCCACAGCTGATCTTGATGATTGGCAGTCAGGTTCCAATTGGGGTATATAGTGGTTTGGAGCTGATCAGTCCTTGCCAGTTGTGAATGTTCCTGGAGGTGTCCACACCTTTTCCTGGTTTCTCCTGGTCTGCTGAAATCCTTGCAAGCTAAGTGAATGGTTTTTGTTACTTTGTGGTATGCTTGTGGATCTGTTTTCAGTTTGTCTTGTTCTGAGTTGTGGGTTTGAAATTTAGTCTACCTGCTCTCAGTTAGGAACTTTTCTTCCTGGACAGAAATTGCCTATTCACTGTTATCTGCTATTTCCAGTATTGTTGGTATTGGTACTTGTTTATTCTTGTTTGATTCACAGACGTTCGGTAGATATAGAGGGCGGTGAGTCTTAGTAGACTCAGGGTAATTTTTGACACTATCTGCTGTTGGAGATTTTTTTATAGTATTTTAATACTGACTGCAATAGTATTCTATCATATCTTTACTATCTAGTTAGTGTGGCCTCTTTTGCTGAACTCTATATTCTGCCTGTGTGTGTCTTTTCCTCTCCTGTTTCCCAGTTAATATCTGTGGGGGGCCTGATGCTCTTTTGGGGTTCTGCTCTGAGGCAAGATAGCTTTTGCTATTTTCATCTCTAGGGGTAGCTAGTTCTCCGGCTGTGTTGAGGTGTCTAGGGCATTGTTAGTTACATCCCACGGCTACTTCTAGTTGCATATTAAGTCAGGTGTCGCGGTCAGTATAATTACCAACATATTCTATGGAATATTTATATTACTCCTAAGTCATTGGATCATAACAACCCAGTCAGCAAGCCTACTGACTAGCCATTATCGTGGTGCCGCACACTGAGAGAGAGGTGTAATATTTAGGGAGTTTAGTGAAGGGCGAGAGCAGAAGAAGTTTATTTTTGTAAAGGTTGAGTTTCAGATAGAGAGCAGACATGATATTGGAAACTGGTTAGACAGTCATTGGTGTTCTTCATTAAAGCGGGAGTAAGGTAGGGGAATAAGTCTATAGGTGTGTGTCAACAGCATAAAGATGGTACTGAAAGCCAAATCTGCTGATGTTCTGTCCAATCGGGACTGTATACAGAGAGAAGAGAAGAGGTCCAAGGACTGAACTCTGAGATACCCCAATAGTCAGAGGAAGAGGGGAGGAAGAGGAGCCAGCAAATGGCACAGTGAAAGAGTGGTCAGAAAGGTAGGAAGAGAACCAGGAAAGAGCCATATCCTTGATGCCAATGGAGTGCAGTATGGAGAGTAGGAGATTCTGGTCAACATTGTTAAAGGCTTCAGAGAGATCAACAAAAATAAGCAGAGAGTGGTCACCATTACATTTTGCTGTCAGAAAGTCATTGGTCACTTTGGTGAGGGCAGTTACTGTAGAATGTAGGGGGCGGAAACCAGACTGCAATGGGTCTAGAAGTGAGTGAGTGGAGAGGTAATGAGTGAGACAGGAGTAGACCAGGTGCTCCAGGAGTTTAGAGATGAAGGGGAGATTGGAGACTGGTCTGTAGTTGTTTGTGCAGGATAGGTCGAGAGACATTTTCTTTAGTAATGGAGTAATGATAGAGTGTTTGAAGGAGGAGGGGAGGATCCCAGAAGAGAGGGAGAGATTGAAGATTTTGGTTAAGTGAGTGGTGACCACCAGAGAAAGAGACTGGAGTAGATGTGAGGGAATGGGGTCAGCAGTGCATGTGGTGGGACGAGAGGAAGAGAGGAGTTTGGAATCTTCTTCTTCTGTGAATGGGTCAAAAGTGGAGAGTGAGCCGGAGGAAATGTGGGGAGAGGTAGGGGTAACAGCGATTTGAGGTAGGGAGTTGATTTCCTGACGGATGTTTTCTTTTTTCTATGTGAAGTAAGAGGCCAGATCATCAGAACAAAGGTCGGTGATAGGGGCCTGCACTTTAGGACTGAGAAGGGAGTGAAAGGTGTCAAAGAGGGTTTGTTTTGATAGAATCAGAATGGCTGCAGCCAGTAATCTGTGTGATGCACCACTGGATTAAGGGTTTCTTTGCCTACATTATTTTGCTGTCAGATGAATTAGTGAAAATCTGCTGACAGATTCCCTTAAATTAATGGAATAAATAACATTTCTGCGATTACACTTCTTATTAGTCTTTTAGGTTGCATGCACACAATCAGGGTTTGCACTGTTAAGGCTTTAGTATGTTTACGCTGCATCCATAACGCTGCATTGTGCAGTAGAAGCACAGTGGATGGAATTTCTGGGAAATACCATGACCACTGTGCTTTTCCCCACTGCAACATTATTTCAAGTGCAGTGCAGGTTGCTCAGCTTCTGCATCTCTGCAGCATGTCAATTTATTGCTGTGGAGTCAGAAGCAAGCTCAAGCGGCTGAATACAGGGAAAAGCCACCCTGCACCAAACGCAAATTATGGGAACAAGGTGGCTGCACTCATCCTGCATTTACCCGTGGCTTCCTTCATTACAGAGACACAATGTCCAGGACACAGTTCCTCCGGATCATCTCCACGTGCCCTTAGTATTGACTCAATCCTCAATCAAGATGACATATAAATGCATCCAGGGGATTTAGACTTCAATCAAATCAATATTTATTGTAAAAATAAAATTATGAATCATTTTCCCAGGAAGCGCTATCCACAAGACTCTCTACACCAACAGTGTATCTTTGGAAGCAAAAACAGATAGTCTTTCTGTAAAGATAATATAACCAACAGGACCCTCATAAGTAATAGGTTTTCTGCTTTGGACAGTTACCATGTTTTATCTTCAAGGAAAATAAAGCATTGCATGATCCACCTTAAAACCGCTACTGTACTATATTACCTTCGTGGATTGCTTTTTTCTAAGATAAAGACCTACCGTATATACTCGCGTATAAGCCGAGTTTTTCAGACCAAAAATTGGGCTGAAAAGTCCCCCCCTAGGCTTATACGCGAGTCACTGTATACTGTATACAATGTATACAGTATACAGTGCCCCCCATCAGTATACAGGCCCCCCTTGTTTAGCAATCCTGTAAAGGAAGAGATTAGTATACTTATCCCTCCACTGTCCCGCTAACGCTGTCCCGCCGCCGCCATCGCGCTCCTCCGTCTTCATCCAGCGTCTTCCGTCTTCCTCCGGTGGGCGCAGGCAATGACGTCATTGTCTGCGCGCCAGAGGAGGAAGCCGAAAGAAGACGGGAGACGCCGGATGAAGACGGAGGAGCGTGATGGCGGCGACGGGACAGCGGCAGCGGGACAGCGGAGTGATAAGTATACTAATCTCTTCCTTTACAGGATTGCTACCCAAGGGGGGAGGGGACTGTATACTGATATGGGAGGGGCTGCTGTATATACCTCTGGGGCTGTATATACCTCTGGGGCTGTATATACCTCTGGGGCTGCTGTATACTACCTAAGGGCTGCTGTATACTACCACTGGGGCTGCTGTATATACCTCTGGGGCTGTATATACCTCTGGGGCTGTATATACCTCTGGGGCTGTATATACATCTGGGGCTGCTGTATACTACCTAAGGGCTGCTGTATACTACCACTAGGGCTGCTGTATATACCTCTGGAGCTGTATATACCTCTGGGGCTGTATATACCTCTGGGGCTGTATATACCTCTGGGGCTGTATATACCTAAGGGCTGCTGTATACTACCACTGGGGCTGCTGTATATACCTCTGGGGCTGCTGTATACTACCACTGGGGCTGCTGCTGTATATACCACTGGGGCTGCTGCTGTATACTACCACTGAGGCTGCTGCTGTATACTACCACTGGGGCTGCTGTATATACCTCTGGGGCTGCTGTATACTACCACTGGTGCTGCTGCTGTATATACCACTGGGGATGCTGCTGTATACCACACTGCTGGGGGCTGTATACCTGTGCTGGGGTCCACCCTTGACTTATACACGAGTCAATAGGTTTTCCCAGGTTTTGGGGGCAAAAGTAGGGGGGTCGGCTTATACACAGGTAGGCTTATACACGAGTATATACGGTATATTAGGGACTACTGTACTATCCTATTCAATATATATATAAATATATATATACCGTATATACTCGTGTATAAGCCGAAATTTTCAGCCCAAAAATTGGGCTGAAAAGTCTCCCCCTCGGCTTATACATGGGTCAATACGGTAGTGAAGGCTGTGTCCGGGGCTGGGGAGGCTGGAGGACGCGGGGGGAGGCTGCTGTATGAGCGCCCCATCACATGGGGCCGCTCATTATATATGCACTGCTTCCCTCTGTCAATCAGCGGTAGGGGGAAGCAGTGCATATCTGGCCCACAAATGCTGGCACTCGCCCCCCTCTGTGTAAGGGCCCCCCCGCTGCTTATCTTACCATTCCCGGTCTTCTGCACAGCGCCGGTCCTCGGTTCTCCGTCCTCCATGCTCCCGTCCGGCTGCATCCAGGATCCCCGGCCGTCGCAGGCATATGCGACGGCCGGGGATCCCGGATGCAGCGAGGACGGGAGCATGGAGGACGGAGCACAGAAGACCGGTGCCGTGCAGAAGACCAGGGATGGTAAGTTAAGCAGCAGGGGGGGCCTTACAAGGAGGGGGGGCGAGTGCCAGCATTTGGGGGCCTGTATACCCCTGGGGCTGCTGTGTATATCCCTGGAGCTGCTGTGTATACCCCTGGGGCAGCTGTGTATACCCCTGGGGCTGCTGTGTATACCCCTGGGGCTGCTGTGTATACCCCTGGGACTGCTGTTTATACACCTGGGGCAGCTGTGTATACCCCTGGGGCTGCTGTGTATACCCCTGGGGCTTCTGTGTATACCCCTGGGATGGCTGTGTATACCCCTGGGGCAGCTGTGTATACCCCTGGGGCTGCTGTGTATACCCCTGGGGCTGCTGTGTATACCCCTGGGGCTGCAGTGTATACCCCTGGGGCTGCTGTGTATACCCCTGGGGCTGCTGTGTATACCCCTGGGGCTGCTGTGTATACGCCTGGAGCTGCTGTGTATACCCCTGGGGCTGCTGTGTATACCCCTCGAGCTGCTGTGTATACCCCTGGGGCAGCTGTGTATACCCCTGGGGCTGCTGTATATACTGCTGGGGCCTGTATACCACTGGGGAGTCTGCTGTATACCACTGGGGCTGCTGTATATACTGCTGGGGCCTGTATATGCCACTGGGGAGGCTGCTGTATACTACCACTGGGGTGGCCTGTATACCACACTGCTGGGGGCTGTATACCTGTGCTAGGGTCCACCCTCGGCTTATACACGAGTCAATAGGTTTTCCCAGGTTTTGGGGACAAAAGTAGGGGGGTCGGCTTATACACGTGTATATACGGTATATATATGCTGTACATATGTATAAATGTATAGGATAGCGCAGTAGTTCCTAATATTATTTTTTCATTTTTTTCTTTTCTTTGACAGGTATTTTCATGGACCCTGCCCCCTATTTGCATTCTCCTTCTACTATTTACTAATTCATACATATAGTAATTGATAAAAAGCATTTAGTTTTTATCATTCATCTTCAATTATGTTTTTGAGTGCAAGAGTTTAACTTATTAATAAATTAAACTTATAAGCTAAACTTAAACTTAAAGGTAAACATATAACGTATTACTAAGTTAAAAACCTATTAACAAACTGCACTGCTAATTAAACAGATAGTGGGTAACATATAAGTCAATGGAGGTCTGACTGCTAAGACCCCACATGATCCTAAAATTAGAATCAGGAATCTGGAACTGGGCTATGCAGAACCCCTTCTTGAATCAAGCAGTTGTGTGCATGCTCAATACAAAATCCATACAGTGTCCACAGAACTGCCAGCAAGTCTCACAAATGAGGTGACAAATGAATAAGTTCCCTGTAGTACAATACCACAAACACATTGTAATAATGTCTAATATATATGGGAGTCATTTGGCAATGATTCTCTGTGCTCTACCCTTTGAAAACACAGAAGTGGGCAGGTGGGCTGAATGTTCTTGTATTATATATGAGAAAACAGAGATAGTTAATGCAAAAAGACAAAAACTAATGAGCCATGCTCACAGTGAACATGTCTATAGGACAGTGTTCACACGACCAAAAGACTGAATCACAAAAAAACAGTCAAACAAACGTGTAAAAATACTATGTTGTAAAACAACACAGTAGAAAGCAAGTGCTGCTGAAAAAGTAGTAAAAAACTGGGTATTTAGTTGATACGTTTTTTGCAAAAAATGTATACTGAGCCGCTCTACCACTTCAAGGTAACCCGTATCAGAGCAGTCCCTATCTGAGGTATTTAAAACCTGACCATGTGTATTGGTACCTAAATGAGCAGGATCCAGACAGGTCCAATGTCTGACTTGAACTGACTGCAGAAGACAGCTTTTTATGTGCAGGGCTCATAAGGGAGGAGTGGGAGACTCCCCAATCTTGCAGAAACAAGAAACAATTTAGACAAAAACTAATAAGCCATGCACACAGTGAACACATCTATAGGACAGTGTTCACACCACCAAAAGACTTTTGGTGGTGTGAACACTGTCCTATAGACATGTTCACTGCAAGATTGGGGAGTCTCCCCCCTCCCCTTGAGCCCTGAACATGAAAGTTTTTTTGTGATTCAGAGATAGTTAATGGCCAGATGCAGTCTTGGCTTTCAGCTATTGCACATGTATGGCCAATTTTACACTTGCAAATTTGGTATTTTTAAATATTCTTAGTCATTTTCAAAATAGGCAATAAAAATGTCACTGATTCTGTAGGACTTTCCTTACCATTTCTCTTGCATATCTGGAGATGACTGGAATAAGATGCCAACTGTAATTGATACCTTTTATACACCTTTAGCTGCTATACAGCTTGATACACCCAAGATGTCCTCTTTTCAATTTCTCTTTTTGTTGAACAGGTGTTATAGTTATTGTAAGTCTATCCGAAATGGCCACAGTTTCTGTCTGTATGTGATATCCACTAATCATGATTATTGAAGACTCAAATAGACAAAGTGTTGTAAATTGCAACACCAAGTCATTACAGTAAATTACATCATTGTGTAGCAGCCACCTTCTTGATATTGGCACTGAACTGTAATACTAGGCTACCATAACACTTGAATTTTGCAAAAATTATTATTACTTTATGATTGTGCTTCCTATTTTACGGCCATTGTTCTACATGAGGATGTCATTTAAGGTGGCTCTTTTTACTGGCCAATTGTTGCGCTTCAATTTTTTTCATTGCTCTCCTCAGTAGTCAGTTTTTTATTCTTTAAATTAATTTGCCATTTGGTTTTATAATTACAAGTTTAATGAAGTGCAGGAAGAGGGAATAAGGAGTTGAATGATGACGGCTCACCGTTTCACGGAGTTACCGCTTCAACGAGTCCTATTTACCCTGAATAGGTGAATAGGATCCATTGAAGTGGTAACCCTGCGAAACGGCGAGTCATCGTTCGCCGACTCCTCACTCCCTCTCCCAGCATTGATCATCCCGCAGTGACGCTGGCAAGATAGATCCAATAAAAGGAACTTTCTTCAAATGGTGAGTGTCGCTTTTTTTCTTCTGTAGTCAAAGCAATAATTATGAGTTTATGTAGTGCTAATTCTTATGGTCTTTACAAGGGGATGGTGCTCACAAGATAATATGGAGAGTCAACCCATCTCTGTATGAATCCTATGAGCCACTCTCTATTATAAAAAAAGCCCCCATTGCTAAAACAGAATGGAAGAAAAATAAAACAAAGGGAATAAGAAGGAAGGCATTGGGAATAAATCAAGAACAAAAACGGAGCACTTTTGACCTGGTAGAAAGGTCATGTTTAATACAATATATTCTTTATTGAGCCGACCATATCAGCTAAAGGTATCACTGTATAAAAATACATATCTAAAAAAGAGTACAAAAATGTCTCTAAAAACATACAGATTAATGCGCAATGCTATTCAGGCCAAATCATATCATACAATAGCTTATGATTTTCAGCATCTCAGAATATCAGTTCATATATCCTCAGCTCTTTTTAATTATTTATTGAAAGTATTACAAGGCTCTGCTCTACTGTAAGCTGGCCTTTCAGCCTACCCGGGCATTATATTCCACTAATTACAAAGAATTCATGCTTGTTTACAATTTGATCTGTTTTAATTAGGTAGGAATGATGCTAAGTGCCTGAATTTGGAGGTTATATAGACTGATATGTGGTAAGTGTTTTCTTCAGGTATTCCAAAGGGAAAGCTTTGAAGATTCGAGCTCAGTGCTTGTCTTCATATATTATTGAGCATTAGGAATTTTAAATCACTTTGTTTTGTGTTGCTTGGAAACAAGAAAATCATTTCTAAGTACTGTATAAAATGTTGTATAAAGAGATTGCCAGCATTGTCAAGCTCAGGTAGTGTAAATCAAAGATAATGAAATCACACAAACCATAGAGAGGAATTCACACACTGATGGTAAAAATGGCTTTATATTAATAATTGATGCGCTTACAATCAAGATGGAGTATTTCTTGATGATTAAACGCTCACTACATCACTTTTATTCTCCATTTGCCATTAAAACAAGACTACCCATTTTCGATGCAAGCACAGTATTAACAATAGGTCTGATTGGAGACTCGAGACGAGCAGATCTTTGTGTTCTATTCTGCACCTCTTTAGAACACATTAAGCAGAGAAAATGATATATTTCTATATCTAAATTCTAAAAGATCTTTTTTATTTGTATTGGATCTGCACAAATGGAGAACTAAACTTTTTAGAGAATTCCTGACTAATGAGTATTAATGATACACTTCATGACCGACCAGTCACATTTTCACAATGTTCTCATATATCTACATTTCTCATTATAATATTCACAGTTTTCCCCTTTTTGCGATAGGATCAATGTGAAATATGTGTCTAGTTTTAAATTTTTATTTAATATTTTTAGCCGACCACAAAGGACCATTAAAAACAGTTTAATTTCTGGTTCCATTTCTTACAATTTTTTTTCAGCGGAGGGAGAGCTAGAATCTAGAGCAAACTTTTTCAATTTTGTGTTTGGGCGATTCAGCCAAACCTTTTGGCAAACTGCTCGCAACCCTGAACTTGTCCCAAACCTCAATTGAAGTTACTGATTGGCAGGCCAGCTCTTTGGCCACATACAGCCAGCCATAAGTAAAACACTTTTGGGGGTGGGAGGACAGTGAATTCATTTCTTTTCCAAATTAATTTTGGAGACCCAAAATCTGTGCTTTTAAGCTTGGGTGACCCGATCAAACACTTCTCGTGGCTCGAGCTGGGCCAAGCAATTACTGTACCAAACCACAGCGATGCTCGCTCGAGTGCTTTGCCCACTGTAAGCCTGACAGGTTTGTTCAACATTGTGAATTTCAGTGAACCAAACTTTGAGAGGTTTGTTCGCCTCTAATAGAAACAGCGATTGAGACTGTTTAATAATTTACTTTTATTGTTGATTTCCCTTGTAACATGGGTTGGTATTTTATCCCCAATTCCACAAGAATATCAGCCTTTAGCCTTTATAGCAGAGCTGAATGGGTCTCTTGCACCAAGCAGTTTCTTCTCCCTCCCTAAAACCAGTGATCAGATGATCCCAGATTCAGAGGAGGAAGAACAGCCAATGCTTTCTAATCTTTATACACAAGTGCTGGTTAAGCACTATGTAGAAAGATAGAATAGGTAATATGGTAATAAACCATGCTTATATTCTCTCTAGGATGTCTTGTTTTGCGTGACAACCAGCTGCTCACCCTCACACTTGTACATTCTAGTGGAAGCTTCTTAGGCTGCATTTACATTTCAGGACACCAATACATATGTATAAAGATACATAGAAATAGGGGTTAGGTGTAGACCAGGACGTAACCTATTGTAACACCTACGGAGGTATGTGGTATTGTCCCTGAATGATTTCATACACAATGTGTTGTGTTTACATATGATTTCTCTGGACACTATTCTCTAATGTGAACTCCGTCTATGGAGAGCTCACAGTGGGTAGCCTAGTAGGTGAGAGTATAATAGAATAATGTGGTGACACTATAGTGATACATGAGTGTTACTGAACACTGCTATCTGTAGAACTGCATACGCCCTCACCAATTATGGTAATTCCCTGTGTGGGGTTTTTTGATTATAATTAGCACGTAGCACTTTGGAGTGGATGTTTGTCTAGATATCTGTACCCACACATGTGATAGAAGATATCTGAATGAATCCTGTACATAATGGTAGATGCTAGTAATTGAGAAGTGGAGGCAAATGTTATTTCTCCTGGCACTAATCCCCTAAATTCTGAGAGGGATTAATTGTATCTAAGGATGAGGACAGACTTATATGCTTCTACAATCTCTCCTGTACAGTTTTGCTGATTCTTTCAGTGCATTATATGACATCTATCTGTGGGCCATTTACTTATGACATACCTACCAGATGGTCACCTGGCCTCCCTAATGTAACACCACCGGATATTGTAACAACTCTGTCCTTTATTTGATATACAAGCGACCTTTGGTCGATATTCATATGGTTCTCCCTTCACCCTTGTAATTTTTTGCTATTATGTAAGGATTTTAAACTTGTAGTGTCAAGAATCCTAAATAAATATTGTATTTTTTCTAAAATCACCCTTGTGTCCTTTGGACTTTCTGATTATATGATTAATCTGGGTTGGATAATTGATGTGAGACATTTGATTAATTTAGCCTTTATAGCAGAGCTGAATGGGTCTCTTGCACCAAGCAGTTTCTTCTCCCTCCCTAAAACCAGTGATCAGATGATCCCAGATTCAGAGGAGGAAGAACAGCCAATGCTTTCTAATCTTTATACACAAGTGCTGGTTAAGCACTATGTAGAAAGATAGAATAGGTAATATGGTAATAAACCATGCTTATATTCTCTCTAGGATGTCTTGTTTTGCGTGACAACCAGCTGCTCACCCTCACACTTGTACATTCTAGTGGAAGCTTCTTAGGCTGCATTTACATTTCAGGACACCAATACATATGTATAAAGATACATAGAAATAGTATCTTTCCTGGTTTTCTCCACACATACCTCTTAGAATTATCACCAAAAAAGTTCTATCTTTGTCCCATCAGACCAGAGAATCTTATATCTCATAGCCTGGGAGTCCTTCATGTGTTTTTTTGCAAACTCTATGCGGGCTTTCATATGTCTTGCACTGAGGAAAAGCTTCCGTCAGGCCACTCTGCCATTAAGGCCTTACTGGTGGAGGGCTGCAGTGATAATGGAACTTATGGAACTTTCTACTATCTTCCTACTGTATCTCAGGAGCTTAGCTAGAGTGATCTTGGGGTTTTTCTTTACCTATCTCACCAAGGCTCTTCTCCAACGATTGCTCAGTCTGGCTGGATAGCCAGGTCTAGAAAGACTTCTGGTGGTCCCAAACTTCTCCCATTTAATGATTATGTTGACCACTGTGCTTTTAGGAACATTGAGGACTGTAGAAATTCTTTTGTAACCTTGGCCAGATCTGTTCCTTGCCACAATCCTGTCTGTGAGCTCCTTGGGCAGTTTCTTTGACCTTATGATTCTCATTTGGTCTGACCTGCACTGTGAGGTCTTATATAGACAGATGTGTGCCTTTCAAAATCAAGTCCTATTAGTTTAAGTAACAGCTAGACTCCAATGAAGGAGTAGAACCATCTCAAGGAGGAGCACAAAGGAAATGGACAGTATGTGACTTAATTATGAGTGTCTGCGCAAAGGGTCTGAATACTCATGACCATGTATTATTTCACTTTTTTTTTTAATACATTTGCAAAAATGTCTACATTTCTTGTTTTTACAGACAAGATGGGATGCAGAGTGTACATTAATGAGAAAAAAATTAACTTTTTCGAATTTATTAAATGGCTGCAATAAAACAAAGAGTGAAACAGTTAAAGGGGTCTGAATACTTTCCATACCCACTGCATATATATATATATATATATAAATATATATACATATATATATATACACATGTATATACATGTATGTACGTGATACCTGTATATGACAACTTTGATACATCAATCACATGGACAAGATGCTCTAAACACAGAAATGTTCCTCTTTTATCATATAATAAAAAGGGAAATGGAGCGCACATAGAGTAATTTCCTTTTGTACAAATATCCTCAGTGCCCCCCTTTAGTGGAAGGACTCACATGATTTGGTTGTGCAAGTCACAACCAACTAACTCCGCTCTCTCTTATGGTCGCAGCAGGTGCCCAGCAAAAGTAAGGATCCAAAGGGTTAACAGAAAGTGCTGGGTTTCATAGATCCACCGCGCTGACCTCCAGTGAAGACAAACAGAGTGAAGTATAAAACTCTGTTTAATGGGTAATTTGCCTACCGGTTTCGTGATTTCAGTTATGCCCTGATGAAGTGATAACTGAAATCACGAAACCGGTAGGCAAATTACCCATTAAACAGAGTTTTATACTTCACTCTGTTTGTCTTCACTGGAGGTCAGTGCGGTGGATCTATGAAACCCAGCACTTTCTGTTAACCCTTTGGATCTTTTATCATATGGAGTATTGACTGAATATTGACCTCCATATTCCTGCAAGTTCTCTTTTTTGAGGATATATACCCCTGAAAAGCTGCATCTCAGACATCGCATGTAGCATACCAGTTCTGATGATTAGCAAGAAACAAAAAAAAAGCTATTTCTAGTTGAATCCTTTTCTTGTTGGAGGAGTCTTCGGTTCGGCACATATATGTCACATGGTGATTGTTCTGCAGTCCGTGCAAAAGCTCTGCAGTAGTATACATAGGAGTAAATTCCCTTTGGCACTTTTATTGTTAATGTCAGAAGCTTCTGCTGTCTATTGGTGTACGGCTCAGGTGAGCTGCTGCTGGGTGTGTCAGCTGATGTAGTTGTACATTGCCTCAGCCTTTAAATAGGTCACTCTTCCACCACAGATTTCACTGATTTCTACTCTGCAAGACCTGGAGCTGAGTTTAGTTTGGTCTCTGCAGACCTGGAGCTGAGAAGATGTGTATGCTTTATGCTGAAGACTTCTGTTTTTTTCTTTTGGTTGGGAGTTCATGTGCTTCCTGCTCCATGGGTGCTGGTTAGGGGGTCTTAGCCTAGGGCTTATCAGGAGCAAAGGGCAAGGGTGGCAGCCCAGACATGCTCACCATCAGAGGTAGTTCCAGGAACAGGGTGAGCCAGGGACTCCCAGTCTAATGGTCAGTTTGGCTCCTCTGATCGTCTTCCCATCTTATCATCCTGCTTCCTTATCTACTTTAACATTTTTCCACCCTGCATTACAATGTGAACCTTCTTTTTCCATCTGGTGGAGAGCTATTTTATATACTATTTTTGCCGGTAATTTTGTCTCCATGCACCTGCTTGGTGTTTTCAATAAGAACCAATGCCCTGTGAAATAGTGATCAAACACATAATTGTAGCTACGTAAAAATATTTTGTCATTAATCTGAACTACTATGCTTGGATAGGATAGCTGTAATATCATAGATTCAAATCTGTATTTATTATGTCAGAACTTTTAAAATAGCCTGTTCCTGACTAGTAAAGTTTGAATGACAGTACATCAAACTCTTAGATATCTCATTATATTATAGACCACAGATATTTGTAGGCCTAAAACAATGTGTAACAATGGAAAAATGCATTAATAAGAAAAACGAATGCATTTATTTGGCAAGAATTTAATTGTCTTCAAACTTTACAAAACCCATTCTCCAGAATACAAATTTTTTTGCAATTCTATTTTTTGCCTTCCTCCATTGCATTCATCCTTTTCTGCGTGCTTCACTCTATACTGGAGTTTAAGGCACTGATTAGGTTTCTGATATCATCTCATTCTGAGCCATCGCAGTGTAGGTCATTATTATGTGCATCACTGAAGTCCTAGACAGTATCTCTGGGGATGCATGCTGTGACGTCTTGACTTGCACTATGATGGCACAGCATTCAAGGACATCAAAAGCATGCAGGGTATTGGTATTGGCATAAGAGTAAAGCAGGCCAAAGAGGATGCATTCTAATAGAATAATCAGAAATGCAGAGGCGCAGGGGACCAGACAGATGGTGGCAGTGGCCACGTGAGCACTATGATGAGTATTTATAATTTTTTTACATCTTATATTTATTATTCCCCTAAAGCATAATAAAGAACATTTAATTTGCATCTTATATCAGCAATGTTATTCTAATTTCTCTGTAAAATTTGCTTGTGTTGCAGAATTTAAATCTCAACAATTTTAATCATCTCTTGTTGAGAGATAATAATTACATATATCCAATATAGTAGTTCAGTGCAATTTTTCATAGTAATAGATATTTTAGATGAAAATTTCTGAATTCAACTGCAGTAAAATTAATTTTAATTTCAGAATTTTCTTTGTGTGTGCATTAGAGATCAGCAAACATATTTAAGTGGAACTGATTTCTACTTATATATACAGTACAAAAAACCCCACTTGTTTGTAAATTGGCTTCCAATGGATTCAACAAATTGGCATCCGGCTGTCCTTGATTTTGCTGAACTATGGATGACCAGCAAAACTTTTATTAAAAAAATTATACTCACCTCACTGCTATCCTGTCTGGCCACATGGGCTGCAAACTGTCCGCCTACTTATTCTTGGTGCCTCTTCTTACTGACGCCATGCACTAAAACATCATCATCTGGTCCTCAGAGCTGCCTCTTTTTTACACCTTTGTATTGCATTTCCTGGGCTTTTTATTACAGCCATGGAGGTCAATGCACACCCCAAGTCATGATGTCTCAGAAGTGTGATGTGCAGCAGACTCTGAGGCTTGGCGTCGCCTTGAAATCCTTAACAACAGTGAAGAGCTCAAACACGTGACAGTGGAAAGAATAATACAGGATGGTGCCATATTCCAGTCTTATGGGCCTCTTCATCTACCATTGTAGCTCCATAGAGCGGGCCTGGACAAGTGAGCAGTGAAGTGAGCACACATTTTTTTCCTTTACATCCAACATTAATTATGCTCTGGGGTCTGCATAGAACCCTGAACATAATAAGGGACATTCTAATTAAGGATAATAACTTGGATGTAAATTGATTCCTGGAAAAAGCACAACAATTTTGTGGATTTAAATTTTGCCAAATCCAAACATCTCTAGAGTACAGATATTCTTACTTTTCTCTTTTTAGCTCTTTGGATTGTTGGAAAACAGTCCAAATAGTTATATATTTATTCCAAAATATGTTAGAGACAGAACACATCGGCACTCTATTTCCAACCCCTCCCATATACGTAGCACTACTATACACTCACCTAAGTAGACCTTTCATAGTTGCTTTGAGGTGGCTCCTCACATCATCAAGGTTAATTCAGCAATCTTAACAAAGAAGAAAAGTTGGGGCACTCATCTTTTTGTAGAAATTCTTTTTTATTCCAGCAAGGGAAGGAATCAGACAGCAGACCAACAATACATGTAGACTGCTTTGTGCACAAACATATGTATTCAAATGAACCAGTGATAGAACAAGGGTTAATGACTGGCGGCCAGACTTCAGAAGACAACGGATATCGGGAGCCACCAAAGTATTGGTTTATATATCAATGCGTTTCAAGGCTCTCTGGCCCCTTCCTGAGGACAAACCAGCATGAGCCTTGAGTCCTTCTGATATATATACTTATCTTCCAGATAAGATCCCATCTGTGCTTTTATTCCCATCCTTTTAGTTTGGCTTTATCTTTTTGTGCACAATATTGAAATGATACAATTTTCCTTACGCATTGTGTTGTCATTTTCCAGGCAAAGCAGAACAGGTCTCATAGTTTTTCACTGATTGCTATGATCATTTTTTTCTTGAGCAACCAAAAAAAAAATCACTTTAACCCAGTGACATCAGATTTAGTAGTGTGTAGGGAAAAAAAACCTAAAAGCATTAGATAACTGTACTCAATTTGCCATAAAGTTATTTTGCTGCCTCCTGTATCTTAATCCGCACCGTGAACAATGAGGAGCTTTTAATATAGTCCACGGTTTCCTCTGGGCTTTCTTCCAACTTTATTTTCAATACAAAAGACACTCAGGCTTAGAAAATAAGCATTACAATTTGTATTTCAAGATGTAACCTCTCATTCATTGTCTAGTCAACGTATGTCTTCCACCAAGCTCGTGCCGTTATTAATAGTGTCCTCACCTGAACCTGACACATTGCATTTTATGTAGAAATACCGATATGTGGCCTGCAAGTAATGTTGTTTTCAGTAAACATTGCTCTTGCTGTGTGTCATTATGATACATTTTTTCATATATTTTGGCCAAAACTACAAATACATTTTAGAGTAGGAAGCCATTAACAATTTATCAGCAGGAACATGATGCACATAGTTGTTTGTCACTTGTTAGAGATAAACACTATGAATGAATATGTTCTCTTTTTCAAGAGACTATTTTTTCTCTATGTGAAATGGGACAGAAGTTTATATTCCGAATTTACTGAATGTTTCTTATAAAATCCACATTTTCTTAGGCTGGGGTTACACATAAGCCCTCAGTCAGTTTTTGGCTTCAGTTTTGTCATTTTTTTTTTCTAAGTCCAAAAACTGACAGAAAAACGCATTGGGTGTAATAAACACCCTGTGCGTTTTTCTCTGGAGCTCAAAACATTGCCCTGTCCGTTTTTGAGCCAAAAACGCAGTAAACAGCGTTTTTGGCATCAGTTAAAAAACGCATGCGTTTTCATGCGTTTTTTTTAACATGGGGCCCTATGGGAAACGCATGCGCGAACGCATGCAAACGCATGCACTTGCGTTTGCGCATGCGTTCGCGCATGCGTTTTTTTAATGAAAATTCCAAAAACGTTCAGGAGTGCAGGAGGCTCAAAAAGCACCCAGAAAAAATCGGATTGGTGATGAAAATCACTTCCAAAAACGGATTTCTATGTGTGACCACAGCCTTACTTTCATTTGATTGTCTCAGGTTTTATGTTTGTGATACTGGCATGTGCCTGCAACATTTATGATAGCATGTCAAGTCCTTATGGATCTTTATTATAGACCTCTGACCCTGTATGACTCCAAGATGAGGCACCGTATTCAATCCAGAAAATAATGATTTTAGGAAAATGCTTCCATAATGAAACACAACCTTTATATAACATCAAAGGCACAGACAGGTAAAAGTTAGAGAGCTGCCTCGGGTTTTCTCTAAGGCATCATATCAGGGGTGGACAATAAAAGGAATTATATATAAGCCATTTTTACTCAGTGACATATATCAGCCAAGCATAGAATACATGTCAGATACTAACATCAGACAGGCACAGCACAAACACTGGAAAAACAAAAGACATGTTCTGTGTCAATTGTAGACACCTAACACGCTCACAGCACACACATTGGACACACACATCGACGACACATATCAGACAAGTATAGGATACAAATCACACACTTTGGAAACACATACGATATACTTGGTATCCATAATAGACACAAAATAATAATAATATTTATTCACTTACATAGCGCCCTTAATTAGACAATGCTTTATATACATCACATCTCATGTTAATTACACACACTGTACAGACATATAAGACACCTGCAGAATATACATTAAGCCCAAATATCAGAAAGGTATAGCAAATCACACACATTTGACACACACATCACACAAGCATAGCACACATATCGGAAACACATAAGACATGCACAGTGTTCATAGTGGACATGTCAAACATTCATATTACACACACACATTGGATACACACATATCACACAAATACAGCACACCCACTGGAACACATAAAATAATTGGCATTCAGCATTGACACATTACAGGTTCACATGTTCACACACATTAGCCACGCACATACATTAAGCCCACATTCTGACCAGCATCACATACCTTTTACAGATATTAGATACACACGTATCAGATGAGCAGAGCTAGAACCCATAAGATATGCTTGGTGTCCTTAATGGACACATCACAATACACACACATTATACACAAAAAGGGATAGGAGTCATCACATGGATGTTTCCTGTATAGCCCTCATACTCAGCATGGAGATGTCCTGGCTCGCGTGGGGAATGCCAACAGAGGCAGGGAAAGAAGCTCCAGCAATGGAAGAGGACTAGATTCCAAGATGTATAACATTTTGAATTTATTGTACAAAACGTAAAATTAAAATTAGCAACATGAACATAAAATAAAAACTGAACATCATTGAAGCCTTACATCTACATGTTTCAGCAAAGCCTTAATCATAGTTCAAACATGCTTGTACCATGATTAAGGCTTCACCAAAACTTGTAGGATTCAGGCATCATGGGTGTTTGGTTTTTATGGTATGTTCATGTTGCAAATTTTTTATTTTAAGTTTTGTACAATAAATGCAAAGTTTTATACATCTTGGAATCAAGCGCTTCCCCATCGCTGGAGTATCTTCCTCTTCTGTTAATACGCACACATTACACTCACATATCAAAAAAGGCTATCACTGACATTGCACTCATTCAACAGACACGTGCATCACATATACTGGACACACACATTATGCCTATCAGATGTATACCGCTAATCAGAGCAGAGCAGCACATTTATTGAACACCCCGACATACTTGGAGAAAGGTTACTTGCATAATTCAGATATCACTCATCCAATGCAGAAACATCATCATACTAGAAATCAGTGATAAAAAATTAAACAAGCTGCTATGAATGCATACCACATCATAGTTATGACCTCTAACAAACAGAATCTCACAAATACCAGTCATTTAACCATACAAATCAAACTAGACTGGACATGGTCCTGATGCAACCTATAACTTATAACATGTCATTGTAAATCCTGACCTCACCACTTTGAGCCTCCATGCAGCTGCATGTGCTATATCTCTTCCACTTTAATGCATTATACAGAGGAGAGTAAAGATACAGGGGAGATACTTTAGGGAGCTGCCTATAAACACAGACTTATCTCTTTGGAGAAGGTCTATTTTTATTGTTGAACACATCATTTTATGCTGTCTCAGTGCTTGAGACTGTTGCTCAGACGTTATAGAGGAATTCCTAATTATTGTGCCCTAAACACTCTTCTGCTGCTGTGTTTCTGTATTGGGAGGGGATGGTCTACATATAGGTTGCCTGTTATCCTATCTCATGGATAAGAGCATGATTGATCATACTGGGAGGCTGGAAGAACATGTGGAGCTTATCCAGGACATTGATCAGTATGCTCTGCTGGTTCATTAGGAGCAAATAAAGAAGAGTGATCAATGTTGCTAAGTGTGGGAGAGCATTATAGCATCTAGTGTATGATTGTTTAGGAGATAAGATTAGGAAACCTAAGAATAAAAGATGGAGTCTACAGAAGACCTTGTGATCAGAAATTAATCACTCCTGTACACATATATCATAACTTATTAGGAAAATTCTTCTGGAACAATAGGTGTGCATTAACTGTGTATATCAATGGGTTTAAGGAAAAAACATCTTGCACTCGCATGTGGGAAAAAATGGAGAACATGTTATGTAACGCAGAATGCAACAGATCCATTACGGATCTGTGGTGTCCGATTTGAGTCACAGAGACAAAAATCGCAGCAGGCTACAATTTTGGCTCTGTGACTAAATCGGACAGCAACAGATGGTGCTAAAATCGGATGCCAATAGGGATACATCCGATCCGATCCATTGCCCATAAGGATACATGGGAGGCAAAATCGGATCCATGTGTATTCGTTTTGAAACGGATATACACGGATGCAACAAAATCATGATGTGAAGCCAGCCATACTCATGCAAAAATGTTCAATTGTCAGGAGCACCTTGATCACCCAATACATTTCTGTTTATGCATCTTTGATTATTAGGTAATTTTAGGGTAAAACTCTCCTTGTTAACGCTTTGTACTTTATACTTCTGAGTTTCTAGTAGAGATAAGTGGCTTTGACAATATTCAAGTTTGCCAAGCTATGCAATTTTTCATGGGAAATTCAATTGGTAGCAAGGTTATTTTTCTGTGAATTGAATGTTCCCTACTAGGTCCTGAGGTGTCTCCTGACCCTAGTGCATAATAGACATAACTTGTAAACATGTTAAAATAAACTAATACATGCCTCACCACTCATCTCAACTGAATTCCTGCTTCTTTTGTGTTCTTTTCCCTCACAACCAGTCCTTATGGTCTCTTCTTTTCAAAGTTGTGATGGTGTCTTTAATCTACAGTAGACATAGACCTCTGGCCACAACCAGGGCTTTGACGGTAATGGCACATCATGCCGTTACGATGTGTTGTGACCTCTGAAGCCTTGTTTGTAACCAGAATGAATTGAAGACACTGATGCATAAATGTGGAAAGAAGAGGCCTGAGGATCAGATAGTGGGAAGAAAGAACTGGAAGCAGTAAAGGGATGAGACAAGTGAACAGTGAGGTTACTATTATTATTTTTTTTTTTTTTGCAAGATGTCTCCAGTTCAGCAAAATGTCAGATTTTGTAAATTTTGAATAAATTTCAATTTCACTGAGCCATGGTGCCTATGGTTACTTTTTATAACCCAATAGGCTTTGTCTTTCATTATATGGTGTCCATGGGAGACAAAACATTTCCTCTAAAAGCAAAGGCAGAAAAGACAAAAATAAAACTAAACAGCTCACATAAATAAGAATGTAAATAATGAAATACAAAACGTAGCTCACCACCAACATTCAATGAAAAAATACAGATGATCAATTCAATCAGCAGAACATTGTTCATATGGTCAAGTCAATAATCCATGGGTATCCGACAGGAGCCATAAGAACCCTCTCCTACCAGCTGGCATTCTATGTGTTTCTTATGTTTAGTTGCCTCGCTGCAACATCATGCATGTGTCAGGCCACAATGATCAGGACCTACAAATCCCAAGTTGCACTGGTGATTCAGGCATGTAGAAGATAGTTCACAGGCTTCCCGACTGCAAGGCATGGAGTAGAGTACTGATGTACTCACTGGACTCGGATTCTACTTATCAATTTGCTGATCTCTAATAAACTTCTAATTCTAACATCTAGATAAATGAAAATATGTTTTAGATATAAAATAAACACTAGTTCAGTAACAGTAAAACAAGTGATGGATGAACCCGAACTGTAAAGTTCTGGGTCTGTACTGAACACCTAGTGTTCGGGCACAAACCCCAATATGGCCTTCTCTAGGAAGTCCGTGTTACAGTTTGGGTTTGATTCAGGGGTGGGGGAGGTGTAAAAATAAAGAAAATAGTGATTAAACCCCAGTATTATAAATACTGGCATACACGCGTCATCTCACTTGCACTTCCGAGCCGCTCAT
Organism: Allobates femoralis; assembly: GCA_033576535.1. NCBI lineage: Eukaryota > Metazoa > Chordata > Amphibia > Anura > Aromobatidae > Allobates > Allobates femoralis. The sequence goes on from JARQOC010000002.1 coordinate 142,092,788, forward strand.
TAACTTCCTGGGCATTCACTGCTGAGGGAGGGAACAGCCAATCAAAGACGCTGTCACAGAGAGTGGGCATCTGTGATTGCCTGTTGGAGTAATCTGGAATCAGCCCATACATTCTAGCATGGTAGATGCTTGTATGTTTGGGCAGTTTTCAGGTTTCTCCAACAGTCAATCACAGACGTCCGTGATAGCATCTGTGATTTGCTGTTCGGTCCCTAACCAATTGGCTGACACAATAGTACTGTAAAAATAAACTAATAATTAAAAAAATGATGTAGAAGTTCATCACATTTTTGGTTCTCAGCACTTATAAAGTGGACAGCTATGGGGTGCCACCACAAGCTACCTGGCTTTTACTCGGCCGGCAATCAAAATATAGGAAAACTCATTACTTTTTTAAATTAATTAAATAATTAATAAAATGCATGGGATTCACCCTATTTTTAATTGACAGCCAAGGTAAAACCCAGGTAGCTGGGGGCTGAGATTCTCAGCATGGTAAGGCCCAAGCATTCTGGACCCCTCATGCTGGAAGTCCCAGCCCATAGCCACCCCTGAAAATGGTGCATTCTTTCATAGTGCCATTTTCAGGTGCTTTACCCGTCTCTCTCAGCGGGCCTGATGGCAGTGGCATGCTGGATAATAAAGGGGTTAATGAAAGCTTTGCATTGGCAGCTGGCAATGATCCCAGATTCTTAATGTGAGGTCAATATTAGACCCGCCCATTATGAATCTCTAGTAAACATTTAAAAAAACATAACACAGAGAAAAAATATTTTAATTGCAATAAAACATAAAAGACATCCCTGTTTCCCTTTCTTTCATAACCCAAAAAAACCCTCTGCCAATAACACAAAGGCTGACATGCAGGAATGTCCGGTCACAGCGCACACTGCTAAGACTTTGGATGTGCTCTCAGTGACATCAGACTCGGGTTCACTTGAGTTCCCAGCTTATGCTTTAGCTGTGAACTCGGATGACCCCGATGAATTGCATCATGGCACCCGGATCCCAGTCGTAAAGTGAGTGCTTCTTTTATTTACTTGCATCAGTTTACCAGGTAGTGTGATGCAGTTCATCAGCATCATCTGAGTTCACTGCTGACTCATCAGCTCTGAACTTGGGTGAACCTGAGTCTTGATATCATTGTAAGCTCATCCTAAGTCATTTTCTTGGCAGTGTGTGCGGTAAGCACACGTTCCTTTGTTGGTCTGGGGAGGGTTTTATTTTGGGTTATTAAAGATGGAAACCAGTGATGTCTTTTGTGTTTTATTGCCAGCTGGCACAAAGCCCAAGATTCATAATGTCAGGCCAATGTTCGACCCACCCACTATGAATCTCTAGTAAACATTATAAAATAACTCAACACCGAGAAAAAATCTTTTATTTGCAATAAAACACAAAATACATCCCTGGCTCCTATTTTTTATAAGATAAAACAAAACCATCTAGTGATAATCCACAGGCAAACACCCAGGAACAACCGGTCACAGCTCACACCGCACACTAACCTGTGATTGGCTGTTGCGCCCCTCTGTAGTCAATATCCAGGAAGTTAATAAGTTGGAAGTACAAGTGGCGGATGCCGGTAAGCATGACACTTATGTTTGATTACTATATTTTTCTTTTTACAGACTCCTGCCCCATCTCACAACTTTAAAGTCTGAATTCAGGGATTGGACTCAAGTTCGACTCACATCTTGCTCCTTTAACCCTTTCATGACCCGGGAATTTTTCGTTTTTCATTTTCGATTTTTGCTCCCCTGCTTCCAAGAGCCATAACTTTTTTATTTTTCCGTCAATATAGACATATGATAGCTTGTTTTTTGCGGGACGAGTTGTGCTTTCATATGCATTAATTTATTTTACCATATAGTGTACTGGGAAATTGCAAAAAAAATTCTAAATGCAGTGAAATTGTAAAAAAAGTGCAATAGCACGTTTCTTTTTTGGGTATTTTAGTCGTGATGTTCACTATATGATAAAACCGATGTGACGGGGTGATGCCTCGGGTCGGTATGAGTTCGTAGACACCCAGCATGTATACCTTTACTGGTATCTAGGTGGTGAAAAGAATTCAGAAGTTTGAAAAAAAAAATTTGACTTTTTGGGCCATGCTCTGCGACCCGTAGCGTCCTCATTTTTCAGGATCTGGGGCTGTGTGACGGCTTATTTTTTGCATCTTGAGCTAACGTTTCTAATGATACCATTTTTGGGGGGATCTGCAGTTTTGATCGCCCGTTATTGCATTTTATAGCAATGATGAGACGACCAAAAAAGCTGAATTTTGGCGTTTGGACCATTTTTCTGTTACGGAGTTTATGGCTCTAATTAACGGATTTAAAATAATGATAGATTGGGCGATTCTGAACGCGGTGATACCAAACATGTGTATTTTTTTTTAATACTTTTATTGTGATTATGTGAAAAGGGGGGTGATTTGAACTTTTATATTTTTTTTTTTAAGGTTTTTAAAAACTTTACTTTTTTATTCATTCTTATTTTTACACTGCCTCTTTAAGTGGCACCTTGCTGAACAATCTGATCGCTTCTGGGAGATACAGATGAGCTGCAGCTCATCTGTATCTTTCAGAATCTCAGACCTGTTGTGGTTGGCAGCGCCTGCCAACCACAACATGGAACTGCTCAGTGACAGCATCCGGGATCTATCCAGGACCCCGGGCTGTCACGTGAGCACTGGAGATCCCGCAATACTATTGCAGGATCTCCAGAGCAGGCGGGGAACAGCACGTTCCCCGTCACGACCACCTTCAATCCCGCTGTCAGTGATGGACAGCGGGATCCAAGGGGTTAACAGCACCGATCAGATCCCAGATCCGATCGGTGATGTTACCCTGACATCTCAGCTGACGAGTTCAGCTGAGATGTCGGGGCTTTGATGTGAGCTCCGCGCCAGAGCTCACATCAAACACTCCTTACCGGCCCATGACGTCCTCCTACGTCATGTGTCGGGAAGGGGTCAAAAAAAGATCGGTTGGGTCCGCCCAACCTGAACATCGATGGGTACACCCATCACTGATTATAACAGTCTGTGTGACATAAATATTATATACGTATTGATTTTCCTCATATCCAACATTGTAGACCTTCATAAGAAAATAATAACCCATATTGTGGTTATGCAGATATTATAGAATTTGCCTAATAATATTAATAGCTGTAATCCAAAGACTACTAAAAGTTAAAAAAATGTTTATGGATTTTGCGGCATAGGTGTTTTCACTTGGAAGCTATAGGCAAAAACAGAGTGATTAAATGTTATCATGCATATTTTTAATGCTGCTGTAAAAGTTTTAAGTTCAATTCCAGCAGTTGTTAGAGAACTTTTTACAACCAATAAAATCTAACATCTGTCTTATTCTAAGTTAGTTTTAAAGTAAACTTTTCCCATACCAGCTGCAAACTCTTTAATTGCAATTAAGTGTAAAAAGTGATAGACCTACCTTTATTATAATTAATCCCATGGACATAAGGTCTTCCAAGCATCAATGTTCATAAAACATTTTTTTTAGTTTCCTTTTTTACATTTGGTTGCAGGTGTACCATAAGATAATGCTCAATACAAAATAGATCTAAAATATCATAAATTATCAGGCAGTTGGTTTTTGCTCTTTATAAATATTTTAGATTTGATGCTTTTAAAATGTTATGTTGTGCATTATGCTTCTTTTTCAGTTATGCCAACATTTCTCCCCAAGGTCTTGCATTAACAGAGAGGCCGTCTATTGTATAGCAACTAGAATTCATGTGATTATACGAGGTACTGCATGTAACTACACTATTTATGTGCCCATTTCTTATGCAGAGGAGGTGGGATTTCATAAGAAAAACACTTTGACAACTAGCATTGTTTTATTTTCTAGCATCTATAATATGTAATATTAAATTTGACAAATATTCTTTCACCAAACTGCCTAAAATTATTGCATATTTATTGTAGGAACCAATTTATGCCAAAAACAGAGAGTAATATTTTTCCAAATTTTTAGAAATTAAAAAGTATTGTGTAATAGTCAAAAAATGTACAATATGTAATATTCAGAACCAAAAATGTATATTGCTCTCTTTTCTTTTAATTACAACCAAAGTTTTCTGAAAAAAAGTCTGAACTCAGGTTGAATTAACTGTATTTATTAAATGTCACTAATGTAGACTGAGTTCATGATTTTCACTTGTGTCATTTTGATTTTTTTGTGCTGAAAAGTGCCCCCTTTGGCTTATACTCGAGTCAGTGTTCAGTGTCAGTGGAGGGGGAGAGAAGACCAGGGGCTGGAGAAGACAGGTGGAGGCTGTAGAAGAAGTAGGAGGTCATGTGGTCCTGCTCATTAGTCTAATGTACTATGCACTGCATTCCTCTGTCCATCACCGATGGGGGGAGCAGTGCACAGTACATTACACTGCACTAAGTGTGCACCCCCATCACAGTATGGGGCCCCATGCTGGGGCTCACAATAAAATTGTAAACCACTGAACTCATTATCCAACGTGTCCCTGCAGGCTCCGTGGCATCCTCCACTCTTCCTGCTTGTTGCCGGCAAATCTAACCATGTGACTGGCACATCAGTGACGTCATCGCTGCTTCGAAGATCACATGATTTGAAGCCGAGAACAATCCAGAAGAGCAAAGGATGCCATGGATCTTGCAGAGAAACTCTGGAGGGTGAGTTCAGTGGTTTATTATTTTATTGTGAGCGCCAGCATGGGGTTCATGTATCATGGATGAGGGCCCATATACAAGTGATGGGGCCCATGTACCAGTGATGGGGACCCATGTTATAGTGATGAGGCCCATTTACCAGTGATGGGGGCCAATATACCAGTGATGGGAGCCATGTACTACTGATCGGGGCCAGGTACCAGTGATGGGGGCCATGTAACAGTGATGGAGGCCATATACCAGTGATGGGGCCATGTACCAGTGATTGGGGCGATATACCTGTCATGGGGACCCATGTACCAGTGATGAGGGCCCATGTACCAGTGATGGGGGCCATATACCAGTGATGGGGGCATATACCAGTGATGGGGGCTATATACCAGTGATGGTGGCCATATACCAGTTATGGGGGCCATGTATCAGTGATGGGGGGTATGTACCAATGATGGGGCTTTGCACAATGATGGGGACTATATACCAGTAATGGGGGCATATACTGTGATGGGGTTGCTATATACCAGTGATTGGGGTGCTATATACCTTTGATTTGGGAGCTATATAGCAGTGATGGGGTTATATACCTGTGATGGGTGCTATATACCAGTGATGGGGGCATGTACTGTGATGGGCATGGTATTTACCAGTGATGGGGGAGCTATATACCAGTGATGAGGCTATATACCAGTGATTGGGGCAAATAATGTGATGGGTTGCTGTATACCATTGATAGTGCTGCTATATGTCACTGATGGGGTGCTACATGCCAGTGATGGGAACTATATACCAGTGATGGGGATGCTATATGCCAGAGATGGGGCTATATACCAGTGATGGGGGCTATTTACCAGTGATGGGGGCATATACTGTGATGGGCATGGTATTTACCAGTGATGGGGGAGCTATATACCAGTGATGAGGCTATATACCAGTGATTGGGGCAAATACTGTGATGGGTTGCTGTATACCATTGATAGTGTGCTATATGTCACTGATGGGGTGCTACATGCCAGTGATGGGAACTATATACCAGTGATGGGGATGCTATATGCCAGAGATGGGGCTATATACCAGTGATGGGGCTATTACCAGTGATGGGGGCAATATACCAGTGATGGGGTGCTATATACCAGTGATGGAAGGTGCTATATACCAGTGATGGAGGGTGGTATATACCAGTGATGGTGGCACTATATACCAGTGATAGTGGCGCTATATACCAGTGATGAGGGGTTATATACCAGGATAGGGGGCTGCTGCATTTCCACCCTAGGCTTATACCCAAGCCAATAAGTTTCCCCAGTTTTTAGGGGTAAAATTAGGGGCCTTGACTTATGCTTGGGTTGACCTGTACTCGAGTATATACGATAATATTGAGTTATTAGTCAACGCATTTCAGGACTCCCAGAAACTCCATGAAACATAACAATATGAAATTGATTTGTCCTGAGGAAGGTGCTAGGGATCCCTGAAATGCATTGACTAATAAATCAATATAATATTCACCCTTCAATGTCTCCTGGAGTATGGCAGCGCAGTTTTTAACCCTTCATCCTCCCCACTCTATATACACCACGCTGAAGACTGCAACAGCCAAGATATGCTTTTGTAATGGTTGGGACTCTCACAACCACACAATGTGTAGCCTCTGATACCTATTTAGGTAATATTTCACCTCTCAGACCCTTCATCCTCCCTACTTTAATTTTCAGAGATAATGACCTTTGGGTCTTCATTAGCTGTAAGCCATAATCATCAACATTGACCAAAATAAACACTTGAAATAGATCACTCTGTAATGACTCTATAGAATATATGAGGTTCATTTTATGTATTGAATTACTGAAATAAATTAACATATTGATGATATCCTAATTCATTGAGATGCACCTGTACTTGCTTGGTAACCAATTTGATTTGTAAGGCAATTATCTATAAACTACAACCTCCTAGTGTAGGACAAACGCTTGGAAGAATTTTTTTTGTAATGCCCCATCATTATCTACGTCTGAGCTTGAATGTAACATGCAGAGTTTGAAAAATTTTACATCAAGGGACCTTAACCTTTCTTGCCACCTACTGAATTTTCAACATTTTTTACTTATGCACCAACTCAGCTATTCTATATGATTTTATTTTTATCCTAAAGAGCACATAAAAGACAGAATATAAGAGAGAATGTAAAAGAGCATATGTGTGATCTAGCGTATTTCATAGATGCCACTCAGCTGTCACCTCAGGGTTTTTTCTCTGCTTTGATTTTATCTTTGCAAGGATCCTTATTTTTTACATTTTTGAATTATAATCCATATTTAAAATATAATTTTGGTAATACATTATTATACATTTGGCCAAAAACTCGTGTTTTGTTTTTGTTGTTCCGTTTATATATCAGAAATGGTCATATAATGTGTAGAATGCGGTCAATATTCCGGAATGCTTGAAGGCCGCTGTGCTGTCATTTGGAAATATAATAAAGATGACTTAATGTAGTAGATTAATCTACTAAAAGCTCTTCATCTGTAATGAGTCAAGAGGAATCACAATTTAGCTGCTCTCTGCAGGATAGTTCTCCCACTAATTGTATTTTAGTCCACACTATCAGAAAAAGTGTTAATCACAAATGTTAAACCGATGCTAAGAATTATAAAATATAATTTTACTACTATAATTATATTATTATTGCCTTACTGGTATGGTAGCTTTATTATTAAGACTTTACTTTTCAGCCATAAAAAAGCTTGTTGGATATTTAGACCTTGCAAATTAGAGAGTTTACAGTACGTACAGTATTTGGGTATAAATTAAATACATAAATATATTAAAGGAATATACAGTGCCTTAAAAACTATTCATACTCCATGAACATTCCACATTTAAATCACATTACACCCACAAACCTTTGAGAATTGAATAAAAAGTAATGCCGTCACCTTTGTAACTCCTCTGCAGATGGCAGCACTGGTATATGGCAGGTACTGCACTGTTCAGTAGACTCTCCTCTACAGTTCCAGTTATCAGGGATCCTTAGCAATGAATGTGCTGTTACAGTATAAAGAATGGAACCCTCCACAGTCCGTCAGTCAATGCGATTTAACCAACGTACTGTCATTGAATTGTTGACAGCAGAAGGTGTCACCCCTAAGGAAATTCATTAAAGAATGCTAGCTGATTATAGTGATTATTTTGACATAAAAACTATGTGTTTTATTGCCAGTAAGTTTAACGATGGTGAGGTGGAAAAGTTTGACTTGCTTGACAAAAAAAAAGAGTTGGACGTCTTGTGACAGCAACGATTGAGTAAAACATGCAAAATGTTGACAGACTGATTCAGGATGATCATCATATCACTCAGAGAGAAATTTGGAAACAATGTGTCTACTTCTTCCATGACACTTCAGAAAACCTGTTAAATTCTGGTAGAAGTGTATCCAATTGTCTGGTTTTTATGTGGAAAAGTGAATATTGGTAATTAAAGATCACTCACAGTTTGTTGAAGGAGCCAGCACCTCCTGCCGCAGTTACGCTGATACTAGTGTTCCTGGGGGGCCCCCTGGAGTCAGAGCTTCTCACCTCCTTGCTGCACACGTTGGAATCCTGGTGCCTGGCCTCCTGTATGCAGCACAACGTCATTTCCAGTTCCAGTATCAAGTAGGAGCCGCACACAGGATTCTTTTTTGCAGCCTTTATTCTTCCTTATGGGGTCTTACATAGCGGAGGGTGCGGGAGGGAGGACGGGAAGCAGCCTATACTATGGCCGTTTCGCATGTCAGTTGTGCTTTACGGTACAGTCAGACTGTACCCGTAGAAGCACAACTGACAGTGCGAAACGGCCGTAGTATAGGCTGCTCCCCGTCCTCCCTCCCGCACCCTGCACGATGTAAGATCCCATAAGAAAGAATAAAGGCTGCAAAAAAGAATCCTGTGTCCGGCACCTACTTGATACTGAAACTGGTAATTAAAGATCACATTCTAAGCATTATTTCTGCATTTGATTTATGAAAATATTCCCATCAAAACACAAGTTACGGAGGTGGAAACATTACTTTTTATTCAAACATTATGCTAGAACAGGGAGTTTGTGGCTCTGATGTAAACAGCGCCACTGAGATTAATTCAAATACAGACCTGTTGAGTTTAAGATGTTAGATAAAATGAGATGAAGGATTAAAATCCTCACTGTCGATGGACAAGTTGCACAGGATATGAAGAAGACAAGCCAGGTAAGTACATTCCAATTAGTTTATTAGGTCTATGTGTTTCAAAGTATAATTCAAAATGTATACTTCAAAAGGCATAGACCTATTAATCTACTAGGAATATACTCACCTGGCTTGCCTTCTTCACATCCTGTGCATCTTGTCCATCGTCAGTGCATATTTTAACGCTTTATCTCCTGTTATCGCTTTCTGCAATGCAGTGACAGCAACCACATCGTTAAGTGTATCCCTGTGGTTGTGAATATCCAGCTCCACCAGGTGGGTACTCAGCAATCAGTATTACTGGTATTCTCGCTGATAAGACCGTATTGCACTTGTCTTTCCGTTAGAGATTAAGATGTAAATATTTTGAATTTAGATAATGTTAATCAAAACTCCACTTTTCTCTTATTCTTAAAAATATGAAATCATCTCTATTTTTAAGAACATGAGGATTATTAATTTTATAGTGTACTACTCATTGCCTACATTATTGGCCATACAGAAGGCTCAGTAGTTTTGCTACCTGCCCTGTTTCCCTGAAAATAAGACTGGGTCTTATATTATTTTATTATTTTTTCTCTAAAAGATGTGATAGGGCTTATTCTGAGGGATTGTCTTATATTTCCATGAACTCAAACCTACATGTATTCTTGAAATAAAACTCAACATTTATTCAAATATCCATGTCCACAACCAAACCAAAGCTTTTGCTCTCCTATCAGCAACCCATTCACAGATCATGTCTTCCAGCTCCGAAAATAATTGGTGCTGACCTGACCAACACATGGGCTTCTTTGTATGTCCTTGAACATATGTTGTAAAACAAAAAGGAAAAGGGCGCAAATGTGTAGGATCCCCTTATTAAAAACGTCTAAATGGCGTGGGTAGGTGGCCACTTGAACATATGTTGGCTGAGATTATCATACTATGTTTGCCTTTTTATGACCATTCTAATATCCAACATTTTCACTTGGGAGAAGGCAGTATAATTTTAGCCCTGAGTCCTCCATGATACCTTTCTTGCACTTGACAGAATAGCTTTTTCTTTTTCGCGCTCATGTTATCCGGGGTCAAAACACTTGTAGAGTTTCTTTCTTGTTCATTTGTTTACAAACAGCACTGTACCGTAAATTAAGCATAAACCCTTCACCAAGAAAAGCAGACATCCCCAAAAAAGTGCTCTCAATATACCTCGTAAGAACCAAAATAATAAAGATTGGCAAGTGCAGTGCTCTCACACACAGATTGAGTAGTTCTTCTGGGATTACTCCTGTCAAAGGTGCGATATATACTGTACGATCACTTGGCATTCCATCTGCTCTATTTCATGTTCCACCACAGCCAGGTGTAGTGGTTGGCTCCCAATCCTGAACCCAGAAGCAGCCCCAATGCTCTAAAATATTTGGCTCGGAGTGGAGTGATGCTATCTAGACCTCTCGATCTGTGCGTAATTGCCTGGCACTTGAAAACGCTCATTCTTTTAAGTCTTGTGGGGTCTTTTGAGAGTATTTCTTTTGGGGTATATGCTTTCATTGGTTAAGGGTCTATCTGTCCTACTACATTAAATTATCCATTCATTTTATTTTTTTTCATGTACAGCTGCCTGGACACAATTAAAATTTACTTTTTTATGAACTGTACTTTTTTTATGGTTGGGCTTAAATTTATATTATCCTAAAAATCCTTAAAAATCATGCTCAGGCTTTTCTTTTGGAGGAGGTCTTTTTTTTAAGGGAATCAGGGTATCCTTAAAATATATTACCGTATATACTCGCGTATAAGCCGAGTTTTTCAGCCCAAAATATGGGCTGAAAAGTCCCCCTCGGCTTATACGCGAGTATAAGTATACAGCAGCAGCCCCCGGAGGTATACAGGCCCCCCCATCATGATCCAGGGCCCCCCCCCTTGTGCGGCACACCTGTAAAGTAAAATCATACTTATCACTGTCCTGTCGCGCTGTCCCGCCGCTTGCCGACATCACGATCCCGGGCTTCATTCAGCGTCTTCCCGCGGCTTCCTGTAGTCGCGGGCAATGACGTCATTGCCCGCGACCACAGGAAGCCGGGAGACGCGGAATGAAGCCCGGGATCGTGATGTCGGCAAGCGGCTGGACAGCGCGACAGGACAGTGATAAGTATGATTTTACTTTACAGGTGTGCCGCGCAAGGGGGGGCCCTGGATCATGATGGGGGGGCCTGTATACCTCCGGGGGCTGCTGCTGTATACAGCCCTGGGGCTGCTGCTGTATACAGCCCTGGGGCTGCTGCTGTATACAGCCCTGGGGCTGCTGCTGTATACACCACTGGGGCTGCTGCTGTATACACCACTGGGGCTGCTGTATACTACCTAAGCGCTGCTGTATATACCTCTGGGGCTACTGTATACACCACTAGGGCTGCTGTATATACCTCTGGGGCTGCTGTATATACCTCTGGGGCTGTATATACCTCTGGGGCTGCTGTATTCTACCTCTGGGGCTGCTGTATACACCTCTGGGGCTGCTGTATACTAACCACTGGGGCTGCTGCTGTATATACCTCTGGGGCTGCTGTATACACCACTAGGGCTGCTGTATATACCTCTGGGGCTGTATATACCTCTGGGGCTGCTGTATACTACCTCTGGGGCTGCTGTGTACTACCACTGGGGCTGCTGTATACTACCACTGGGGTTGCTGTATACTACCACTGGGGCTGCTGTATAGTACCACTGGGGCTGTATATACCTCTGGGGCTGCTGTATACTACCACTGGGGCTGCTGTATACACCTCTGGGGCTGCTGTATACTAACCACTGGGGCTGCTGCTGTATATACCACTGGGGCTGCTGTATATACTTCTGGGGCTGCTGTATACCACACTGCTGGGGGCTGTATACCTGTGCTGGGGTCCACCCTTGGCTTATACACGAGTCAATAGGTTTTCCCAGGTTTTGGGGGCAAAAGTAGGGGGGTCGGCTTATACACGGGTCGGCTTATACACGAGTATATACGGTATGTAGATTTTGAGTTAAAGTGTCCTTGCCACTGTATAATTCAGCACATTAATGTTTTGCACTCACATGATTACATTAATAAAATTAAATGTTGACCTACTCTAAGGTCACTGAAAACAATGTTCACCTTGTTAGGACTCACCTCGAGATTTGCCTAGTTCGATTTTTTCTAGGTCATGTCATAAAAACTGGACAATATTAACAATGACCAATGATACTAAAACTTTGTCCACTACAAAACAAACATTTGAGCTGAAGCATAAAACCAGGTAAAGTTACAGACAAGGTAAATAAACAGGATGATTCAATTATTGTATACATTTGCTCAAACTTTTTCCAAAGTAATTATAGTGTTGATTGATTAAGGTTATATTAGCAATGGCATATATATTTTTACTTCTTTTTCTAAATAATACAAGAGCCTTAGGGTACCGTTACACGACGCAATATTGCATGCAATTTCACTTGCAATTTGCTGGTTGCATTGAAATTATGGACACATTGTTCCATTTGTACACAGCCACAAAATAGAACAATATGTCCATGATTTCACTGCAACCAGCAAATTGCAAGCAATATTGTGTCGTGTAACGGTACCTTAAAGAACCCATTGTAAGACAATGCAATCCATCAGTACTATGATTTGTTGCAATAGTTATATTATAAACAAAAGCCAAGATGACAGCATGAATAAAGTCCCAAATGAAGAAGTTACAATGAAAGTTTTTTCTCTCTCGATTTCAATGTTTTTATTTTTTTTTTTTGTAATACAAAATATGTAAGTATTACATTGTTGCATGTTTCTCCCTTAAATGTCTATTTAGTAGAGAATTAGCAACTGGAAAAATTCTATAAATCCTATGAGATGCCTGCATTTCAACATATCACCTGGTCAAATAACAGGGACCATTTTATTTGATTAGGTGATAATATCGGCATGTGTTAATTTACAGTGATAAAAGTGTGGTCTATGTTGCACACTCTTCAAGACTTGTCTGATCACATATTTGAGTTCAATCCCATCTTGGGTCTTATTATTTCTTTTCCATTTCAGAGAATAACACTATATAAAGGGAAGATATTTTAATATTTTATTTGACAGCACTAGGAATAGAACTACACACTTTTCTGACCCCAAAACTATTTCTTCCCTGCTTCCAGATTAAAATAAGTTAAAGTATTCTATAAGTCAAGCAATACCTGTAGTCACCATAATAAATCTTGGTGATTAAATCAATCATCAAAAACTATCAATCTGACAAAATTTGAAGTTCTTTCCAATTATGAGAAAATCAATCAATTGGCTTTTATGTTTTATGGCTCATAAATACAACATACATTTGACCAAGTGTTGCAGATCTAATGATTGGTCAATAAACCCTAAGGACATAAGTTGGACAGTAATTAATTACATATTTAATCAGTTTAGTCAATCAAGTCTTTGTCTACTTTGTAGATCGTAATTCAGCGTGTGTCGTATTGTTGGCTTACCTCTGTGACTTATAGACAAACATAAAATGCATCTGTGAACTTTACTGCCCCTTGATGACATGGATGGACATAGTCCACTTTAGTTTTCCAGTGATCTTATGGCCCCAATGTCATTTAAATGGATTTACAACAACCTATTTATTTACAATAATATAACTGTTAGAGACTACCATTTAGATCATAAATTTAAACTCAGCTCTATGAAATAAATTTTTTAATAGTTGTTTAAACCCTTCCCGACCTTTGACATTATGAAGACGTCATGAAAGTCGGTGTGTTCCCGAACCAATGACGTCTCTATAACGTCATGGTTTGTTTGCGCTCCTGCAGCTCTGGTGACCTGGTCAGTGACAAGTCACCGGAGCTGCAGGATCGCAAGGACCTAAACTTAAACCCAGGGAGTGGCTTAGCCCCCTCCCATGGCTAATGTCTCTCTGATTGGCAATTTGAAAGAGAAACTGCCAATCAGAGCGAATCAGAGCGATTCATCCCTCCAGATCTGATTGAAGCTCTCCAATCAGATCTGGAGGGGTGGATAGGCAATGCCCTCCCCCTCCTCAGCCCCCTCCCACTCCGTAATCATCAGGTCCCCCCTGTCCCTCCCATCCACAACCCCTCCTCCAGTCCCGTATGTATCCGCTGGCGGGTTTAAAATGCTCACCACCCATCTAGATAAGTTCCCTGGGGGGTCTAGTTTTCAAAATGGGATCACTTGGGGGAAGATCTCCAATGTTTAGGCACACAGGGGACTCTCCAAACGCGACATGGTGTCCACTAACAATTTGAATGGAATATCAGCTCAAATTGTTAGCGGACACCATGTCACATTTGGAGAGCCACTGTGTGCCTAACATTGGAGCTCCCCCACAAGTGACCCCATTTTAGAAACTAGACCTCCCCATGGAACTATGTAGATGGGTGGTGAGCACTTTGAATCCCCAGATGTTTCCAAATTGTTCCGTAAAGATGAAAAAGTACTTTTTTTTCTCAAAAGTTTCTTTTAGCCTACATTTTTTCATTTTCACATGGGGAACAGGATAACATGCATCCTAAAATTTGTTGGGCAATTTCTCCTAGATACACCAATACCTCATATGTGGTCATAAACCACTGTTTGGGCACACAGCAGGACTCAGAAGTGAAGTAGCGCCATTTCACTTTTTGAATGGAAAATTAGCTCCAAAATCTAATTGCACTCCTTCCCTTCTGAGTCCTGCCGTGCACCCAAACAGTGGTTTATGACCACATATGAGTATCGGTGTACTCAGGAGAAATTGCTCAACAAATTTTAGGATCCATTTTTCCTGTTGCCCATGTGAAAAATGAAAGAATTGAGGCTAAAAGAACACTTTTGTTAGAAAAATAAAAATGTCCATTTTTCTTCCATTGCTTAGTTCCTGAGAAGCGCCTGAAGGTTAATAATCTTGAATGTAGTTTTGAGTAGCTTGAGGGGTGCAGTTTTTGGAATGGTGTCACTTTTGGGTGTTTTCTGTCAATGTACACCCCTCAAAGGGCTTTAAATGTGATGTGGTCATACACAAATTTAGAAGTTGTGGATGAATAATGGTGACCTTTACAAGCTGATAGGCTTCGAACACAAGTATTCCTTTTTCACATCATTTTTGGAGACCTGGTTTTCAAAAATGCATGTACAAAAACGCACTCATAGCCCATGCTAAAAAATCAAATTGCCCAAAATAGCCAAAAAAGCATTTGACTGTCCACATTGTTTTTGAGCATAATCAAAAATGCATGCCTGATTTTTGTAGAAACGCAAATGGTTTTTAATAACATGGGATTCCTAAGGAAATACGCATGCATAAACGCATGTACAGATAAAATCCTTTTAGTGCCTTCAAAAACTGGCATGCGTTTCCAATAGGAGCCTGTTTAAAAAAAACGCTTGCGTTTTTCCGGAAATGTAATGCTGTTTTTCTAACATGGCCTCCTAGGAGGAAAGCGCATGACGTTTTTGAATGCACTAAAGAGATATCAACTGTACATGCGTATTGTTTCTAGAGGATTTTTGTCCATATGGAACCCATGTTATAAAAACGCATGCGTATTTCTAACAAAAACGCATCTTTTGGCCAAGACGCCAAAAAGATATACGTAAAGCACTATTGTTAGGTGCAGATCCACCAAACGCCCCAAAAACCAGGAAAAAGCCATTAACACCTTACAAAACCAGGCTGACCAGAAAAAGCATGAGTTTGGTTAAATCACTTAAATAAACGCAGGCAACTGTGACACAGCAACATAAGTAGTAATATTTATCATGCAAGGTAAAAGAGAGGAAGTAATTAGCTCCAACACAACTTCTCATAAACCACACTTCCTGGTCAACATAACATGAGCCCTGTTATACAGCAGCCCCAGAGGTATATACATCCCCAGTGGTAGTATACAGAATCCCCAGTGGTAGTATACAGCAGCCCCAGTGGTAGTATACAGCAGCCCCAGTGGTAGTATATAGCAGCCCCAGTGTAGTATACAGCAACCCCAGTGGTAGTATATAGCAGCCCCAGTGGTAGTATATAGCAGCCCCAGTGGTAGTATACAGCAGCCCCAGTGGTAGTATATAGCATCCCCAGTAGTAATATATAGCAGCCCCAGTGGTAGTATACAGCAGCCCCAGTGGTAGTATACAGCAGCCCCAGTGGTAGTATATAGCAGCCCCAGTGGTAGTATACAGCAGCCCCAGTGGTAGTATATAGCAGCCCCAGTGGTAGTATACAGCAGCCCCAGTGGTATACAGCAGGCCCCCAGGGGTATTCAGCAGGCCCCCAGGGGTATATACAGCAGCCCCCTGGGGGTACCCAGAAGCCCCCAGGGGTACGCAGCAGCCCCCTGGGGGTACCCAGAAGCCCTCTGGGGGTACCCAGCAGCCCCCTGGGGGTACCCAGCAGCCCCCAAATGCTGGCACTCGCCCCCCCTTGCAAGGGTTCCCCCCCCCGCTGCTTCTCTTACCATCCCGGATTTCTTATCAGCGCCGCTCCTCGGTGCTCTGTCCTCACTGCTCCCGTCCTGCCACATCCGGGATCTCCGGCCGTCGCGCGATGACGTCATACGCCTGCGACGGCCGGAGATCCCAGATGTAGCAGGACGGAGCAGTGAGGACGGAGCACCGAGGAGCGGCGCTGATCAGAAGACCGGGATGGTAATATAAGCAGCGGGGGGGGGGGCCCTTACAAGGGGGGGCGAGTGCCAGCATTTGGGGGCTTATATGCACTGCTTCCCCCTGCCGCTGATTGACAGGGGGAAGCAGTGCATATTTAATGAGCGGCCCCACGTGACGGGCCGTTCATACAGCCGCCTCCCCCCGCCTCCTGCAGCCTCCACAGCCCCGGACAAAGCCCCCACCTCACCATGTACCGTATAGACCCGTGTATAAGCCGAGGGGAGACTTTTCAGCCCAAATTTTGGGCTGAAAAACTCGGCTTATACACGAGTATATACGGTATTTGTATTTGCCTTTAACCATTACAGCACTTATAGGTAGCGTTGTTGGGCATTAAATGTTTCACTTTTTGCATCATTTTATAACTTTGAAAAAGTATTCAGACTCTGTGAAATTTTTAACATTTTTTCATGCTATACCCTCAATCTTAAATGTATTTTGTTGGATATTTTATCTGTTATACAAACATAAAGTAAACATATTAAATAAATGCCCATTTCTTCCAATTGCTTTAAAACGCTAAGTATAATTGAATAGTTTTGATACTTACATTGTATTCTCACTCGTATTTCTGAAATTTACCCTAAAGAGTAAAATGTTCTTTAAAAATCTGAACAATTGGGTTAAAGTCACCTACATTAGTTAGTTGTCACGTACCATTTCACATCTTTTTGGAACCTGGTTTCTCCGTGTAAAAACCACCATGATGCTGTGAAATGCAACATGGTGATGTCCTGTTTTGAGCAACAAAATATGGGTAGAAAACATAGTTAAACAGCCAAGGAAACAGCACCAAAAAGGTCAGAGTAACTTTTAGTGATTAAAACCAGGTTTAGGTTTAAAAAAAGCCCAACGCTGCTTTTTTTAACATCCCCTATGAAACATTTTGAATGCCACTAAAATATTGAATGAGTATGCACGTTTGCAAAACCTTATCAAACCATGCGTTTCTACACAAAGCATGGTCAAAGCTCAAATAAAAACACAAGATTTTTAGGTCAGATCAATATCCACACTCAAACGCATGGAGACCTTACCCCCAGCAAACTCATGCGACAATGAAAAAAAGCATGAGTTGATTAGTCAGTTAAAGATGGCAAATGTGACCGTAACATAAGTAGATAATTATTTATCATGCAATGGTAAAAGAGAGGAAGCTAATTAGCTCCAAACATCAACTTCTCATAAACCACACTTCTGGCAACATAACATGAGCCTTCTTTTAGCTTCATAGGAAACAAAACACAGTTACGCAGTCCAGGTACCAAAGTAAACATCCCGGTCTACATCACAGAAGACAACCACGTCTGTGATACATATTGACTATTTACTATTAATATATATATATGTGTGAATATATATATATATATTAAACTATGTAGATGTGGATCTTCACATAACATTATTTTTAACCATGCCCATTGTTCAGACATTGTTCGCAGCTGTTTGACATTACGACAGAGGTACCAGCAAGTAGGTAATTATGAATTATATTCTCACAGAGGTGGTGCTTTTATATTTTTTTTAATCCTTCCTCACTTCTTAAACATCTAAAAGAATAGGCTTTGATATCTTGGGAACTGGCATTTTAAAATAACTAAGCATTGTCTTTCTAAACTAATGTACGCTATTAGGCTTTGATGCTCAATTCTCTAAAGTAATATTTCTTCATGACCATGATGACCATCTGAGTTTGTTGATGGTGTTGAACAACATTAATTTATTTAATATGACTGCAGGTCTAAGGAGGGTAAATACACTAACGGTGTTTAACACAGTTTTCGATCTACATCACAATAGAAAAAAAAAATGAGTGTAAAACAAATTTTATGTCTTATCCTTAAAATATTGATCTGATAAAAGAACAGGTCAAAGAGTAAACTATGTGCAATGTTTATTTTTAAAATCACATAACCACATATAGCGCCAAGATAAAAGTGGTGTACTAGAAAATATGATTTCCCTAGCTGTATTATGAACTGGACTTCATATTTCATTACATTTAGTTCAAAGTGTTAAAACTGAAATGACCTGACCCTTTTAAAAACCCAAAGCCCCCTTTATCACATAAGAAATTACCAAAACAAAAGTCACAAGACGTATGTAAAGACCTGTTACAGCTTTTACCCTATTGTCATGGATCTGAAAGCTCTGTCCTTAGGTTTATTGGTTCTACAGCACAATGCTTGTGATTTCCCATGGATGAGTATTTTGGAGACCTCACAGTAATAGGAATCTCAACATTTAGGCTAGGGTCACACATGCCATCTATTTTTTAAGGTTTTCTATAACAAATCCGATATTTATAGGCTGCGTTTTGAGCCCCTGTGCCCCTGAACATTTTTTTGACTTAGTAATTTTTTCTTTAAAAAACTCTATGCGTTAATGCATGCGTTAACGCATTGTACCTATATATACTATGTGCTAACGGATGTCTTTCCCATAGGGCCCTATGTTAAATAAACACTATGCATTTTATTCCTGCACCCAAAAACGTTGCATGCAGCACTTTTTGGAGGCAGGAAACAACAGTATAGCGTTTTTGAAAAGTGCAGTGACACTTAAGTGCACCATCCGTTAACTGAAATCCATTTTTGGACTTAGAAAATAAAGTCCAAAAACTGATTCCAATAACGGATCCAGGCAAAATGGATGGCATGTGTGACCCTAGCCTTAGACATATTTTCTTTTGGATTGTTTTGTTAGGGTTTAATGTATTACATGAACCAGGCAATAGTAGTGTGGGTGCATATATCAATTCTCAGTGGTTTTTCGCTAATGCAATTTCTTATCTCATACTAATTTTGCTTTGTAAAAGTATGTGCCATTTTCTAATATGTACATTGTCATTGCATTTATGCATCAAAAAAGGCCACAGTCATGTCAACATGTGACAGGGACAGGTTTCTGTCAATAATATGCATTCAGGTAATTATAATACATCACTTGTATTATATCTATATTACTTGGAAATAATTTTTTACTTGCAATCTATTTGTATTATCAAATTTCAAAATAATATATAATATACCCTAGCTGTAATTCTATACCTGGGAAAATAAAATCTATAGCCCAATAAATTCAGCCAACAGTAAACCCTCCCCCTGGCCGGGCAGTATATGTTACCTCACACATACACATAATAGACAGCTCATGAGACTGACATCTGCCTTAATTCCCTATATGGCACATGTGTTGCACATTGGCTGTTTTTAATAAGATGTTTATTTTTGGAAATTAAATATAGCACATGTATGAGGCGAGTTATGTGAGGTGATTTGTGTACATCTGTGTCTGTCTGTGTGGTGTGTGTGTCCCTGTGGGGTGAGTGCATGTGACCCTATAGGGTGTGTATGTGTGTGAGACCATGTGGGGGGGTATGTGTGGTGTGTGTGTGTCTCTGTGTTGTGTGTGTCCCTGGGGTGTGTGTGTGTCCTTGTGAGGAGAGTGCATGTGTCCCTATAGGGTGTGTATGTGTGTGTCCCTGTGGGGGGGGTCTGTGTGGTGTGTGTGTCTCTGTGTTGTGTGTGTATCTTTGTGGTGTGTGTGTGTGTCCCTGTGGGGTGAGTGCATGTGTCCCTATAAGGTGTGTATGTGTGTGTCCCTGTGGGGGGGTGTCTGTGTGGTGTGTGTTTCTCTGTGTTGTGGTGTCTCTTTGTGGGTGTGTGTCAATGGGGGGTGAGTGCATGTGTCGCTATAGGGTGTGTGTGTGTGTCCGTGGGGTGTGTGTGTGTGTCTCTGTGTTGTGTGTGTCTCTTTGTGGTGTGTGTGTGTGTGTTCCGATGCATGGTGAGTATCCAATGTTGGGGCTCCACCTTAGCTGTTACTCTTTGTGTGCGTGTGGTGTGTATACATGTTCCCGTGCATGGTGAATATCCTATGTTGGGGCCCCACCTTAATGACTATATGCTAGTATATGCCGTTAGTGTTTGGCGCTGTCATTAAGCCCCTCTCATTCACAACTGTCAACTGGTAACTGTCACTTTTTCCTCATTATGTAGATAGGGGAAAAATTGTTTCGTGAACTGGAATGCACAGGTTAAAATTTCGCCTCACAACATAGCCTATGACGCTCTCGGGTCCACACTTGTGACTGTTCAAAAAATTGTGGCTGTAGTTGCGACAGTGTAGATGCCAATCCCAGACATGCACACATACACACACACATTCAGCTTTATATATTAGATATATATGTGTATATATATATATGTATATATACATATATATATATATATATATATATGTACAATTTCTATGTATTTTTATACACATGCATTGTGTCCTGAAATGTGAATGCAGCCTGTATACCTACAGTATATTCGGTTTTATTGCAGTCCTGCAAATGATAATAATGATTTGACCACTAAAAGTGATGTCTAGCGAACAGAGGAGATGTCAGCTTAATTAGGATTTGTTTTTAGAGTGAATATTACATGATTGTAGGATTTATATTTTAAACAGTGGGAAATAAAATAAAAAAAAACTAAACAAAAAAATTAAATAATATGTTCAACATAAAAATATTGTTTTAAACAGTAGGTTATTTTCTGACAAACACGTTATAAAACTAGTGTGTCTGTGTTTTCTATATATATTTTCTCAGGATTCTTTGCAGACGTGACAAGACATTTTGTGACATGTTGTATCTTCATGGCCATATCAGCCTGGTTAAACAATGACATATTTACATGACAGTGTCCAAACTGACAATCTGCTATCATTTCCCTAGTGCGCTAGAATCATTTATATGCATACTCATATTACTAATGTAGCTCAAGCTATTGTGTATGCCAACCAACATGTAAATACCTCCAGTTTCCCTAGTTATTTATTCACATCCCACAGACAGAAATATGACATATTCCATTTTGTAGAGATTGGCTCACAATTCCTCACAGGTATATTGCATTACAATAGAAGTGGATGTCAAAGCGGGTGTTTTGTAAGTAGCAAATAACTAATAATTGACTTAGAAGGTTTCAGAAGGAATAGACTTTTTATTCTTTATGACAACTAAAATTGAAAATTAGCATATGCAACAAATATCCATGTGACTGTCAGGAAGAATACTTCTACTCCGACCTGTGTAATGTTTTAAGTAAATATAAGGCACTTACTAATGATGATTTTATTAAGGCATCACAAGTAATGATGAGCGAGTATTAAGATATTCAGGTAACTCTAACCCAATACTTTGAACAAGTAACGAGTAACAAATCCAATGCAAGACAATGGGAAAGTCACTCGGATGTGAATACTGAAACAATTCAAAGTTGTCTATTAGAGCTATCTGAATCCGATAATCTTCCTATTCGCTCATCACTAACTAGAACCTTTCCTAATGTGGTAATTATTGTGCCAACATCTGTGCCAATAACATATCCATCCAAAATATTTGTGAATTGGACTTATGCTACATATAAATGTATACTTGAAGTTTAGAAAATGGATAAACACAATTTTTATAGTGTATACCTCTTTGTATTTTAAGTCATATAAAGCAATCAGGTGTATGCCTCACCATGCAATTATTTCCTTCTGCTGTTCACATTTTTAAGACTCAGGTCCACAATTCCTGGACTCTCGGCCATCATACAAGAAGAAAACGTGGGAGTAGTCTTCCTTAAAATCTTTTTTATGTTATTAAATCAAATCATAAAGTATGAAAGCACCCATGATAGCGGACATGCAGTCTTACTTTCAACACGTTTCTGGTGTTTTGCCCTTTCTATTGTAAGTTTTGTTTAACCCTTTTAGAGTCAAGGGTCCTATATATTTACAATTATAAATATTTTTCTATTTTTTGTAATAATAAAGTGCAACAGCAAAAGAGATATTTTTGGGAGTTTTGTAAAAATTGAATTATGAATGACGTGGCCGAATTTTGGCATAAGAAACTAAAAGGACTTTAAAGATGACCTGTCACCCCCCTGCTGCATGGCAATCTAAATGCAGCACTGACTGCAGCATGTCTGCTGCATTCAAGGAAGGGGTCCCCCATGTGTCTGTGTGCTGTGTACCCTGAGATATAGGTTTAGAAACACTTACAGTTAGAAGCCATGGAGGTAGTCCCTGTGGCTGGAGTGAGCTCGATTGACTGGGGTCATTCCCTCCCCCTCTGTCTGTCTGTGCCGCTGTAATGACCATCCACTATGAGGCTGAGCTGCTGGTAAGGCAGCACCCTGAGAAACCCCGAGACCCTTAACCCCTATACAGGAATCTGGAATTATAGCTGAGCCCAGGGGGTAGCTGCCTATTATGAGCAGCGGAGCACGAAGGTCGCCAGGAAGGGGAAAATTAGGACCCGAAAAACGGCTACTGGGTTAATCACGTCAATAATTTCATAAGGACCAATATACCTGGGACCTAGTTTGGCAGATGGCACTTTGAGCTTAATATTTTTTGTAGAAAGCCAGACTTTGTCCCCAACTCCCAGGAAGACGCCTGCTTAGTCTGATCCCCTTCAACTTTTTGTTCACTTCAGACCAGATAGTCTTTAACTGATCTATGGACTTTTCTGCCCCAGGGACGCCAGAAAGCCTAGAAGAAAAATGAACCAAAGCGCGGGTGTAGCCCATGATTACAGTAGAAAGAGGTGGTCTTGATGGTCTCCTGGTACTGGTTATTCATGGCAAATTCTGCTAGTGGCAGGTGTTCCACCCAATTGGATTGATGCTCAGAGACATAACAACAGATATTGCTCAAGGATATTGCTCAAGAGCTTGATTAGTGTGCTCGGTTTGACCATTGGTTTCAGGGTGATAGGCAGAAGAAAATGAATAGTCAATTCCAATCCGTTTACAGAATGCCCTCCAAAATTTAGAAACAAACTGAGTGCCCCTGTCAGAAACAATATTCACAGGAACACCATGCAATCACACAACATGATTAATAAATAATTTGCTCAGGGTCTCAGAATTGGGTAACCCGGACAACGGAATAAAATGACACTGCTTGCTGAATCTATCTACCACTACCCAGATACAAGTCTTCCCTTCTGAGAGTGGTAGTTCAGTAATAAAATCCATGGAGACATGAGTCCAAGGACCCTAAGGGGTAGGCAAGGACTGGAGCAACCCGGCAGGGCGGCTGCGGGGAGACTTAGCGTGAGCACAGGTTTCACAAGCCAGTACATATTCCTTACAGTCCTTTACTATAGTTGGCCACCACAAATTCCTGGATACAAGTCTGATGGTGTTATTCATACCAGGGTGCACTGCAAGGACAGAATCATGTGATTCTTTAAGGACTTGGAGGCGGAATTTGGCAGGGACAAATAGTTTTTGGCAGGAGTAGTGTCAGGGAGATCCACGAATCTCTTCCAAAAGATCCAAAGACACAGCCGAAATAACAATCCCCTTGGCTAAAATGGGAGTCGGTTCCACGTCCTCGACCTGTAAGGGGCAAAAACTTCGAGACAGGGCATCAGCCCTTATATTTTTAGTACCCGGTCGGAAAGTGATAACGAAATCAAAGAACAAAGCCCACCTAGCCTGTCTAGGATTCAGTCTTTTCGCTGTCTCCAAGTAGGTCAGGTTTTTGTGGTCAGTAATTATGGTAATCTTATGTTTGGCGCCTTTGAGGAAGTGGTGCCATTCCTCGAAGGCCCATTTGATTGCCAACAATTCCCGAATACCTATATCATAATTCTTCTCAGTAGATGAAAATTTTCAGGAAAAGAAGGCACAAGGACGAAGTTGAGTGAGGGATGCAGTGCCTTGTGATTGCACTGCTCCCACTCCAACTTCAGAGGCATCTACCTCTACAACAAAGGGACGGTCCAAATCAAGCTGCACCAATATTGAGTCAGAGGAGAAACATTCCTTTAACATAGAAAACGCATGAATTGCTTCAGGCTTCCAATTAACCACATCCGTCCCTTTCTGAGTGAAATCAGTGAGTGGTTTGGCTATCTCGGAAAACCCTTTAATAAATTTACGATAATAGCTGATCCCAAGAATCGCTGCAGTGCCTTTAGAGACTTAGGTTGTACCCATTCCTTAATGGGTTGAATTTTAGAAGGATCCATGCGAAAACCATTGGCCGACAAAATATATACCCCAAAAAATTAATCTCCTCAGTCATGAAGACACATTTTTCTAATTTGTCGAATAAAGAATACTCCCTGAGTCTCTAGAGTACAGTATGGACATGTCGGATGTGCGACTAAAGACCAGGAGAAAAAAACAGAATGTCGTCCAAATAAATGACCACATATACACCACTGATATCTCTGAAAATATCCTTGACAAAATTCTTAAAAACTGCAGGTGCGTTACTTAACCTGAAAGGCATTACGAAATACTCAAAATGGCCGAGGGGCGTGTTAAACGCGGTCTTCCACTCATCGCCTTCTTTTATATAGACAAGGTTATATGCTCCCCTGAAGTTCAGTTTGGTAAAAAAAACTTGGCTCCCAATAGCTGATTATAAAGATCAGGGATGAGTGGAAGAGGATACTGGTTTTTCACAGTGATATCGTTTACTTCGCGGTAATCAATGCAAGGTCTGAGACCGACATCTTTCTCTCCTACAAAAAAGAAACTGGCCCCTACTGGTGAGGTGCATGGTCTAATAAACCCTTTTTTCAGACTGTCTGCTATGTAATCTTTCATGGCCTGATGCTCTGGACCAGAGAGATTAAATATTCTCCCCTTTGGGAGATGAGAATCAGGTATCAAATCTATGGCGCAATCATACTCTTTGTGAGGGGGTAATTTCTCTGATTCCTGAATAGAAAATACATCCTCAAAATCTCTAAAGGCAAATGGTACAAAGGGAGGCTTGACCTTTACTTGGTTTACAGATAGCGATATACAGTTATCATGACACTCTGGGCTCCAGCGCATGATGTCACCCAAGTGCCAGTCTATGACTGCATTATGTTTACATAACCATGGCATGCCCAGGATTACTGCAGATGATAAATTACCGACAGCAAAAAATGACACATTTTCAGCATGTCAAGACGCCACCAGCATTGACACTTCCTTAGTGACAAATTTTACTTCACCCTGGATGAGGGGTGTACCATTAACTGCAGTTGTTTTAATGGGGACATTAAGCCTTAGTAGTGGTACACCTAGATCTCTTGCTGCCCGGAGATCTATGAAATTCCCCTCTGAGTCACTGTCTACATATGCTTCCAAACACACAGATTTCTTAAGGTAAGAAAAAGAAATAGGTAAGAAGACTTTGGCCGCATCTGCGGGCAATACCTGGGCAGCTGGGCAGGCAGAGCCAGAGCCACCCAGGTGCTGACGTCCAGGGAACGAGGCCTTCTGATTTCCAGTGTTTACCCATAGGACTCCAGATTGTGGCTTGTACAGCATGTTGGTATAGGATGATAGGAATGATCCTCCACAGGACTGAGAAGCAGGACACATATGTTTTGAGGGAAGCAATCAGCAGCAGACACAGCTCAGAGTAAAGAAAAAAAAATCAGGGAAAACAATTGGGAAAAGAAGAAAAAAAAAGGTGAGGGAATGCTTTTATATATATATATATATATATATATATATATATATAGTTGGTATATATATATATATGTATATATATATATAAAAATGGTAGTGCCAGATTTAATGTAATGACCATCCACTGTGAGGCTGAGCTGCTGGTAAGGCAGCACCATGAGAAACCTCAAGACCCTTAACCCCTATACAGGAATCTGGAATTACAGCGGAGCCCAGGGGGTACAGTTACCTCCCATCGGCTGGAACTCACAGCTTGATGGTCTCATTCAGACCGCCCCTAGAACCAGGCCAGATGGTGATGCACGACTGGCACCAACCACCCCAAGTTACTAATTGCAGGAAGGGGGGAGGGGAGACCTGCAGCCAATATACTCACGAGGCTCCTCCACTGGATCTAGTGGTTGGCGTCCACCTCAATAGTCATAAGGAAATGTAGAGACGATCCAAAGGAATATGAAGCAAGCCACTGGATCACTCTACATTTTCTTATGACCAACCACCCCACTTCTGACAGAATAACGAAGGCTGTGCCTACCAGACACCTCTGCAGGACACGCTCTTCTGCAACCAACATCACCCACAGGAGAAACACGGCGGCATCCAGCAACAGAGGCAGACATCGAAGGAGCAGGTCTATATGAGGACATGGCCCTCCTATCACTGGCACCATCAGCCAAAGGAATCCGGCGCCTCCGAGCGGCCGAGGCAGGAACATCAGCCACCGAGTCCAATGGTGATTTGACAGCCGCCTCCTGCTGTGCTGTTTATGCTTTGTTCAGACACCAGAGCAGGAATCTCGAGCTGACGTCAAGACAAATGGTTTGCATTGGCTCAGAATGACAGAGAGCAGGAGAGGAGGAGGGCAGAGCCTGCACAGCAGAAGCAGCACAGAGAGGCAGCTCAGCCTCACAGCGGATGGTCGTTACAGTGGCACAGACAGGCAGAGGGGAGGGAATGGCCCCAGTCAATCGAGCTCACTCCAGCCACAGAGACTACCTCCATGGCTTCTAACTGTAAGTTTTTCTAAGCCTATATTTCAGGGTACACAGCTCACAGACACATGGGGGACCCCTTCCCTGAATGCAGCAGACATGCTGCATTCAGTGCTGCATTTAGATTGCCATGCAGCAGGGGGTGACAGGTCCTCTTTAAGGCTGCTTTCCTATGATGAGTTTTTGACATTGTATATTTTTGTTCCCAGTATCAGCAAAGTGAATGGGATTTATAGAAATCTCATGACCAATGTTGTTCTTTTTTCCTCAGTATAAACTGACCTGTAGTGCATGTTTCAATATATAAAATGTAAATTTCTCTTCGGGGCATGCTGAGTTTTCTGTGCAGATTTTCCCCGTAACTTGCATTAGCTGCAAATAATCACCAGGTAAGAAACAAACATGTGTTTTTATTGGGTTTCCACAGTGGAAACACATTAATAATGCATGCAATCTGCATCTAATTATATCAATAATGTTTTGCCAAAGTGAAATACCAGGAAGAATCTAATCAGCTTTATTTAAAGCATGACACAGCATAGAGAGACAAAAACTGCAGTGTCAAAGAAGTAATAAAAATATGTGTTAAGAATAAGACACAAAAATGCAATGAAAAATTGCACATAAGTAGTGATGAGCGAGTAGTGAAATATTCATAATCGCTATACTCGTAATTATTACTTTGTAATACTCACATACACATTCAAATAGTCCAATATTAGTCAATTAGTTATATGCTCTGACCACAAACATCCAGCCATAAAACGAGCATTTCCTGGACAGAGTGGAAGGGTGGGCTTTTTTGCGTTTTCACTACATGAAACACCTTGCTGTGCCCCCCAGTGACACCCTTCCGTTCAATCTGCTCTCACTGGGGTGCTGACTCTCTTAGGTACTGAAGGGAGCTGGTAATATATGTCAGATTGCTCATAATTGACACATCACTCACGAGCACCGGTGATACTCAGCGAGCAACGAGTATCGCGAATGCCATACTATCCGTGCGAGTAGTGAATAGTATCGATTATACTCGCTCATCCCTACATATAACCTGATTTACATAATAGATAAGAAAGTGTTACAGAAATTCTGTAATATTGAAACTCACCAAAAGCTCATTCTGGGAACAATATCTAAGGCAACCTTTCATGTCAAAAACTGCTATTAACATAAAGATATAGGATTAATCTGCAGATTTTTAGCATTCTTAGGCTAGCTTCACACCACCGCAAGGTCCGGTCCGGGGCTGTCAGGCATGAGCCTGACAGCCCCGGACCGGATCAGCACACCGAGCCGGAGGCTAATGTGCCCTCTGGTCCTGTGTGCAGCCGCATGGCTGACATTGCAGCCCCATAGGCTCCCATGTTAGGGAGAACCGTATTGCCCCTGGCTTTTTGGGGTGATTTTTCTCCCCGGACACAAAAACGTTGCAAGCAACAATTTTGTGTCCAGTGAGAATAATCCGAATTCTCCCGGATTCATCCGGAGAGATGGAAACCGAATGGCAGAGAGCTGCCATCTGGCTCCATCCGGCCCCATAGGCTACTATGGGGCAAAAAAACGGTCCGGGGCTGTGTCTGGTACACCGGACAGCCCTGGACCGGACCTTGCCATGGTGTGAAGCCAGCCTTTGACTGGTTGGCTGCCACCCTGAAAGTGAGAGAAAATTACTTTAATTGCTCTGTGCAGCCGCAGGTGTGGCTTGAGCGGTTTCAGTCACCGCTTAGTACATAGGATGCAACCACATCTCCAGCAGTGACAAACAGCCAGCTCAGCAGTGCATCTGTACAGAGTCAGCTGTCATTCAGTGCCAGGGTGTGGTTTGAGCAGTTGCTTACTGTATGCTGAGTGGTGATTGAGAGATGAAAACAAGTGAAATTGAATTTTGCGTGATCCGCTCATGCTCCCACTGAACCACCAGACAAACACTACTGTTCTACTTGCTGTGCCCATAATATGGACATTTTATTACTTGCATGCAAAATGTCTACCTATGAGACCTCTCTAGTTTGCATCTTAGGCTAACAGAAATTGATAACCTTTTTCATTAAGTGAAACGCTGTTCTCATGTGAAAATAGATTGGTCTTAATAATCAGTTTCAATATTAGTTTGTTTCCAGCAATAAGAACAATTTAAAATCACACTATAATAGCCCAAGAATGTTACTCTACTGATATAATAGAAACATGACATGGTCTCAAAAGGAATTTACATATGAAATGTATATCTAAAAAAATATTACAAACAGTAATAAGCAAAGTCAATTTTCTTTAATGGGAATCTTCCGTGAAAGTGTTATAATATTATTTGAGCATAGACTTATATTGTAAAAATTGTGGAGAAGTACAAGCAGTCATAAAGAAAACAGTTAAGAAAACGCAATTAAATATGAGAAATCATTATCCAATCAACTTATTATTTAACAAAAACCGCAACTAGGTTGGAATTGTAGTAGATTCATATAGATATTTTATACCTGACTATTATTACTACTTATCTTGCAGGTATCTATATGCCCCATTGTAAAAGAATAATATGGTAGATTAAAGATAATTATGGAGTTCAGGGGCATTAACAATGTCTTTAAGATTTAAGAGCCCAAGCCTGAAGCAATGTTTTTTCATACACCCCTCCCCACATGCCAATTAAAACTGTATACATCTATATTATGTACATTACAATTATATACATATGGTAAGTTGCCGCTATACCAAGACTAAACTTTACTCTCATACTGTGCAACTCAGTGAAGTCCTACCTAGACCCCAGGAAGGAAAAAAGTTGAATACACAGCGCTAGCAAACGTTACATATTTATGTAACTTAATGGAATGATTTTGAATGCTATTGTACTCACCTTGTCTACATATGATAAAGGCTTATCATATGTATGTCTTTTCCCACCAGGCAGCTGCAGCTCCAGGTGGTTAAGCTTGAAAACTCCCAGGGGTTCCAGCAAAGCAAATGTACCTGATGAAGGTGGTCACGCAGAAATGCTTTGTACCATAAACTATGGTTATAGATTATAAGATAGCATCATATGCATAAAATTTTTATATTTTTATACACTTGTTTTTTATCAATTTATACACAATAAACTGTCTTATTCCTAAACTGGAGGAGTAACATCGATTGCTTTGTTTCCCCAAGTGCATAGTATGGTGCTATTTCTGGATTTTTCATCCTATTTCTACTTTTCCAAACCAAACAGACTATACAAAGACCTTATTACCAATATTGCCACTATACAAGACCAAAATAATACTGCAATCCCATAAATACAACCTTGACCATTACTACACAGTGATTACATCAATTTACCGTACCTCTACAGAACAACATGCTCTAAACAAAGACCAACTGTACCAATGATACTACTATTCACCTCTGTATATTACATACCATTATAGAAAGACTAAATTGTATCACCAAACTGTTACTAAATAAAAAATACAATAAAAAAGACTAATATCAAAATACAGTGCTCATATAATGGTAGATATGAGTCCTGTTTAGACAGTATAATAGATTGCAGTGCAGTTTTAAATAATGACTTACCGGAGATGTTTTTTTTCTGATTCGAGTCAGTCACTATTATCATATAACTCAGAATAACATGACAACTGTAACATAAATAAACTTCAGTTCTCACATTTCTAGTACAGCCCCCGTCACACTAAGCGAGATCGCTAGTGAGATCACTGCTGAGTCACAAGTTTTATGACGCAACAATGACCTCAGCAGCGATCTCGCTACGTTTCACACGTAGCAGTGACCAGGCCCCTGCTGTGAAATCGCTGGTCATGTTGGAATGTCCTGGACCATTTTTTGATCGTCGGTCTCCAAATGGCCAGCATGCATTGGTCTGTTTGACTGGGACAACGACCAACGACCTCAATACTACATGTCTGAGAGACAGGGTCCCAATGACTGCTGTATCGTTCTGTATCATTGCTTCATCGCTGGTGAGATCTGACTGTTTGACATCTCACCAGTGACCACGAAACAATGCACCAGTGATCCCTACTAGGTCGTATCGTTGTTGGGAGCGCTGGAGCGTCGCCAAGTGTGACGGTACCCTAACAGTGCCCCCTGAATTAATAATGCTACTTGACTAGTGAAAATGCCACCAGAGTGCCCTCTCTAGTGATAATTTCCCCTTACTACCTCCTGAATTAAGATTTGTTATAGGCCTAGCGCTAACTTCAGGAACTTTTGTTGTTAGTGGTGGTTGGGAGTTTTTGATGGACTTGAAATTCTTCTTCTGCACATAGCCAACAGGGTAATGATTGTAAACACTCAATATTCTTTTATAAGGGATATTTATTGAGGCAAAAGTATAAAATGTAATATCTAAAATATAACATATTATAAAGTCTCTGGAATATAATTCAATTTGATAGGTTTCTAATTTAACTATGCCAGAAGAAAAAAAATAAAAAGTTTTTTTAAAAAACGATACAATATGTGGTGTCCGTAACACCAGTTAATCAAGGAGTTTGTCTCCTATAGTGCAGATGTAAGCTGTGATGTTGTAGTACTGGTCTTCTTGTCGTACATTTTGGTTTATTCTCAGTTTTTGCCAGAAAACGTGTACACTGTAAACATAGGGTAAACCTAATGAGTGTAAATGTTTCTTTTTGGGTTGTGTTATCTATTATCTTACCTCTTGAAGGATGGTCTCTGGTGTCGACAATGTGTTGTCAGGAGTAATTGTGTCCCAAGTTGTTGATTCGTTTTTGCTAAAAATTAGTAGAATTATAACCATTAAAATAGCACTAGCTATGTAAAATTACGGTCAATGGGTATTCACCATGGCAGTAGGTACCAATTTTTGTTAAATACCTTCAACTGATTCTTAGTTGTAAGTATTCAGGTTCGTATGACAACTAATGACACTTATTGTGATGGTATTGTCACTGATTGTGGGAATTGGTACCCTCGGATTTCTTTTTGGGTCATATGAAAAGCTGTTCCTAAAAATGATGACCGTAGTTACATCTTTGATTACACCATCTCATGTCTACAATAATTGTGTCCTAGTGGTTTTGTAACCACGTGGGATCTATACCTTGTAAGTGTGCCATTCAAGTTCTTAGGTATTCGTATTTGTAGTGTAGCGGGGGGTTCATCTAGTGGTTACTTGTCAGGTTTAAGCTGGTCCTTGTGTAACACACCTCAGAATGGTGGTTTATGGTGGTTTATATTTGATCTCTGTGGTTTATTACTTTGGTATCACTAAAAAATGACATACAAGTGATTTATGTTAGTCTTATTTGGAGAAACCTCGTGTATTGGTTACCTAATCCATTATTACCTGAGTAATTTATCTCATAAACATTGAAAGGAACTTTATGGTATTACAGGATTTGCGAGCATGATACCTTTATGGCTGTTGTTACTGCAAGGAAAATTATATGACATTTTAAGTAGTAGTTGCACTTGGTCAGTGTTGTTTAACCATAACAAGTTTGTTGGTTTACAATGTTCACTAAGCAGTTGTTGTTGGTCAGACTTCTTTTCTGTGATTGACCACTTTGTTCTTACTATCTGTGCATGTGATCAGCTGTTAATTGTTTATCTATGGTGAGCTCTCAATGGTGTACCAAGTACCTTAGGTAAGTGGGTTCTCTGTGTATGTGAGTACCAGTAACAGACTGTATTTCTGTTTATTGTGATTGACCACTATATTCTCACTAACTTTGCATGTGAGTTCCCAAAGGTGTGCCATGTACTTTAGGTGTTTAAATTATCTGTGTATGTGAGTAACAGTTTTATGAAAGAGGTATCTAACAATGTAATCTTTCTCATGCGGCACTATCATATGCTCTGCATGTGGTGTTAGATTGGTGTAATGGCGCCAGTAATCTGTAATGTGGGGGCAATTATTAGCACTTTACCTCTTCAATTCTGCTATCGGTTCCGCCCTGTTGGTCCCATCCACATTGCTTTTAGTTTTGGCACTGTGGGATGGATGTGTGGGATCGCACGCTGGGTTGCATGGCCATGTGTTTCCTGCTGCCACGTCACGTGACGGTTGCGTCACTGCATGTGTCAGAGTCATGTGATCAGGTGCGTGGGAGTGGTGATGTGAGTCCATCAGGAGAATGGGGAGCCGTCAAAGATGTGCGGGCGTGTAGTTAAGCTGTCAGGTGCTGGGTCTCAAGTCCATCAAAAACTCCCAACCACTACTAACACCAATATTTCCTGAAGTTAGCGCAAGGCTGATAACAAATCTTATCCTAAGTTCTTAACAATACATAGGTGGGCTATACACAGCACCACCTAGGCTTCTCAGCAGCAAGTTAACTCTAAAATCACAGCTAGCTCCAGTGTACATCCCAATTTACTACCTCCTGAAATAGAAAAGCTCCCAGAGTACTGCATCCATGACAAAAACATTTTTACTCTCAGCAAATCTTCTCCACGGATGTTCACAGCCACCATTCCCTTTATGTTATTGCACAAAAGAAAAAATTGACCCAGGCAGTGCAATGCAGAGAAGCCATTGTGCCATCTGCTTCAGGGTGCTAATGACATGCAAGCCCTAGGGTTAAATTATCCTATAGTCTACAAGATAGGTTGGTAGGTCAGATGTCTTTGGGTTCCTGATCTACCAGAGGACCTGACAGTGTCCAGCATCAATTTAACACGAAAAAAGTTACAAGTGCTGCCCATCAGATGTCTGTATCCAGATCCTCAGATCTTTTACGCTTGTGATGACACTATTTTGCATGCAAGATATGTGACTTCTGTTAGGGTCCTAAAGTCCTAAATATTCTTTTTGTAACCTGATTAATGATCCATTTTGTTACCACAGCCTTGCATCTTCATGCCCTGATCAATTCTGAGTGACTTGCTGGACATTCCTGTCTTTTTTCTAGCCACAGTAGTCTTTTGTATTTGGGCTACATAAGTTGTACTTTAAAGATATAATATAATGTTAATTCACCTAATTATAGCTCACACACAGGCCTTAGACAAGAATGGCACTGGTTTTGAAATAATATATAATCATCATCATACAAACAATTGTATCTGATTAAGACTTTTACCTTAAACTATTCTTCCTTTCATCTTTTTATTCTACTGTAGCTCAACCTTTCAATATTTTGCTGCAACGATATATTTTCCCATATTTTTACTGGCATTATGTTAGATCCTGATTCATCCAAGCAATATCATCCTAATTGGATGGGGCCATGGAAAAACATTGTAAAATGCTGTATTGTCATCATGACGTCAGTGTTAATTGGCTCACTGGCAACTGTGTTGACAGCAGCTACTTCATCATCTTAATAAGATGCAAAAGATTAAAATTAAATGACTTAAGTACTGTATAAGAGCCTACTTTTTTGGCCTTGAGGACTCCAAATCAAGTATGGCTCAAGAGGATGAGATAAAATTGTAATCAGTGTAATAGAGCTATGATCCAGCAGGTGAGAAGTATAAATGAGAAATATCTAGAAAATATTGTAAATAATTATCCCCAACCTACAGAGTAGGTTATAACTTACTGATTGCTGGAAATCTAACCACTGAGAACGAAGGTCTGACCATTGATATTGGAGCTCTAGATGCTTGCTAAGGGGGGGTCTCATCTTGATTGTAGCAAATATGCACAAATCAAAGTCGTTCAACCACTGTACTTTTTAGTCCAATAGTTCTATAGATAATACATTGAGTGGAGGCTGAGATTGTTCACCACCACTAGATGCCGAAGGCTTGGGGTCCTCTTGGCTCTGTTATTGTATGTTCCTTTATAAAACCTTGGCAAACAGTAAGCTTTCCCCTATATTACAGGAAACCAAAAATACATCACATCTATCATCATCATTTTATGAATCTTTGTTGAAAAATGAACAGAGAAGAGATGCAACATTAAATCCATTCAAATATATCTATAAACTTACCTGGCTAACAATAATACTAAAACCATCAGCAAATTATCTCCCAAAACAATTTTATGTGTAAAATAAGCGAACAGAACTTTAAAGTTTGATGTTTGTACCAAATACAGACTTTCACAAAAATGTTCATGTTTGGGTGCAGAGTTCAGGTGATTTATGTATGCAAACCACGTGAGCAAGCATCTCTGTGAACTCGACATACATTCGACATACACTCACATACACTCGCATACACTCTGAGCTCGAGTACACTTGGTGCTTGGCCCAGTGCAAGCCACTCGCAGTAGTTGAATGTCTCACACTGGGGGGTGAATTCACAGTTATTGGATGTAGTGTGTACAAAAAAGTTTTGCTTTTTCTGACTGTATGTGGGCAGTAGCTGTCCGGCCCAATCAGTGACTTCCAATGACACGTTTGAGTCCAGAACAGAACTTTATATAAGGTCCAGCTGAACCTCACATCCAAAACTTCAACAGGTCAGCTCATGTCTAATTATGTACAGTGTCAAATTAGGATTGAACTCAACAAATTATTAATCTGGCCCCTGCCTTGCAAGTAAATAAGACTTGTGAACATTTAATTGTAATTTATTTGTACTGTTTATTATCAATGCAAGCAGAGGCTATATAATCAGCAATATTAAAGGGAATCTGTCAGGTCAAAAATGCATATGTAACTGATATCATTTTTTTAATTGCTTTCTCTAAACTCTCTGTATTCATGTATTTCTATTGCCCACTCCCCAAGGAATGAATATTCATGATTATTACAATGTCCCGCCCTTTTCTCTGATATGTATGCTGTGTTACTCATTCAAAGCAGAAAGAAGGGGTGAGGAAGTGTTTAGCTGAAGCTCTGAGCTCTTCATGTCATTGTATGTATGAGACATACTGTATGCAAAGTGTATGCGGTCTGAGATATTTCTATGTGATATAAAAACATTTGAACATTTGCTCAGCAGATACACACATTACATGTATGCAGGAAAACCAATGTTTTAATAGAAATCTCTTACACAGTGCCACACACTGCAGGACTAAACACCTCCCCCCTCCAAGCACAGAGCACAGAGGGGAGGGACAGAACACCAGCTTGGGTGAGTGTGGATATTAAAATAACACTTACACAGCAGCCAGACTATTCCTCTGTAAAAGTAATGGACAGGACTAATGCATCAGCACCCTGCAGGGTCTGAAAATGCTTATAGCAAGAAAACTGCAAATGGTACAATAATGATTATACATTATTTTAAAAGGTTTGCCCACGTACTATTCAAGGGTAATATTAGTATCATACTGAAAAAATGACATGAAAGAGTCCCTTTAAGTAGGTTTTAAAACTATAGGGGTTGCTAATTAAAAAGCATATACCCACCAGACAATAATCTCATTCTCTCATGGGTGTTTTTCTTGCAAACTCAGACAAAGAAACAGAAAGACATACCAATTTATTGACCAAAGTCCAAACAATAAATTACGGTACACCCCAGATTTCAGAGGAATGTCCTAAAGATGGCCACGTTGGCAAAGGTTTGCATACACATCACTTCTTTTGTGGCTCAGATGGCATTTTCGTTCCTGCAAATTCCTCAGGTATGCCTCAATTTTTACAAAGTTAAAAAAATTTAAATCAGATGAAGCCCTACTGAAATCTTAAGGAACCATTGATTGTGGGAAAGTCATCCAAAGTAGAAAAAGAGCCAAGACATTTATGTATCAGTAATAATACAAGGAAGGTGATATTGGTGGTCACATTGTAATTAGACATTCCACAACAGCTGGCAATATGCAGTATGGAGCAAAGGTTTTAGGCAGGTGTGGAAAGAATGCTGCAAAGTACAAATGCCGTAAAGAAATGGAAGTGGAAATAGTTTATTATCTTATTAATTGACCAAATGAAAGTGAATGAACAAAATAAAAATGTAATCAAGTCATTGATGTAATCTCTATTTTTGAAAGCAATCTTTTTTCCACTACTTTTTAACACCTGCTAATAAGTAACAAAGTACAAGAGAAATCAGCATACCAATTCCCAATGCTGATGCAAAACCTACTCCTAACAGTTTACATATACATATACAGCTATATATATATATATACACAAGTGAATAAAAAGTTACATGCAAACAGCAAAGGGTAGCATTGAAGGCCCCCTTGAGAGTACCCTTGAGGAAGCTGATGGCTGAATATGTGTGTGGTCATTAGGGTACTCTTGGCTTCAGGTTATTTCTTGTTCTCGCTTTAGCTCTCTTGAAGTATCTTATTTCACTATCGGTTGCAATGATGATGTAACTTCAGCTCAAGAGAATCATGAGAGGTCATATATAACTGAACTCCCAGTTCCAACTTTTGTTAAAATGCTTGACTCACCAACATGTCAGTACATAAAAAACTAATTTACCAATCTTTGGCTGATGTTAATGTATATATATATATATTTACTAAGTTTTATACTTATGGCAGAAATCATATATACTGTAGACATTTATATTCACCATTAAAATACTTTTTTCCAAATTTTTTTTCATTTCAGCCTCAGACAAAATGTTACAGAACTTGTAAAAGGGGCACAGTAAAAGAGGAATGTTTAGCTTGCAAAAAAGAAGACTGAGAGGAGGCAATCTCTGTCTACAAATATCTCAAGGGCTGTCACACTGTAGGGGGATCAGCTTTATTCTTATTTGCAAAGGAAGGACTAGAAGCAATGGGATGAAACTAAATGGGAGGAGACATAGATTAGATATTAGAAAACGCTTTTTGACAGTGAGGGTGATCAACGAGTGGAACAGGCGGCCATGAGAGGTGGTGAGTTCTCCTTCAATGTAAGTCACCAAACAGAGGCTGGACAGACATCTGTCTGGGATGATTTAGTGATTTCTGCTAAGAGCAGGTCCCTTCCAACTCCACCATTCTATGATTCTATGAATAATTGTGCATTTGAAATAAGTATTTATCTTTAATTTCCAACATGCATTTGTGCCTGTGGGATCTCTTCAGTGTGCAGTAAAAATCTGACGAGATTTCTCTCAAGAGATAAAAACATTTCCAGCATCTATATTAATCTGAGGACTCAATTGCACATAAGAGATGTTATACACTTTAGTGCTCTGGTTTTTTAAGGTTTCTGTCCAGCTCCTGTGAAACTACAATTCCCATAATCAACTGGTCTACTGAGATAGAAGCAGAAGAGGTGCTGGTAACAGACCAATAACTCAAAGCAGTCAGTAAAACCCAGTTTTTGTTATCAGTAATACAAGAAATTATATAATAAAGCATATGCAAAATTGTCACTTCAATGATGAAGTGGACAAACACTAATGCCACCTAATAAAGGTAGCAATCCCAACAGTCATAATTGACTCTTTAACAAGCCTTTTAATATGATTAGGATTTGTTCCAGATCAGAACCCAAAACTGCAGATGCTGCGTTTCGGGGTGATTGCCCCTCATCAGTGCAATGTGTGGGAATTCTGATCTGGCTGTATGAGAAGCTAAGATGAGGTCTGGGGAACAGCTATTCTCCTTGTGGAGAGTATTCTCTCAGCCAGGAGAATAGCCGATTCCCCAGACCCCATAATAAAGCAGAAAAAGAACTACAGGGGAAAGTTTGCAAAACCAGGAATGGTAGAGATTGATACAAGTTACAAATGTGTGAAATTAAAGCTCACCTTGCCTGTATAAACTGCAAATATGTGACGGCTGCAGCCAGAGGCCAAATGGGAGCACTACAGTCTGCGAATGCTAATCCTAAGAATTAAGACATATTTAGGGGAGTTCTATATTGTATAAAATCCATCATTTTGTTCATTCTTTCTAGCTATCATTAATTCAAATGGTGTTATTTCAACATTGCATTTACTTATCCTGTCCATGGACAAAAATAAAAAAAATAGTCACTGTTCTCAGAAAAAAATTAATTTTTTTTTTACAAAAATTATTTTTTTTAACCATTGAAATAAAAAAAACTAGTCAAATTTGGTGAGGACCTGGAGAATTATGGATTTTTTTTTAATTTTTACTGCAGAATGAAAACCATTAAAATTAATCACAGAAAACAATGCAATAGATGGCTTTTCAAGAAGTTTCACACTTGGATTTTTCCATTTATATGATAAAATGAATGATCTCATTCAAAACTTTCCCCCAAAGAACAAGCTCTAAGGCTGGCTTCACATTTGCATTCCCTTCCGCAGCGTTCTGCGGAGGGGAACTGCCATGTGAGCGCAGCCACCGCAAGTGCCTATGTTTATAATGGGATGCACAGTGCTGCTCTTGACTGCGCATGACCGTGCGCTTCCATTCATTTGCATGTGTGATTTGTATGCATGCACATGCTTGCGTACAAATCATACATTGTCGTCCGCACCAAGAACGCAACATGTTGCGTTTCTGGTGCAGACGAGAGAGTGTAATTTGTATGCAAGCATGTTCATGCGTACAAATCACACAGGCAAATGAATGGGAGCACACGGTCATGTGCAGTCAAGAGCAGCACTGTGCATCCCCATTATAAACATACGTACTTGCGGTGCCTGCGCTCACATTGCGGTTCCCCTCCGCAGAACACTGCGGATTGGTACGCAAATGTGAAGCCAGCCTAAGGCTTGGGTCACATTTGGGAAGGTGCATCCTTTGCAAGGATGCGTTAAAGCAGAGGTCCCCAACTCCAGGCCTCAAGGCCCGCCAACAGTGCAGGTTTTCAGGATTTCCTTAGTATTGCACAGGTGCTAATGTGATCATCTGCACAGGTAATGATTCCAAGCCCTGTGCAATACTAAGGAAATCCTGAAAACATGCACTGTTGGTGGGCCTTGAGGCCTGGAGTTGGGGACCTCTGCGTTAAAGGAAGCATTTTTTCCCTTGCCATTTTTATGGCATGTTTTTCCCTTTTTAGCGCTAGTGCTAATGCATGCATTTCCTACAGACTCCGATGTTTTGAAAAACGCATGCGTTTTTGCAAACGCCCCCCAAAATGCTGCTTACCGCATTTTTTGATGCTTCTGCAAAAACGCCTACAGTCAAAGACATTGCACTTTGACCATGCGTTTTTTGCATGAGAGCCTATGAAGCATTAACGCCAGTGTTTTTCACAATTTGCACTTGTGAAAAATGCTAGCTTTTAGTGCTTCCAAGGCGCAAGTGTGACCCTAGCCTAAAAAGTTATGTAAAAAAAAAAGGCTATTGATCCTTAAAAAGAGAAAACAAAATGAAATCACAAAAACTAAAATTTCTTGGTTTTTAACCCCTTGTTAACAGAATGATTTTCTGTTTTTGTGCTTTCAGTTTTTCCTCCCTTTATTTCAAGGGCCAAAACTTAAAAAAATACCCATGTGAGAGCTTGTTTCTGCAGGATAAGTTGTACATTTGAATGGCACCATTTATTTTATCATGTTATGTCCTGGAAAGTGGGAAAACACTTTCAAGTGTACCAAAATACCAAAATAGCTAAATTGTGCAATATTTTTTTTTATTCCCAGAGTTCATTTTCTGAAAAAAAACATACACCAAACATGTATAGTTTTTGTTTTAACTAAAGTGTAACTGCCATTTAAATTTTTATGTAATAATAATGTAGAGAAAGTAATTATAATAAACTTTTAAATATACTTCATAAGAGAAATCTGGAAGAAAACTTTTCAAAAAGTCTTGCAGAAGATGTCCTCACTAAACATATGCTGGTTTGCAGGGAAATCCATCTTCAGCTCCACACACTGAATATGGCCATATGAAGGGGTGGGGCCTACACAACATTTACACTGCAGCTGACCAGATTGTTGTTACCTCAGGCAGGGAAAGTGCTGTGCTCAGGCTGTATGCACAGAGCATCTGTGATCTTATCTGACTTCTCTCCATTCGCATCGACTCTGCTCTTTGTTATTAGCTGATTGCACAGAACAGAGTGATGTGATTGGAGAGGAGTCAGATAAGATCACAAGAGCTGTGTGCTAACAGCTTGATGAGGTAAACTGCAAATACACTGATCTGCTGTGACTCATTGGATAGGTCCTGCCCCATTATATGGCCATAATGTCACGCTGGGTGTAGGGATACACCCAGTGCCGGATTACGACAGAGGGGAAGGAGTCCCTGATGCTAAGGGCACAAAGGGGAGGTGGTGACCCC
The DNA here is from genome assembly GCA_033576535.1 of Allobates femoralis. Classification (NCBI taxonomy): domain Eukaryota; kingdom Metazoa; phylum Chordata; class Amphibia; order Anura; family Aromobatidae; genus Allobates; species Allobates femoralis. The sequence goes on from JARQOC010000002.1 coordinate 142,133,828, forward strand.
TAGAACTTCTAGCGCTTACACCTGGCTCCCCTAACATCCCTATACAGTTTCTGCATCTGTCGTCGCCAAGATACCTATTGCCTGACTGTCCATGGACTACCACTACACAGGGATCAGAACTGGTGATCACTAGTCAGCCAAGCTAGCAACTAAAGAAACACACAAGGGAAACAAACAAAGAGTGAAGAGATACACTTAGCTTGAGCAGATCCAAGCAGCAAACCAACTGACTCCAGGAGACACTGCTTTGAGCTAGGATGCAACTAGGAACACCTGAACAGCTATGACAAGCAGTGCATCCTGGGAATCAAGGGGAATATATACACAGTTCAAGATAAGGGATCAGCTGGGTCCTAGTGACCTCCAGCTTTCACTAAAAGGGAAATGCCTCTTGAAGTGACAGAGACTTTTTTTAGGATTTGGATTGTTTGGCCAAATGCTGGGACCTTCTGCGAGTGGCCCCTACAGTCTCATCCGTGCCATCTGACACACCTGTGACACATAATCATTGTGAGAAGCTGAAGACAGATTTCCCTGACAACCAGAAAATGTTAGGTATAGAAACAGCCTAGTGGGAACACCTTCTGGAAGGTTTTTTTAAAGGTTGTCTTCCAGATTTCACTTATGAAGTAGATTTGAAAGTTTATTATAATCTCTTGATCTACATCATTATTAAAGGGAACCTGTCACCTCCGAAAAGCCACCTAACCTATCAACACTTGTCCCTGCACCTTCCTATTACCATTATAACTATCCCTCTCTCTGCTAAATGCCTGCTTTTAATGTTCTAAAAAACATTTTTAAACTTTCTCATTAAGATGATAATGAAGCGTGGGGCTATATGCAATAGTCCCCCTGGGCGTGTTGGTTTGCAGCCTCCAACACGATTTATCATACCCCATGGGCGTGATCTTGAAATAAAATTTTGTGCCCCCGGCCTGGCTCCCTCTGTTCTGGTATGCATCCTTTCTGTGGGAATGACGCTGAACGTCATTTCCGGAACCGCGGGCCCCTTAGAAATCCGATATTTATCTTAGCAGTGGCACAGCACTGCTAAGCGGGGCTCCATAGACCATAAAACCCCACATAGCAGCGCACACCGCTGCTATGGTAAACATCTATGGCCTTCAGCGTCATTCCCACAGGAAGGTTGCATAGCAGAGCGGAGGGACCCAGGCTGGGGGCGTGAAATTTAATGTCAAGATCACGCCCATGGGGGTGTAATAAATGGTGCTGGAGGCTGCAAATCAACACACCCAGGGGGACTATTGCATATAGCCCCCTGCTTCATTATCATCTTAATGAGTAAGTTTAAAAACAGTTTTTAGAACATTAAAAGCAGGCATTTAGCAGAGAGAGGGATAGTTATAATGGTAATAGGAAGGTGCAGTGACATGTATTGATAGGTTAGGTGGCTTTTCGGAGGTAACAGGTTCCCTTTAAACAAAAAGTTAAATGGCGGTTACAACTTTAAGTGGTAAAAAAAATTCTGAGATTTGTAAAAAAAAATGTCTGCTTGTGTTGACATTTTCCCAGAGCCATAATGGTTTCAATATATGGGATAAGGAACTGTGTGAGTGGTTGTTTTTTGTGCCCAGAGCCAGTGTTTTTATTGGTATTATTTTGGGTAAATAGGATATTTTGATTGTCTGATATTACACTTTTTTATGCTTTTTTCAGCAATTCTGCTGTTTTCATTTTTTTGCTGTGATAACTCCATTTACCTGTCAGATTATTATTTTACATTGTGATAGATTTGGCTTTATGAACAAAGAAATACTAAATATTTTTATTTTTTCAATTGTTATTCTTTCTTCATTTTTAATGGGGAAAAGAGGGTAATTTTATTGTTTATATATAGATATTGGGAATTTTTTTTCACATCTTATAAATATTTTTTACTGTATATTAAATAGTCTTCTTATGGGACTTGTACCTTTGATCATCAAATAGCTTGTGCTATTCATGTCAGTGCATCAGCACTACTATATATATCAAAATCATGGATTCCTATAAACATCAGCTTCAAGCTGGCTTTTACAGGAAACCTCTCATGACAAGCACAGGAGTCTTCAACAGTTTCTCAGCTGTCATGCCAACCCATCGGTGACCTACGATCATGTTACAGACATGCCAATATGGCTATAGAGTGCTAACCCCCCACAATGGCATGTGTTAGATGATGCTGTCAGAGATTGACAGTGTCATTTACCAGGTTTATAGCCATCGGCATAACTTTGCTACACCCGCAACTGTTGGAGGCAGATAATGGCTGAATAATGCAGCCATGGTTTGCTGTGAAAGAAAGAGGCTTAGAATGTGAAATTACATCAAAGTTAGAGAACCAGTATATTATGTTTCAGTATGTCATGTTGTTATCGGCTAAAGCTATACCCTGGGCAAAGCTGACACCCTGTGCTATACCTAGTGTGGGACACTGAAAGGATAATGACATAGGGAATAAAATAATATACAGGAAGATTTCCATGGTCATTCAATAATCTCTCAAGCTCATGATTAGACATGTAATCGAGTGAATTAGCCATCTTAATTCAGTGTGCCCAGCTATTACAACATTTCATTACATAAAATGGATGAAAACAAAATTTGGTTTCAGGAGAACTTAAAAAATCCATTATCAGGCTCTGTGATGCCTAGATATCTATATAGTAATACTGTTTTGACAATATGGTATATACAGTATGAGGTGGTGTAATTTATAATAAAATAGTAAAAATAGGGATGAGCGAGTACCTTAATATTCGTACTCGCTATACTCGCAATGAGTAGGTACCGATACTCGCTACTCGTTGCGAGTATAGTGAGTATGAATACTTTCCCAGTGTATCTATAGATACACTGTGAAAGTAGCCTAAAAGTGAGTAAAAGTTGTTAAAAATAATAAACTTACATACTCACCTGTCCAACGCCTGCACCGGGACCGGCAGAGAAGCCATTCGATCGCTGGACAAGGACCTGTGTGTACCAGCCAATCAGATAGCCAGTAGCGATTTGGCCAATCAGATGGCGCCACGTCACAACCACGCCATCGCTAACGGCCACCTGATTGGCCAGTTTGCAAGATCCTGACAGTACACAGGTCCTTGTCCAGCGATCGTATGGCTTCTCTGCCGGTGCAGGTGTCGGACAAGTGAGTATGTAAGTTTATTATTCTTAACAACTTTTACTCACTTTTAGGCTATATAGATACACTGCGAAAGTATTAGGACTACTCGCTACTCCCGAGTACACATAAGTACTCGGAGAGTAGCGAGTAGCCCAAATACCGCTACTCTTTGGCCAATACCGAATAGTAGCAAGTATACTCGCTCATCCCTAAGTAAAAACCATGTATAAAAAAAGGTAGGTGATGTAGATGTGGAATGCATGATTTCTTGGAAAATCATTATAACGTATACCAAAATAACAAGGTGCATACTGTATATTATGGAATTCCACAAACTAATCATAAGATAAGTTTATCAAATATATTTGTATTTGAAGGTATATGTATATATCCAATTAAAATTACATTTCACAGCCAGGCAATCATAGTATTTGCCATAACTCTTGGCTCCATGAACAACACCATGGGTCAAATGATGGCAGTAGAACGTTTATGAATTTAGCCAATTCTAAATTAGACCATTCAACTAATGGAGCAAATTTCCCATTAGCGTAAAACAGTGATCCATATTCTATATGCTACACTTTCCATTCTTTCTATGTTGGAAGTATATAGACAAGATACTCATTTATTTTTTAATTTATCACAATTTGCTAACGGTAATTGTATATGCTTATTATCTTTTATGGTAATTCAACGGTAATATAAACACTACTAACTCAAATGCAATATTACATATAAAAGTTTTGTTTTATTTATAAAGCAATAATTATATGTAATTGGCAGACATATAGAGAGTGTTTATCATAGGGTTTCAAGCACATATACTAAATCACTATCTAATGCAGAGGTAGACACAGCAGCTGGTTTGAAGCCCGCCTGTAAAGCAATCAAACTTCTTTGGCCAGTGAAAAATCCAAACTATTGAATGTCTGGCTTGTTTATTATTTAGAATGCTAAAAAATAAGAAGGCATCAATTAAAAGGTAAGGTCTTTGTAAAGCAAAATAAACCTTTTCAAATCTTATATTCTTTTCTTTGTTGCTGACAGTTGATTAAGAGGATGTGGCAACAATTCACAGATTTGTTATAGTGCCAGAAAATGACTTGATGCACCATTGCTATAATATTAGAATATGATTTCATGGTGGATCTCTTGGTGTTGTTTCTTCATGTTCAAATATTTTTTATTGGTTTGCAAATAAAAGAACGGTATAGCATACAGTATGATTAGCATAAATGATACAGAAATCAATGAAGTACAATAAAAGGAGATTAGTAATCTAGGTGGTACAATATGAAGAAAGATGTACAATCTATATATTCATAGACCGAGGATGAATCAGAAATATATAACACTACTCAAGGCTTAAGTCGCTCGGTCAATGATTTATATAAATATCAATCATATTCCAGTAATTTGATTATTTAATGTATAGCGAGTTGCTAAACAGTAACTTAACTATTTACATACATGGAAGTACAAAGAGTACGTATATAAGAATGCCCGCTATGAATTAACGTGGGTATGATTTACTTAAAATAGTAATGGTAAATAAGTTGGATTGGGGTACGAAGATTAATCTGGTCTTGTACAATGTTGAGGTCTTTATGGTTGATTTGTAGGAGACATAATTTTATTCCACTCCTTCCATTTTTTGGAGTATTTTTTAAAAGGTTGTTTCTAAGGGCGTATGTGTATTCGTATGTGTTGTGACATGCTATTTTCTCTATTGTGTTTGCCACCGTAGGGGGAATAGGGTCCCTCCAGAGGGCAGCAATGTTACTTTTAGCTGTGAGTAGAATTTGCGTAATGATGGGTCTATGTTTATGAGGGATGGATTCGAGGCCAACAAGGAGAAGTACTAGTTCAGAAGATAGGTGTAATTTCAAGCCAGTGATGCTATTAATTAGAGCCTCAACTCTGTCCCAGAAGTATTTGAGAACTCTACAGCTCCAAAAAATGTGAGTCAAGCTACCAATTGCATTACAATTCCTCCAGCAGAGGGGGGAGTTGGAGTTTTGAATTTGATGAAGTTTAAGAGGGGTATAATACCAGCGTGTGAAAATCTTATAGTGGGTCTCTGCAAGGGATGAGCAGGGGATGTAAGAGTAGATAGATTCGAAAATTTGATGCCAGACATCCGTTGTAATTTCTACGTTTAGTTCTTTTTCCCATGCTTTTACATTCAAGGAGTATGAAAAATGAGTGTCTTGGTTAAAGCTTTGATATATATGCCCAGTTTTCCAGAAAAGAAGGCTTCGAGGATATCTGAACATCTGAGCTAGGTTCTGTCCTAGAAAAAATTTAGTTTATGGGAGTTGATGAGATTTTGAATCTTCTTCCATGTCATCTCTTCTAGGATGTCGAGTTTAAATTTTTCCATAAGAAGTTGGAAGGGAATAAGTTTTTTACTTTCATCTATTATGTCTGCAATGTACTTGACACCTAGTTTCTTCCATGAGTTTAGCTTAATTCTTGACGATATAAGATATCTATATTTATCCACGTTGGAGACACCGTAGGATGAGACTTGTGAGAGAGTTTCAGTAGAGTTCTCCAAGAAAGGATTGCAGATCTGACAGCAATTTCCTCAGGGAGCTTCTTAGTTTTGTCACATAGGTAGGAGAGAGTGTTGAGGCCAAGATCGCCCTGAGGTTTAATAGATTCCTCTAGATCTAACCATGTCGGCCCATCTTCTCCTGCCCACCAATTCTGGCTTAATCTAATTAGAGTAGCATGGTAGTAGACAGTTAAATTGGGCAAGGCGAGTCCTCCATTTTTTTTGTTCTTTTCTAGGATTAATCTCGCTACTCTAGGTTTCTTTTTTGCCCAGATGAATGTAACCAACTGAGATTGCAATTTTTGTAACCACTTATTCGAGATTATTAAAGGGATAGATCTAAAAATATATAAAAGTTTTGGTAAAAGGCTCATCTTGTATGCATTGATTCTGCCAAACCAAGAAATTTCTATCTTTGCCAGATGTAGAATATCGGTCTGTATAGTTTGGTAAATGGTTTTTAGGTTAGTATCTACAATTGATGTTAGAGGTTTAATAAGTTTAATTCCAAGATAGTTGATATGGTCGTTTTCCCAGGCCAGTTTAAACTCCGATTTAAGAGCAACTAACGTTTGCGGATTTAGGTTTAGATGTAGAACTTGCGTTTTAGTTAAGTTTATTTTGTAATATGAAATATTGGAGAATGTTTTAATTGTGTCCAATAAGTTCCTTATTGATTTAAGTGGAGTAGATAGTGTTAAAAGAATGTCATCTGCGAATAAAGATATTTTAAAATGTCTTTTGTGTGGCGGGATACCGCAGATTAAGGGATTAGATCGAATCTTTTCGGCAAGGGGCTCTATGTAGAAATCAAAAAGGGTGGGCGAAAGGGGGCAACCTTGCCTTGTGCCATTAGTGAGAACAATTTTGTGTGACAAAACATTATTGGTCAGGACTTTTGCCGAGGGAGTGGAATTGAGAGATGTGATGGAGTTTAAAATATTGCCCTCAAAACCAAATTTTTTTAAGGTTTGGAAGAGGAAGCCCCAATGGACTCTATCAAACGCCTTTTCAGCATCGACAGCAACCATCAGGGCGGGAGTTTTAGTTTTTCAATGTGGAATAGCAGATTAATGGCACGTCTAGTGGCGTCAGAGGTTCCTCTACTCGGAATAAATCCCACTTGGTCCTTATGGAGAAGTCCAGGAGAGATTTTCTGAAGTCTCGAAGTGATAGTTTTAGCAATGATTTTTAAGTCAGAGTTTAGGAGGGAAATAGGACGGTAATTGGTGACATTTTCAGTGTCTCCTTTATTTTTGGATATCACCATAATGATTGCTTCCTGCATTTCTGCTGGGAAGGCGTCTTGGGATGTGGTGGAAGAGTTTATAAGTTTTGTGAGGTATGGGGCAAGAGAGTTTTTAAAGTTTAAGTAGTATTCGTTTTGTAGGCCATCGGGGCCGGGAGATTTGCATTTGGCTAGGGATGTGTTTCTTCAAAGGCTTCAACTGCCACAAAAATATTGCAATAAAAACTATGTTTAAACTTTACCTTACCTTGACTGGTAATCCAAAACAGAAATCACCTCACATAATCTTTTTAAATTATTTGCTTAGAAATAGGGCGTAGGGTCCCCCATTTTGGAAAACCATCTTAGGTAAAGCCAGTTATTGCCTCTCTCCAGCCTAAAAAAAGCAGGCCACAGAAGCCCCAGAACTGGCACCTCCATTAGATGCGCCAATCATGGTGCTTGGCCCCGACTCTTCTCGTTGCCCTGGGGTGTTGACAAACGGGGTAATTGAAGGTGTTAATGACAGATGAGAATTGACAGCTGTCATCAAGCCCTGGATTGGTCATGTTCAGGCCTCTATGAAACCCTCACATTACCAATCAGGTGTGTAAATGTTGAAAAACTCACAGAGAGTAAACTATTTTATTTGAAATAGAACACACAGACTCCCTCTTTTACCCAATTATTGTATTATTAAAAACAAAGAATTTTTTGTGTATTTTACTTCAAATAAAGTGAACATTTCCAACCCAGGGCTTGATGACAGCTGTCAATTCTCAGCTATAGTGATCCAAAGGAAATTTTCCAGCTCACCCTCGCCACTGCGCAGTCCACGGTCCAATACTTAGAAGTATACAAAGAAAAAAAGAGTTTAACCAGCACTCAAGACATCCAAAAGATAATGAATTAATACATACATATATGGGCATGACAAGGGTCAATAGAAAAAAAGAGGGGGAAGGGCAATATGTGGCAATGAGGTGGAGGGGCAATATAAGGTACACATCTGTCAGATGTGTACCTTACTCAATGCCTTTCTAAGTTGTCATTAACCTCTTCTATGATACCAATTCCAGGGCACCAGGGAATTCTAAAGAATGCATAAAATCTGGGCAAGTGCGAGCTGCAATTCTCACCCTGGGGGGCAATAACTATGTGCCTCCCCAGGTTGAGAATAACAACCCCCAACCGTTGTTCATTATCTTTGCTAGTATGAAAATTAGGGGGGTATCCCATACCAACTTTTTAATTATTTATTTTTACACTGTATTTCGGGACCCAGTCAGCTACTGTTTATGGTAATCAATCAAAGATGCCGGCAGAGAGGGTGGGTGGGAAAAATTATATGACTTTAACCCATTACAGGGGGGAGTAGTAAATATGTATGAGGTTAATAATCAAACCCGGAAGCAGGGTGACAGTGGCGCTGAAGCTTTGTACGTATAGTGGTCTAGAAAACTAATGGCTGTGCCAAAACAATGGAGATCCACTGTGAAAAGGTATGAGCTGTCTTGGCAGGTTTTCGGACCCCATAAATGTGTTTTTTGTCCTTTGATTTTGCCTCCCATTTAATTCAATGGGGTTCGGAAGCTTCATCGAACTGTCAACTGAACACCTGGAAATTCGTGGAACCAAAGCAAACCTGAACATTAAAGTTTCACTCATCTCTAGTCTTAACATGTGAAAAATAATCGAAAGTTAAAACAGATACATAGGAAACTGTTATACCTGTATAATCACTTAGGGCCCTTTCACATCAGCGTTTTTTGAAATTTGCGGCAGATGCGGTGAAAAAACCGCATCTGCCGCAATTACCGCATACCGGCTGCACTTGCGGCGCGGTTCCGGTAAACGCCATGCAAAGTATAGGCGTACTTGCGGCAGGTGCATTTTTTTTCGCTGCCGCACCTGCCGCAAGTGCAAAACCGCACTTGCCGCACCTGCCGCAAGTACGCCTATACTTTGCATGGCGTTTACCGCAACCGCGCCGCAAGTGCAGCCGGTATGCGGTAATTGCGGCAGATGCGGTTTTTTTCACCGCATCTGCCGCAAATTTCAAAAAACGCTGATGTGAAAGGGCCCTTAGTGTGACTATGAATGAATTGCTCTGAGAAATAGTGTAGTGATAGTACCTTTATTACAGCATAATTTTATTCTTCACAGGCCTCAAACAAAAAGGGTTATATTAAACCCCCCCCAGGGCAAATTTTTTTGCTAAAACTAAATCCTAAATCTTGAGCTTGTGTGTTAAAGCGTGCATTCTTCATGGTAAATTAAGATAGTTGTGGTCAATATTCGGGCACTGGGGCTACAGAGGCACAAGGATAATTATTAAAGGTGTACAAGCCTCATTATTGACAACAATAACCACTACACGTATCTGGAGCGGTCCGCTGCCTTCATCGGGTGGGTTTACACAACAATGGAGGTGAAGGCACATTATATAGGGCCGGAGGCACGGCGACCATAGTCCCAGTGTGACAGGCCGTATACCAAGGTTGTGCAGACGCACAACCTCTTAAGGTGAGCAGCTTACCCGCACAGCTCACATATTGTTCCACTAGAGCAACAGGTTTTTCACAGGGAAGCGCATCCTGCCTCTCCTTTTCTCTCCACTTTCTTCATGATAAGACAGGCTCAAAATGAGTTCAACATGCTCCTACAGACTTTAGAGCATGCTTGCACAGAAGTACCGTATATACTCGCGTATAAGCCGAGTTTTTCAGCCCAAAAATTGGGCTGAAAAGTACCTCCCTCGGCTTATACGCGAGTCAGTGACGGCAGCCATACAGCCCCACAGAAGCCCCAGCATCCCCAGTAATGCAGGGCCCCCCCAGCCTTGCTCCGGTCACCTGTAAAGCAAATTATACTTATCACTGTCCCGCTGTCCACGCCCGCCGCTGCTGACATCCGCGATCCTCCATCTTCATGCGTCTTCTTCCTGTTTCCTGTGTTCGTTGCAGACAATGACGTCATTACCGGCGCCGAACACAGGAAACAGGAAGAAGACGCATGAAGATGGAGGATCGCGGATGTCGGCAGCGGCGGGCGCGGACAGCGGGACAGTGATAAGTATAATTTGCTTTACAGGTGACCGGAGCAAGGCTGGGGGGGCCCTGCATTACTGGGGATGCTGTATACTACCACTGGGGCTGCTATATACTACCACTGGGGCTGTATATACCACTGGGGCTGTATATACTACTGGGGCTGCCTGTATACTACCACTGGGGCTGTATATACTACTGGGGCTGCCTGTATACTACCATTGGGGCTGTATATACTACTGGGGCTGCCTGTATACTACCACTGGGGCTGTATATACTACTGGGGCTGCCTGTATACTACCACTGGGGCTGTATATACTACTGGGGCTGCCTGTATACTACCACTGGGGCTGTATATACTACTGGGGCTGCCTGTATACTACCACTGGGGCTGTATATACTACTGGGGCTGCCTGTATACTACCACTGGGGCTGTATATACTACTGGGGCTGCTGGATACTACCACTGGGGCTGTATATACCACTGGGGCTGTATATACTACTGGGGCTGCGTGTATACTACCACTGGGGCTGTATATACTACTGGGGCTGTATATACTACTGGGGCTGTGTGTATACTACCACTGGGGCTGTATATACCACTGGGGCTGCTGCTGTATATACCACTGGGGCTGCTATATACCACACTGCTGGGGGCTGTATACCTGTGCTGGGGTCCACCCTCGGCTTATACACGAGTCAATAGATTTTCCCAGGTTTTGGGGGCAAAAGTAGGGGGGTCGGCTTATACACGGGTCGGCTTATACACGAGTATATACGGTATATGTTTTCAAGATTACTTTAGTATTGCACAAATGATAATTTAATCACCTGCACAGGTGATAATTCCATCACTTGTACAATGCTCAGGAAATTCTAAAAACATGCCCTGTTAGTGGCCCTTGAGGACAGGTGTTAATTAGATTGTTAAATATGTATATTCTGGCCATTAAGAGGCTTTTTAATGTTTTCATTTAGGGAGAATTAATTCAATGTATATCAAATCTGTCAGTAAAAATTGATAAAGCCAGTCATTTCAAAATTATTTGATTATCTCTAATACACAGTTTATTTTTTGTTGGGTTTTTTCAGGAAAAGATTCAAGCTCTTCCCCATTGAAAAATATGTATATTTTTTAAGTATAATTTTTTTTATTATTTGAATTTTTCTATCAATAAAATTACAAACAAACCCTAAAAATATTGGATACCACATTTAAAAAGAATAATTTTTTTTTAATATACCATTAAATGTGAAAGACGTTTTCTGACATTTCAATTGCTAACATAAAAGGGATGAAATACATATTTTAAATAATTAGAACCTGTTTACCTGATGTTATGGTAATTGTGTAAAAATCACAAGAATGACTTACAGAAACTGCTTTCCTCAAGAAATCAAAAAAATTCTTTTTCATAAATGTGGTGAAATAACCTCAGATACACTTAAAAGAAAGTATCTCAAAAGTCTTTTGGTTCTTTGAAAAGTAATTTACTGTGGGCATGTCTGAAGCACCCCACAGTGATAGCTCAGTTCTTTGCAACAATCCCCTCTAGTAGATTTGACCTTGTATCATTTGTGTAAGTTACACAATCATTTAAAGTTATTTTTTTTAGGATGGGAAAAATGTTACATGTAATATCCAAGACTATAAATGGTATAAAATACTAGATATGTTCATCTCAGGTTAGACTTAGAACAATGAAAAGCTTATGATCTGCTTCCTGCTCAAGTGACCTGGATCTTGACTTCCAAATACTTGACATTAAAAACATTAAAAAACATTAGAGAGGCTATAGTGATACATGAATATTACATATACCTCTAATTTAGCCTTCACTATTATTAAGTTGCTTGTTTTTTAAAAAATATTTAACAAATTATTCACGACAATCCTTAGCATTTCTATAGTTATGGGAGCTATTTGAGTGCAACATAGGCCACAGCTTTGTGAGCAGTGATGAGTTTATAGCTAGAGTTCCCACGGTTTCTTCTGTGACCACCGGTGAACTCACTGTTGGATTGCCGCTGCTCTGCCACCGTGTCATGCAGTCTGACAATCTGACAGTCCGGAAGTCTAGCATGCTCAAGCAATTCTGCCATATGTCTGCTTTATCTGTGCTGGTTATCAAATATAGGCTGAAGCCCACATTTTTTTTATTTATTTTTGACTAAAAAAATGAAAAAAATGCTAATAATTAAATAATTGAACAACAACGTGGGCTCCTGCCTATTTTTAATGACCAGTGCAGAAAAATCAGAAAACAGAGGGCTGGTATTTTTAGGGTGGATTGAGCAGACAGTCTGTCTGTGCCAGCTATTGTCAGTACTCTTCTCACTGTCTGACCTTTTACTCTTGTCTGTTCACATACAGCCCCACTGCTCCACTGAACTCTCTGCAGCTCCAGATGACAGAAGTCCTCACATTGGGACTCTCAGAGTTCTGTTCCATCAAGAACAGATATACCAGGCTGACAAACCTATCTCAGTCTTCTCCTCTCTGAGTCCATACTCTCCTGACTGAAAAGGAAACTAAACGGACTCACACTAGACTGGCCAGTCCCCCTGTGACTCACCCAGATTTAACCCTTCTATTTTACAGCATATACTATGTGCTCATTACTAGCTCTGCTATATCTGCACCTTATCATATTTACCAATAGTGCAGCATAACACTACATAACATTCCTTATCACTATACTACAGTAGGCTTAATACACTCTATAATGAAATTACACAAAATACAATGAAATTATCAATGTCTTCAGGGGGGCATAGGACTGCAGGTCTACCCTCTTACATACCTCCTCTCTTTAACTATGGCCATCCTGGCCATGTCGGACTCTGAAAGAAATCAAAACATAAAAGCACATATAAACCATATATGAAAACTTTCATTAACTCTGTCTTTTCACTCTGGGTCGTCTCGACCCCTGTCCCACTAGGTTGGGACTCAGACACTCACTAAGTCCCAGTTCGTATTAAAATGCAACAGCCCTTCGTGTCCAAGGGCACAAAAACGAAACCAAAGATCTGGCTATTCTTCCTCCCCCTTTTCTGGGTGACTGTCCTGCACCATACTGTATATTCACTGCCAAGGGATGTGGGTTAAGAGTGACAGAAGGGACAGAGGTAAATGGGGCAGTCCATTGGGCAAAAGGGCAGTTCATGGGGCAAAAGTGGGCAGTCCATGGGGTAACAGAGGCAGTTGATAGCACAGGGTCTTTGGTGAAGGGTGAACAACACTCTCACTTTCCACCATCCCTGCAATCCACCAGGGGAAACATGTAACACAAACAATGGGCCGACTGTTTACCTTACGGCCAACTAGTTTAATTCAGACCTCTTGACATGCCCCCTCAACCTTTTGGGGACATAGAACAGTCTCTAAATGTAACAAGCGCAAAGAGCGTTTTCTCTCTCAACAAAGTCTTGGCCCCTCTTTATTGGGGCTAAGGTCCAACATAACCATCCGGGCCAGCTGCTGAGGTTGCAACTCATGGTTCATGACCTCCGTTTTTCTTCACTCTGCAAGCACAGCAATGTCTCTCAAGGGAGTCGCCATTTCCGGACTGCACTCTACAGGGTGGGGCCTCTTCTGGCTACCCCACCTGTCCAGTCTCAGCCTCTGCCCATCTCACAACTGTCCATATCAATGAACAAAGCTCTCCCCTAGACGAATCAGGGCCACGGCTGCAGAGCACCCATGGTTTGCAGCACATGCCCCGGTTGTCTCCACAGTACAAGGGATGATGTTTGGGAACTTGTAAAGCACGGTAAGCTCATGTGGGCCAGTAGACTCTGCGGTCTCAATTTCTTTGGCCACTTGCAGGCTGCTGGCTGCAACTCTCTTCAGAAGGCGTCACATATAATTCAGCTGATACTTATCTTCAACAATAACTTTACTCAGTGTTCTTGTTTCATCATATATCTTTTAAGTATAAGAGGCATAACATCTTCTAGCCACAAACTTCATAACATAGTGGACATATATATTATTCTTTAAACCATCCTCTCTTAGGCCATACCTGTACTCCTTTTCTGACTAGCAAACCCCCACACAGCTTTGATAAATAAGGATTACCTGACCATGTTCCTCGGTACCTTCAGAGCCCCATGCCCCACACTTTCAGCTCTCCCATGCTTGTACCCCTTTTAGCTGGGGAGGTTCAGGTGCCACTTGGTGCCTTACTCGAGCTTGCTAGCCCCAAACATCCAGGGAATGCTGTCTTAGTAGGGTAGGTGAATCCCAGATTACCACTAGACAATCTGTCTGTGCCCAGCTATTGTCAGTACTCTTCTCTCTGTCTGGCCTTTTACGCTTGTCTGTTCACATACAGCCCCACTGCTCCACTGAACTCTCTGCAGCTCCAGATGACAGACGTCTTCACATTGGGACTTTCAGAGTTCTGTTCTATCAAGAGCAGATATACGAGGCTGACAAGATTGTCTCTGTCTTCTCCTCACTGTGTCTACACTCTCCTGACTGAAAAGGAAACTAAACTGGCCTCACACTAGAATGGCCACTCCACCTGTTACTCACCCACATTTAACCCTTCTATTTATAGCATATACTATGTGCTCATAACTAGCTCTGCTATACCTGCACCTTATCATATCTACCATTAGTGCAGCATAACACTATATAACATTACTTATCGCTATAATACAGTATGCTCTATAATGAAATTACACAAAATACAATGAAATTATCAATGTCTTCAGGAGGGCACAGGGCTACAGGTCCACCCTCTTACACAACCACCCCAGAATTGGCACATCACATTCGATTCACCAAACCTGGCACTTTACCCCAATCTTCCCGATTGCCTTGATGCAGTGGCAATTGGGGTAATATCTGAGGTTAATGACGACTGTGATTTAAGAAAAATTACAGCTTTTTTAAGCCCTAGGTAAGCAAGGAAGAGGTGTCTATGGGAAACCTTCATTATTAACCACATAAGTGACAAGTAATACACAAACAAAGAAAACATCTTTATTTGAAACAAATGCAGTGAATATTTGCAATCTTTAATGAAAAGGCCAAGAAATAGGAAACACAGTGTGTATAATTGTCCTCTATTTCCCACTTTACTTCTTTTTGCAGTCCCCTAGCCCTGCTTTCTTAGCATCATGGAAACACAGAAAACAGACAGCCTTTCAACAAGCTTCATATTGGTGCCAAAGCTGAACAATAAAAACGATGTACAGTTAGAAGTCTGTGTTCTGGGTTTGGTATTGGATACTAGGTTTCCGGTACGAACCCCGAATTTTATCATTTCGGTTCGCTCTTCCCTAGCTATTAAATAACAAGATAATGAAGAAGTTATTTTCTCCTTACAAATCTCTTCCAATCTCTAAAGACAGCTCCTCATTCTTCTGCAAGTCTCGGACTGCAGCTATGAACTCAGTGGAGTCAATGAGCTGCCCCTACAGACAGTTCTTGGCTGAGGATATCACATGTCATATAGACAAAGTGTCACAGGACTTTAAAAAATTAAAGACTGGGGGGTAACCAGGAAAGCATGAGGAAGAAATAGGAAGGAATTAGTAAGATGAATATTAATTTTTACTTTATTTTATATCATGTAAAGATGTTTTTAAAAATGTGGCTAGCTGACCAACCTAAATAATTCTACCTAAGATATAATTTTGTCTGTAAACAGTACTCTTGTAAGTATTTGACTCTTGATACCTTCTATCAGAGGCCATAGATAGGTCATTATAAATTATGACCTGGATTTCTGGAGAGACATAGATGTAAGTGGACTGCACAGGAAAATGTACAAGAGAGGCTGAAGACTGTGCTATATGCAGCCACATTTGTGTAACAGGCAGTGTGCCAATTCGATTGGCTACAAATAGTCTTACATCATCTTCAGACGTTTGGCAGAAATTATTTTGAAACAGCAGTGGTGAATTTATAGACTAATGTTATTTAACCTCCCTAGCATATTTTACCTGATATCTATTGATTTAGAAACCCACAAGGTTAGAAGCAGACTCACAAATAATTATTTAAAGTTAAATTAAATACAAAAAATTGGTCCCTGCAATGGGCATTCATGAGTATTCTTTCTTAACTTTTTGATATGGCTTCTATTCCTATCCTTGGTATAAAGCTTGAATCACACAAGAATATGTTGTCATATGAGACAATTGGATGGATTATGCAAATGACACTAGTTGAAAACTCTGCTCTAAATTTGAACTCATTGTCATTTACTGTGATCCAATCTTTAGCATGCAAGAATCGGAGCATAGGTGTGGAGAGGGTGAAGAATTTCTCCATCTTCTCCATTATCCGTATATTGGACTGCACTTGGATGACATCCAAGTGCAGTCCATGATTTGCACATACCCATTGACTTTTTGGGTGAGTGCTAAAACATCAGGTAGCCAATGTTATACACTAAAACTCAGTGTTTTAAAGGGTACATGTCAGGTCCTCTGTGCCCCAGACCACCAGCAGTTTTGATCACATATCAAAATTCCCTGCCTAATAGTCCCTTCATGTATTTGCACACAAAAACTGATCTTTAGACAAAGTATCTCTAAAGTCCATTAATTTACTGACTAATTCTCCCACTTTACATGTTTATTATGCCTCTGTGGGGATGAAAACCTGCTTTACAAAGCGACATCTTTGCCAGCACTAAACAAAGCTTGCACATGCACAAGGCATTGTTCCTCTCACAACACTGAGCTTCTTAAGCAAGGTGTACATGTTCCATCTTCAGAGAGGCTCACTGACGCATGACCTAAAGTGTCTGTTTTTCTGCTTATGTGCAGTGTGCCTCTTTAAGGCTGGAACGCATACACCCAGCTTCAGAAGCTCAATGCTGTGAGAGGAACAATGCCTTATGTATGTGCAAGCTTTGTTTAGAACTGTCAAAGATGCCGGCTTTTGTTGGAAACTGCAGTTAAACAGTCATTGATGTTCTTTAGTACAGAAGGGGTAAGATCAGGGGAAGAAGTGTATAGTTGAGTGTCATCAGCATAAAGAGGGTAGGAGGCCAAATTTGCTGATGGTCTGTCCAATTGGGGCCATGTAGAGAGAGGAAGAGAAGACCAAACCTGAGGGTCCCCGTCAGTGAGACGAAAAGCAGAAGTGGAGCCAGCAAACGATACACTGAAAAAGCAGTCAGAAAGATTGAACGAGAACCAGGGGAGAGCAGTGTCCTTTATGCTGATATAGTGCAGCATATCGAGTAGGAGATGGTTGTCAACAGTGCCAAAGGCTGCAGAGAAGTCAAGAAGAATAAGCAGAGAGTGGTTACCCTTATGTTTTACAGTCAGAAGATCATTGGTCATTTTGATGAGGGCAGTTTCTTAGAGTGTAGGGGATGGAAACCAGACAGGAACAGATCTAGAAGAGAGTGAGTTTAGAGATAATGGGTGAGGCAGGAATGGACCAGGTGCTCCAACAGTTTAGAGATAAAGGGGAGATTGGACACTGGTCTGTAGTTATTGTGCAGGACGGTCAAGAGAAATTTTCATTAATAATGAAGTAATGATACAGAGCTTGAAGGAAAAGGGAAATACGCCAGTTAAGAGGCAGAGATTGAAGTTTTTGGTTAGGTAAGTGGTGACCACCGGAGAGAAAGGCTGGAGTAAGTGTGAAGGGATGGGGTCAGTGGTGCATGTAGCAGGAAGAGAGGAAGAGAGGAACCTGGAGACTTCTTTTTCTGTGACTGGGTATAA
The DNA here is from genome assembly GCA_033576535.1 of Allobates femoralis. Classification (NCBI taxonomy): domain Eukaryota; kingdom Metazoa; phylum Chordata; class Amphibia; order Anura; family Aromobatidae; genus Allobates; species Allobates femoralis. The sequence continues at coordinate 142,151,500 of JARQOC010000002.1, forward strand.
TGGGGAGAGTGAGCCAGAGGAGATGTGTGGAGAGACAGCAGTAATGGTGCTTGGAGGCCAGGAGCTGATTCCCTGATAGATGTTTTCTATTTATCTGTGACGTAAGAAGCCAGATAATCAGCACTGAGGTCAGTGATAGGTTCCTGCACTTAAGGACTGAGTACAGAGTGAAAGGTGTCAAAGAGTTTCTTTGGATTGTTGGATAGTGAGGAGATCAGGGTGATGAAGTAGGTCTGTTTGGCGAGGTGAAGGGCAGAGTTGTAGGTACTTAACATAAATTTATGGTGAATGAAATTTTCTTGTGTGCATGTTTTCCTCTATAGGTAATCGGCGCTTCTAGAGTATCACTGTCACATCCGGACAGGAGAAGGAGATTGAGTTCAGTGATGAGTGTAGAGAGTGTTAGTGTATGAGGTTAATAGCCTGTAGATTTCTGAGTGTGTGATAGGTAGGAGTGTGCTAGCGTGGGCGAGGATTTGTGGGTTTGAATGAGAGAATGTTGTGGTCAGAGAGAGGAAATGGTGTGTTATCTATGGGGAAGCTGAACAGAGCCAGACAAAGACCAGGCCAAGGGTGTAACCATCTTTGTGTGTCTCAGAGGTTGAGACCTGTGAGAGGCCAAGAGAGGTGATAAGAGATAGAATCTGGGATGCAGTTAGGGAGGTGGGTTGTTTATGGGGATATTAAAGTTTCCTAGAATAAGGGTTAGCAATTCTGAGGACATGAAGTGCGGCAGCCACACAGAAAGATGGTCGAGGAACTGGGTGGGTGAACTTGGGGGCAGCATGCCAATGCTCCTCTGAGTTGGAGGGGATGTAAGAGCCTAAAGGTGTGCATCTTAAAAGAAGGTAATGAGAGTGATGAAACTGAGAGGATGACCTGAAAAGTGTATCGTGGACACGATGCACTATAAAAGAACACTTTAGGGCCTTTAGAGCCATCTTTTTGAAGATATAGAAAGTTCTTTGTAAAGACATAAAACGTAATATTGGCATAATGGTAAGTATGACCCCAGGGTTGTAGTTATTTGGTGAATTGATTGGCGAGTCAGTAAAAATACAGAATTCAAAAATGCTGAATTTATTATGACAGATTAAGATGTATCACTATTTACCTGGGCAGTATGAGTAAATGATGTTTTAAAATCCACTACATTTTTTTTCCTTTAGTTCACCTGAAAATGTAAAATTAAATGCTAGACAACCTATAGAGAATGCCTCTTATTTCATATAGACAGAACCAAAATGTATTTCCTAAATCGTGAACCGACAGGCCCGACACCCATATCATTTGTTTTAGAAATGCAATTAACATGATTTATTGGCACTTTTGTTTGCAGTTGCTGCTATATGAGACCCTAAGCATGTGATCCAGCCTTATGCAATAATGCTTAGATGTTCAAATATTCAGGATAAGGACTGGGTTATCTCATTAATTTTACAAAGCTCTGTCAGTTGGTGAATCATGAATGTAGCTGAACAGTACAAACACAGCGAATTTCCATTCCAAAATGCTTACTGTTTTGTACAGTTTATAAGGCATTAAACAATAGTATGCGGCTTGGGAAAATGGAATTTTATCAGGCAGAAATAGGTGCAGGTTTAAAGGTGCAGTTCAGAGCAGAAAACTTTCTTACATGGGCTGTAATTGTAAATTCTTCTTGTTCTATAATTCTGTGACTGTGGTTTGTACTTTGTTCCAAACTTTGATGCAAACACATAAAGCCCTTAGGATCTTCCCTGACAAAATGTAACACATTTTACAGTATGCTAGTTACAAAGCTGTGAATCGCTAAAGCTCAATTTAAATATTTTTTTTCTTTATTCACCTACTAAAATTTAGATAACCCAGCACTCACAAAACAAAATTGGTCCTGGATTATTCATTCTCAAGGACTGTTATGCCTCTCAGTGCTCAATAAAAACTTTCCATCTTTATGCATCAATGACATGTATTACCATATTACGTTCCTAGGTTGTGCTAAACTGAAATGAAGAACAAAATCTAAAATAACTTTCCATTGTCTTTTCTCCATATGTCTGCTAGTGGGACATTACAACGTTACCTCAATGCTGGAGTGACATTGATTTTTTTATACTGATCTAAGGCCCCTTTCACATCAACGTTTATTTGAAATCGCGGCAGATGCGGTGAAAAAAACGCATCTGCTGCGATTACCGCATACCGGCTGCACTTGCGGCACGGTTGCGGCAAGCCCCATACAATGTATAGACGGGCTTGCGGCAGGTGCGGCAAGTGCGGTTTTGGCACTTGTGGCAGGCGCGGCCGCGAAAAAATCGCGGCTGACCGCGGTTTATTTCGCGTCCGCACCTGCCGCAAGTGCCAAAACCGCACTTGCCGCACCTGCCGCAAGCCCGCCTTTACATTGTATGGGGCTTGCCGCAACCGTGCCGCAACCGTGCCGCAAGTGCAGCCGGTATGCGGTAATCGTGGCAGATGCGTTTTTTTCACCGCATCTGCCGCGATTTCAAATAAACGCTGATGTGAAAGGGGCCTAAGAAAGTGTATAAAATAATTCTGCATATATAAGACATGTCCAAAAGAGAGGTGATGATAAGAGAGAACACTTTCCAACTATCTATATCTATTTTTCTGTGTATATCTATCTGTCATTCAGCTATCTATTATATATCGATCCATTTGTCTATCACCTATCTATTTATCTATCAATCTATCTATGAATTTGAAAAATAAGAGAAGCACAAATGAAAAATATGAGGTGCAACTCTACCCAAGTAACTTTTCATTTGCCAATGACCATATCAAATATCCTTTCCTTAATGGAGCTTCCAAAACATACAACAAAAAGAGAGGGTTGCGGCACTCCTGTTCTGATGCAAAGAGAACTTTTATTCCAACAAGAAATAGATCACAAAGCATTCACTGATCTCAGGGAGACCAGTCCAAGAAAACACTGCGGGCAGCTGGCTAAAGCGCTCAACACAGTGAATTCCTTGGCGCATTGACTGCTGGGAATTATGAATATGCAAATAGAGTCTGTGGAGCCTCGGTTAGGAGTCTCAAACACAGCACTAGCCAGATATAGCCAGAACAAGGATATAGATGGCACAGATGGTGATATTTCGGGCACATACATTTTGAGCTAGACAAAGGACGTGGGTGCTGCTAGACAGAGGGAGTGTGGGCCTGAAACGTTGCCATCTGTGCCATCTATGTCCATGTTAGGCTAGGTCCTTCCCTGGAGGGGTATCTGGCTAGTCCCATGTTTGAGTCTCTTAAATGAGGCTCCACGGACTCGATTTGCATCTATGTCCACGTTGGAATAAAAGTCCTCTTTGCATCAGAACTGGAGTGCTGCGACCCTCTCTTTTGGTTCTATCTATCTATCTATCTATCTATCTATCTATCTATCTATCTATCTATCTGTCTATAATCTATAACATAAAAAGAGAGCAGCACTCCAGTCACTAGTAGGGTGCAAGTCAATCCAGGCAGTCTTCAAATGCTTATAATACATACAATGAAATATATGGGTTGCAGCACGCCTTCACAGATGTTAAAAATTTGCCGTGGGTACAGGTATCTATCAATCTAATCATCTATCTATCTAATCATCTATCCAATCTTTCTATCTGTCATGGAGTGACACAAAGTGACATGTCACCAATTTTTTTCTGAACTGAATGTAGTATACATATATATATATATATTTTTACCAGAATGCTAACATTCTTTTCTTGAGCTATTACAACAATATAATCTAATCATACCTTTTTTTTAATTGTATTTTGTTATGGTGGAAGAGCCCATCTGATTTGAGATGCCACAGCAGTAGAAGATTTGTTTTACAGCAGTTTTTCCAACAAAAATGAATGGGATCTTATTTACTGCTTTCTGTGGCCGAGGTTTCGGTGCAGGGTATATAAGCTATGTGCTGAGTAGTGGATAAGGATAGTTTGCGACTTTGTCTTTTGTCAATGGCTTATACAGAGATTTCTGAATCCAGATTTCTAATAGAGGTTTTGCTTGAAATTCTTACAATGCTAGGAATGAAGTGATTGAAAGGCAATGTCTACTAAACATTTCATGTCGTCCCACTGGGAGGCTCACTGGTCAATGAAAAATTGGCAAGGTTCCAAAAATTAAAAGTTTTTTTTAAAAAAAGGAAAAAGACAACCTTGTTGTTTCCAAACAAGAAAACTTCACTTTTGCTGCCTCTCTGAAACAACATATAAAAGTCAAAAGTAGAAATGAACCAATATATTTAACTGGAATTGAACTCTACTTGAATTTTATAAGTCAACATTAGCCAAAATGCTAATTTTTGTAATTTGCTTCCATGTTGAATCAGCAAAATGGTGGCAGTTGGCTACAGTGACAAAGTGCATGTATAAAAGTAGGTTAGGACCCAGTAAAAGGGACACGTCTAAATGTGGCTACTGGGTGGTTATAGATATGGCCCTATGTCTAGGCTAAGTGTCTTATTTTTCAGATTGCAAATAGAGTCTGTAGAGCCTCGTTTAGGTGTCTCAAACATGGAACTAGCCAGATATCCTTCCAGGGAAGAGCCTAGCCATGGGGTGGCTCCTTGAGGAGACCACCATAACCACCATATTAAGTGGCCCTTTCAGTCAATATCCTGAGATCAGTGATTGTTTTATGATGTTATTTTTCAGATTGTATTAGCTATAATACTCAAAATAGCATGCCAGTATTTGAGTTGAGCTGTCTTTTTGTTGTAATGTGTCATGTTTTAGAGTTGCACCGTACACATTACAGGATTGAGTGCCACAGTTTTTTTCCTGGCTGCCATTTTTCTGACCTGAAAATGACCATCAAAAGGTTAAAAGTAAATAAACATCACTTTGACTCACCACTCCTCATAATTACCTGGTCAGTTCTTGGATCACTGCCTTTCGCAATAGACCAGGACATCGGGTTTAATCAGGTCTGGGAATGTTTTTTGCATATACTCATAAGTTCATGGTGCATGTGAGCTTTCGTGTGCTTGTGTGGAATTTCATCATGAGCTACTGTCATCAGAAGTTGTGACAAAGACCAGACAGGTGATAGTGAGGAGCAGTGGGGCTAGAGAGGAAAGTGGGAAGGAGGTATAAGTTTTTTTCCTATATTTTAGATAAGAGACCCCAAAGCATAATAATTTATATTACATTTGCAATGAATAACATTTCTGCAAATCAACTTTTCTTGGGAAAATCCACAGAATAGTAAAACGTAAAGTTTGCCTCATCAGCTATCTCTAGTTAAAAGGCATATAAAAGTAACCACATGGAAAAACATCTACTAGAAAACAATGCATTCATGAACACTGCATGCACTTTATTCTACCTGTTCCACTAGCTAATACATATTAGATAACAACTGTATATGAGCACAAATAGGCCATAATTTAAAATATTTCCATGTTATATAACCATATTAAATCAATGGTGGACATACTGACACTAGCTCCCTATAAATTGTTGGGAAAAGAAATTAGTCTTCATCTATATAATACATTGGAGTCATATTTTAAGCCCCAGCACAATTGCTATTAGGAGGGTGACTCAGACTTCTCTTGAAAGACTGCAGCACTGGTAATATTCATACTGCACAATGTGAATCATCGACTTCTTTGCATCATTCTGTATGACTTTCCTGTAGGTGGAATGACAGTTTAGGCATTTATCAATCATGTTCATTAAAGCCTGGTACACAGAAGTGCTTTTCTGAGGATTATATCTTTTGGTAACCTTCATTTAAATATAGTTTTTATACCGATGGAAAAAAAAGACTCTTATCATCATAGAGAATGAACATTGTTCTAGTCAAGCCCTCCTGGAGGAAAACCAGTGGGGTATAACTCATAGATATTGATATAAATCATCTATGATGAGAAATATGATTTCTAGAGGTACTGTATTTATATTTATTGAATTACCTGCTTGAGAATAGAAGACATCAAACGAAACCCACAGAAATATTATCATATTTATAACTTTGAGTGCCAAGTAACTGTAACATATGGTGTGTTATGGAATGTCAATTTTAGATGACCTCATTTTTCTTGATATTTGATAATATCCCCTCTTAGTTTAATATGCTTTTAGATCTCTTCACATGTTGAACTGATTGTAATTCCTTCTTTTCAATGCTATCTTTCCTATTGTGGAAACCTTCACCATTTATACCATTGGGATGAAATTGGAATCTCATCCCAGTTGATCTATCTTACGAAGATGAAAGTATACTCCGTCATTCACTGTCCCCGAATGAAGCAGAAGTTACTTTCACATGCTGTTTTAACATTGTCAGAGAGTTCATGGAAGCCCCAGGCTTATATATCATGTTTAATTTGTATGTATTATGCCACAGAAAGTTATTCCTCTCTCATATTTCTTCTTCTTCTATCTTTTCTAATTTTAAGACTGAAGCAAAAGATAAATTATATAAGCTGGAATATATTCATGGCATATCAGTAAAAAGTAGTAATTACAAATGATCATATTTTATATGAAGTCACTGGAAATTCTTCAATTTTATCATCATCCCAATTCTTATGTGAATCTAAGTATCTTAAAAAACAATTAAAGCATAATAGGCAACAATTCTAATTAAAGGAAGAAAGTGTATAGCTTTTTTATGTATAACATTATTTACGATGCTTGTAAGGTTATTGGATTTTATTATTTTTTTAATTCAAATTAGCTATACAATCATTATTATATATACAATATAGCATGATCATTAAAAGAAATTGTAATTTGCACAGGATTCCAAAAATACCTGTACACTTCTGTATTACTTGAGGTGTCTATTCCCTAATGTTAAAGCAGCACTCCAGCATTATTATTTTTTTAGTGCTAGAGTGGCACTTTAACATAAGCTCCCTGCCCCAATTTATGTATTCATCTTCTGGAGGCATCATTGTTTTTTATGGTCCTGTGACACCTTCTGATGACCGTAACTTCTGACTATCTGGAAATCAGAAGTTACGTCACAAGGTCTCAATGCATCTCTGTGAAAGACAGAACGAGGCCAGAAGAAGTCCAGATTGAGACTCTCATAGATATGTATTGAGTTGTGACCTCCAGCATGCACCATGAAACACTGGAGCTGTTGGTAGGTCACAAATCAAAGTAGGCTGACCAGAGAAATGATGGAAAAATATGAAGACGGCAGTAGGGTCAGAGGACTTACATTTAAAGAGGTGCAATAAAATAAAGAGTGGAGTGGAGTTTTAATTACTTGAATTGTAGCCGTTATAGAGGATTTCAAAGACAATATGAAGCAATAAAGCTGCAGACTTTTTGATTTCTACAGGAAATGGACCTTCCTTCACAACTACTAATATTCTAAATAATATGTTGCAAGTATAAAAGAGTGAATATGTTTGAGTGGAATTGAATTCCACTTGATTTTACAATGAAGAAGAAGATCCACTTTGGCAAAATATGAATTTTTTAGAATTTGCTTCCATGTAGAATCAGCAAGATATGCTGCTGGCTGCCATTTATTCTGAACTGCAAATGGCAATCAAGGGGAAATTAGAAATAGTGAGGGTGACCTGCCGATGTTCGGGTTCAACAAACTCGCCTGGACTTTTTTTAAAGTTTGGATTTGAGGTCGAAAGTGACTCGAACGTGAGTCTGAACCCTGAGCTCGGACTGTAAAGTAAAGGGATGGGGGCTACGAGGCTGTAAAAGAAAGGAGATAGTTATTAAACAGCATTATACTTACCCGTCCACCCACTTGTACTTCCGGGGCTGCTCATTAACTTCCTGGATATTCACTACAGAGGGACCCAACAGCCAATCACAGATGCTGTCACAGAGAATTTTTGCTCCAAAACCTCAATGCGTTTTTTGTCGTGATTTTCATGCTCTTTTGGTGCAATTTTGGCACAAAACTGCATGCATCGTGTTCAATGTGTTCACCTGCATCTCCTGGCAGAAAAGAGAAACAAAACTGTCAAAAGGTTTTTGCCACATACCGCTTGCTTTTTTGGTGAAATTTTGGCACAAGACTGCATGCATTATGTTCAATGTGTTCATCTGCATTTCCTTGCCCCCAAAAAAGCATCAAAACCAAAATGTGTTTTTTGCCACACATTTCATGGTTTTGGTGCATTGTGTTCAATGTGTTCATCTGCATCTCCTGGCCCAAAAAAGCACCAAAACTGTGATGCAGTTTTTGCTGTGGATGTCATGCTTTTGCTGTTGCTATTTTAACATAAAACTTGCATGCATTGTGTTCAATGTGTTCATCTGCATCTCCTGGCCCAAAAAAGCACCAAAACCACAACATATTTCAGCCCTTTTTATAATATAAAATTATTCCTTGAAATAATTTAAAAGAGAAATATGTGGGGCTTCACCGTATTTATGTATGCCATCCAGGTACAAAAGGCAAGTACAGGCAATCTACTACCCCCAGCTTCTTATTTTTACTGGTAGGAAACTAAAAATATAGGGAAGGTCTTTTTTTTTTAATTATTTCATGAGTTATTATTATTATTTATTTATATAGCGCCATTGGTTCCATGGCACTTTACATGTGTAAGGGCAGAACAAGGACGAGAACATAAATAACAACAAATAAATCGTACAGGTACATTAGGGCGAAGATCCTGTCTACAAGGGCTCACAGTCTATAGGGGATGTGTGGGAGACAGTAGGCAGGGGAGAGGTGAGATGGTGCAGCGGATTAGGTCTCAGTGTGGGTTATAGACTTGAAGGAAGAGGTCTTAAAGGTTTTTCTTGAAGGCTCCCAGGGTAGGGGAGTGTCTGATGTGGTGTGGAGGAGAGTTCCAGAGTATGGCGGATGCACGAGAGAAGTCTTGTATGCGGTTGTGGGAGGTGGAGATGCGGGGGGGGGGGGAAGAGAAGGAGTTCTTGAGAGGAGCCCAGATTGCGTGAGGGGTGGTATCAGGAGACCAAGTCAGAGATGTATGAAGGGGACAGGTTTTGGATGGCCTTGTATGTCAGGGTTAGGGTTTTGAACTTAGATCTCTGGGAAGTAGGGAGCCAGTGGAGGGCTTGGCAGAGGGGGAAGACGGGGAAGTAACGGAGCGACAAGGTGGATGAGTCGGGCAGCGGAATTGAGGATGGTTCGGAGGGGTGCAAGGGATGATACGGGGAGACCGGTAAACAGGAGGTTGCAGTAGTGGAGGCGGGAGATAATGAGGGCGTGGACAAGCATTTTGGCAGTGTCATGGTCAAGGAAGGAGTGGATCTGTGAGATGTTTTTAAGCTGGAGGTGGCAGGAGGTAGCGAGGGCCTGGATGTGTGGCTTGAAGGAGAGGGCAGAGTCGAGGATTACACCGAAGCACTTGGCGTGGGGGTAGGGTGAGAGTTTTATGAAATAATGAAAAAAAAATGACATGGGGCTTTGCTGTATTTTTGGTTTCAAGACAGGTACAACTAGGCAGCTGGGGGATTGAATCCTTGGTGCATGGTGGCCCAAGCTTTTGGGGGGCTCCCCCACTGTGAATTCAAGCCCACGGCTTCCCCAGAAAATGGTGCATTTATAGATATGCCATTGCACTTTACCCTGACTTTTCCAGTGGCCCTGGTGGCGTTGGCACGCTGAAATGGGGTTAATGCCAGCTTTGTATTGGCTGCTGGCACTAAGCCTGAAATTCATAATGTAAGCAGTAAAAAAACACATCACCGAAAAAAAAATTTAGGAAATAAACCCAAGACATCCCAGTTTCCCATTTGTAATTAACAAAAAACCCTGCCTCTGACATAATTCACAGGTAACATCTTCAGCTCTGCTACAAAGCTCTGTGAGCAGACACCCATACTCTTTGACAGTGTCTGTGATTGGCTGTTGGGCCTCTCTGCAGTGAATATTTAGATAGCAAATGAGCAGCACCAGAAGTAGACGCAGCGAGATGACGGGGTGGTGGGACGTGATAAGTAAAATGCTGATTAATAACTAATTTCTTTATTTTTGTAGTTCCCCTGCCCCCAAACCCAAACCTAAACTGTAACACAGACTTCCCAGGAAAGTCCTTGTTTGGGATCTGTGCCCGAACACTGGGTGTTCGGTACAGACCCTGAACTCTACAGTTTGAGTTCATCCATCACTATCACATTAGAAAGTCTTGAAAATACTTTTACTCCCCTCCACTTTTCACCATCACCCTTCTGATACGAATCTTCAACTTACTTGTGCTGAATACCCTGGTGCTGAAATCCTCTCTCACACCAGACTGGGACTTGTGACTCTGATGATGCCCAGAATGGTCCTGTGCAAACATGTGAAAGTTCAACGCACATGTCCTGATTTGGTTATGCTGTTATCTTCTGTGGTGTGCGATAAACCATCACAGACCTCATCAGATTTGGAATATTCAGCTTACCATAAGAAGGGATTTCAGCTTGAGCCATGAGAATTAGAGGATGAAATGAGGACCAGACAGGTTATGGTGAGAAGAAAAAGTAATTTGAATATTTTTTTTACTTACCGTATATACTCGCGTATAAGCCGAGTTTTTCAGCCCAAAATTTGGGCTGAAAAGTCCCCCCTCGGCTTATACGCGAGTATATAAAAAAAATAAAAAAATACCGCAGCAGCCCCGGAGGTATACAGGCCCCCCCATCAAGTTCCAGGGCCCCCCCCACCTTGCGTGCAGCCTGTAAAGGAAAATCATACTTACCAGTGTCCAGTTGCACCGTCCGCAGCTGACGACATGACGATCCCGGGCTCCATTCAGCGTCTTCCGCATTTCCTGTAGTCGCGGGCAATGACGTCATTGCCCGCGACCACAGGAAGTCGGAAGCCGGAAGACGCTGAATGGAGCCCGGGATCGTCATGTCGGCAGCTGCGGACGGCGCGACTGGACACTGGTAAGTATGATTTTCCTTTACAGGCTGGCGCGCAAGGTGGGGGGGGCCCTGGAACTTGATGGGGGGCCTGTATACCTCCGGGGCTGCGGCTGTATACAGCCCTGGGGCTGCGGCTGTATACAGCCCTGGGGCTGCGGCTGTATACAGCCCTGGGACTGCTGCTGTATACAGCCCTGGGGCTGCGGCTGTATACAGCCCTGGGGCTGCTGCTGTATACAGCCCTGGGGCTGCGGCTGTATACAGCCCTGGGGCTGCTGCTGCTGTATATACCTCTGGGGCTGCATATGGGGCTGCACATGGGGCTGTATATGGGGCTGCATATGGGGCTGCATATACCTCTGGGGCTGTATATACCTCTGGGGCTGCATATACCTCTGGGGCTGCTGTATACTACCACTGGGGCTGCTGATGTATATACCACTGGGGCTGCTGCTGCTGTATATACCTCTGGGGCTGCATATGGGGCTGCATATGGGGCTGCATATACCTCTGGGGCTGTATATACCTCTGGGGCTGCATATACCTCTGGGGCTGCTGTATACTACCACTGGGGCTGCTGATGTATATACCACTGGGGCTGCTGCTGCTGTATATACCTCTGGGGCTGCATCTGGGGCTGCATATGGGGCTGCATATGGGGCTGCATATACCTCTGGGGCTGCATATACCTCTGGGGCTGCATATACCTATGAGGCTGCATATACCTATGGGGCTGCATATACCTCTGGGGCTGCATATACCTCTGGGGCTGCATATGGGGCTGTATATACCTCTGGGGCTGCATATGGGGCTGCATATGGGGCTGCATATGGGGCTGCATATACCTCTGGGGCTGCATATACCTCTGGGGCTGCATATATATATGGGGCTGCATATACCTCTGGGGCTGAATATGGGGCTGCATATACCTCTGGGGCTGCATATACCTCTGGGGCTGCATATACCTCTGGGGCTGCATATGGGGCTGCATATACCTCTGGGGCTGCATATACCTCTGGGGCTGCATATGGGGCTGCATATACCTCTGGGGCTGCATATGGGGCTGCATATACCTCTGGAGCTGCATATACCTCTGGGGCTGTATATACCTCTGGGGCTGCTGTATACTACCACTGGGGCTGCTGCTGTATACTACCACTGGGGAGGCTGCTGTATACCTCACTGCTGGGGGTTGTATACCTGTGCTGGAGTCCACCCTCGGCTTATACGCGAGTCAATAAGTTTTCCCAGTTTTTGGGGGCAAAAGTAGGGGGGTCGGCTTATACACGGGTCGGCTTATACACGAGTATATACGGTATTACATCTTCTGTTTATGATGCTATGGGTTCTAGTTCAGAACCTAGAGCAGGGACGGGGGAACCATTTTTCTGCCAAGGGCCATTTGGAAATGTCTACAATCCTTCGGGGGGCCGTACAAAATTATCAACTTGAATATCACCTGCTATATCTGGTTAAACAATCAACTACTGTAGTGGCTGGAGCTGCCTCTCTGGCGTGAGTGATATTGGTCATGTTGCTTCTCAACTGCTTTTCCAGGTTTGCTAGAGCCCTAGACATCACAGGAGAGGCTGGGAACATATACCTCACTGAAGAGGCTGAGGCTGGGGCAAAAAGATCACTGGAGAGCTGGATTTAAAGGGCAGACAGTCGGCAAAATGCATCTGCCAGCCTGAGCCCTGTGGTCCCCAGGAATGTGCCCGGGGCCGTAAAAAAGTCATCGAGGGCCACATTTGGCCCTGGGGCCTGAGGTTCCCCACCCCTGACCTAGAGCATTATAATGAACACTAATTTTGTGGAGAATAATTTCTTTGCCAATCAAATTTCCTGAAATATCTGCACAAACAGGCAAATTCAAATTTTGCCTTTATGCATTCATCTCTAGTAGATCAGAGCATATTATTTCCTACAATACACATGAAAAATCATGGTGGATATGTTGACCATTCATTGATTGATGGTTTTTAGAATCTGAGATATGTAATGTGGTGTTTTATGGTATGAGACCTATGTTTTATAAGGAGAGGTATTATCAAAGTAAGTGATTGACAAAAGGGAAGGAATTTACTGGAAATATAATTAATGGCAGATTGGTTCTGCAGAAAGAGATGGGCAGTTTTTATTTCGAGTCACTATTTACTGTAGAATCTTTCAGTTCAGACATCATAATGAGAATCTGATAAAAAAAAATGTTAACCCTCATGTCAATGGAGAATTTGAATGGACATGTATAAAATATGGTCGGTCTGATATATTGTATTAAATATGTGCTCAATATTACATTTTTCATTGTAACTTGCTCTTTTCTTGTTCTTTATAAGGCGATGTCAGCATTTAATGCTTATTTTAGAATAAATCTATTATATAATTGCCGTAGCGACTTCTGTCGCGACCGGCGCTACTTCCTGTGGCTTTGTTCGCGTAGCTCGGAACTTTCTCCAGGACTCTGTCCGTGGCCGCCGTTGCCGACTCGCGAAGCAATGCCCGCAAACAAAGCCACAGCATGGTATACTACAGCCCCATGCCCATACGCCTCTCAGCCCCGCCGCCTCCAGCCACAGCATGGGGCTGTAGTCTACACCGCTATGGTATACTACAGCCCCATGCCCATACGCCTGTCAGCCCCGCCGCCTCCTAAGCCCCTACCCCCTAAGCCCCGCCGCCCCGCCGCCCCTACCCCCTAAGCCCCGCCGCCTCCTAAGCCCCCGCCGCTGGCGCTACCCCCTAAGGCCCAGCCCCATAACCCCAGCCGCCCCTAAGCCCCTACCCCCTAAGCCCCGCCGCATCCTAATCCCCCCCGCCACTGGCGCTACCCCCTAAGGCCCAGCCCCATAACCCCCGCCGCCCCTAAGCCCCTAACCCCTAAGCCCCGCCGCATCCTAAGCCCCCGCCGATACCCCCTAAGCCCCCCCTCCTAAGCCCCTACCCCCTAAGCCCCGCTAAGCCCCGCCACATCCTAAGCCCCCGCCGATACCCCCTAAGCCCCCCGCCGCCCCTAAGCCCCGCCGCCTCCTAAGCCCCCGCCGCTGGCGCTACCCCCTAACGCCCAGCCCCATAACCCCCGCCGCCCCTAAGCCCCTACCCCCTAAGCCGCGCCGCATCCTAAGCCCCCGCCGATACCCCCTAAGCCCCCCCTCCTAAGCCCCTACCCCCTAAGCCCCGCTAAGCCCCGCCGCATCCTAAGCCCCCGCCGATACCCCCTAAGCCCCCCATTGCCCCTAAGCCCCTACCCCCTAAGCCCCGCCGCCTCCTAAGACCCCGCCGCTGCCGCTACCCCCTAAGGCCCAGCCCCATGCCCATACGCCTCTAAGGCCCAGCCCCATGCCCATACGCCTGTCCGCCCGTAAGCTCCCGCTGCTGTCGCTACCCCCACCCCCTAACCCCCGCCGCCCCTAAGCCCCTACCCCCTAAGCCCCGCCGCATCCTAAGCCCCCGCCGATACCCCCTAAGCCGCGCCGCCTCCTAAGCCCCTACCCCCTAAGCCCCGCCGCATCCTAAGCCCCCGCCGATACCCTCTAAGCCCCGCCGCCTCCTACATCCTAAGCCCCTGCCGATACCCCTTAAACCCCGCCGCCTCCTAAGCCCCCGCCGCTGGCGCTACCCCCTAAGGCCCGCCGCATCCTCAGCCCCTAAGCCCCGCCGCCTCCTAAGCTCTCGCCACTGTCCCCTGCCGCTGTCGCTACCCCCTAACAAGCTACACCCTAAGCCCCCGCCGTCCCCTAACCCACCGCCGCCGTCGATCACTTACATGTCTTCATCTCATCGTCCGTCCGATCCACAAGTCCTCCGTCCGGCCAGGTGTCCTCTTCGTCCGGTCCCGGGGGTCTTCTCTCTTCTTTCCGCCATCGCCGGCTCCGACGTCCTCTTCACTTCTCATTGCGATAGAATGGACGAAAAATAGTCCATTCTATCGCTATGACAAGTGAGGCGCTCTTCTGATTGGTCGCTGTCTACTGCCGCCAGCCAATCAGAATCGCGCCTCACTTCCCATAGACATAGAATGGGCGCTTTTGGACTTTCAAATTTACCGCTAAAAGTGAGGCGCGATTCTGATTGGTCGGCGGCAGCACACAGCGACCAATCAGAATCGCGCCTCACTTCCCATAGACATACATAGCGGTGTGTCGGCGATTTTATGCCCAGAAAATAGAGCCAGGGGCCCGGCCATTAATTTCGCGAGACGCCGCTAATGTATGTCTATGGGAAGTGAGGCGCGATTCTGATTGGTCGCTGTGTGCTGCCGCCGACCAATCAGAATCGCGCCTCACTTCCCATAGACATGCATTAGCGGTGTCTCGCGAAATATATTGCCGGCCTTCTGGTTCTATTTTCGGCCACGGGCCTCGGCTATTTCCGGTCCAAAAAAAATATTTTCTCTATTTATGTATCTTTTTTTTATCTATTTTTCTATCTATTTTCTTATTTATCTATCTATCTAATAATATAGATAGAAAAATAGATAAAAATAATGATACATAAATAGAGAAAATATTTTTTTTTTTCCCGGAAATAGCCGAGCCCCGTGGCCAAAAATAGAACCAGAAGGCCGGCAATATATTTCGCGAGACACCGCTGATGTATGTCTATGGGAAGTGAGGCGCGATGCTGATTGGTCGGCGGCAGCACACAGCGACCAATCAGAATCGCGCCTCACTTACCATAGACATACATTAGCGGCGTCTCGCCTAATTTATGGCCGGGCCCCTGGTTCTATTCTCCGGCCATAAATTCGCCGACACACCGCTATGTATGTCTATGGGAAGTGAGGCGCCATTCTGATTGGTCGGCGGTAGCACACAGCGACCAATCAGAATCGCGCCTCACTTCTCATAGACATAGAATGGGCGCTTTTGAACTTTCAAATTTACCGCTAAAAGTGAGGCGCGATTCTGATTGGTCGGCGGCAGCACACAGCGACCAATCAGAATCGCGCCTCACTTCCCATAGACATACATAGCGGTGTGTCGGCGATTTTATGGCCGGGGAATAGAACCAGGGGCCCGGCCATAAATTAGGCGAGACGCCGCTAATGTATGTCTATGGGAAGTGAGGCGCGATTCTGATTGGTCGCTGTGTGCTGCCGCCGACCAATCAGAATCGCGCCTCACTTCCCATACACATACATTAGCGGTGTCTCGCGAAATATATTGCCGGCCTTCTGGTTCTATTTTCGGCCACGGGGCTCGGCTATTTCCGGTCAAAAAAAAATATTTTCTTTTTATGTATCTTTTTTTTATCTATTTTTCTATCTATTTTCTTATTTATCTATCTATCTAATAATATAGATAGAAAAATAGATAAAAATAATGATACATAAATAGAGAAAATATTTTTTTTTTTCCCGGAAATAGCCGAGCCCCGTGGCCAAAAATAGAACCAGAAGGCCGGCAATATATTTCGCGAGACACCGCTGATGTATGTCTATGGGAAGTGAGGCGCGATGCTGATTGGTCGGCGGCAGCACACAGCGACCAATCAGAATCGCGCCTCACTTACCATAGACATACATTAGCGGCGTCTCGCCTAATTTATGGCCGGGCCCCTGGTTCTATTCTCCGGCCATAAATTCGCCGACACACCGCTATGTATGTCTATGGGAAGTGAGGCGCCATTCTGATTGGTCGGCGGTAGCACACAGCGACCAATCAGAATCGCGCCTCACTTCTCATAGACATAGAATGGGCGCTTTTGAACTTTCAAATTTACCGCTAAAAGTGAGGCGCGATTCTGATTGGTCGGCGGCAGCACACAGCGACCAATCAGAATCGCGCCTCACTTCCCATAGACATACATAGCGGTGTGTCGGCGATTTTATGGCCGGGGAATAGAACCAGGGGCCCGGCCATAAATTAGGCGAGACGCCGCTAATGTATGTCTATGGGAAGTGAGGCGCGATTCTGATTGGTCGCTGTGTGCTGCCGCCGACCAATCAGAATCGCGCCTCACTTCCCATAGACATACATTAGCGGTGTCTCGAGAAATATATTGCCGGCCTTCTGGTTCTATTTTCGGCCACGGGGCTCGGCTATTTCCGGTCAAAAAAAAATATTTTCTTTTTATGTATCTTTTTTTTAATCTATTTTTCTATCTATTTTCTTATTTATCTATCTAATAATATAGATAGAAAAATAGATAAAAATAATGATACATAAATAGAGAAAATATTTTTTTTTTTCCGGAAATAGCCGAGCCCTGTGGCCGAAAATAGAACCAGAAGGCCGGCAATATATTTTGCGAGACACCGCTAATGTATGTCTATGGGAAGTGAGGCGCGATGCTGATTGGTCGGCAGCAGCACACAGCGACCAATCAGAATCGCGCCTCACTTCCCATAGACATACATTAGCGGCGTCTCGCCTAATTTATGGCCGGGCCCCTGGTTCTATTCTCCGGCCATAAAATCGCCGACACACCGCTATGTATGTCTATGGGAAGTGAGGCGCCATTCTGATTGGTCGGCGGTAGCACACAGCGACCAATCAGAATCGCGCCTCACTTCCCATAGACATAGAATGGGCGCTTTTGGACTTTCAAATTTACCGCTAAAAGTGAGGCGCGATTCTAATTGGTCGGCGGCAGCACACAGCGACCAATCAGAATCGCGCCTGACTTCCCATAGACATACATCGCGGTGTGTCGGTGATTTTATGGCCGGAAAATAGAACCAGGGGCCCGGCCATTAATTTCGCGAGACGCCGCTAATGTATGTCTAGGAGAAGTGAGGCGCGATTCTGATTGGTCGCTGTCTGCTGCCTCCGACCAATCAGAATCGCCCCTCACTTCCCATAGACATACATTAGCGGTGTCTCGCGAAATATATTGCCGGCCTTCTGGTTCTATTTTCGGCCACGGGGCTCGGCTATTTCCGGTCAAAAAAAAATATTTTCTCTATTTATGTATCTTTTTTTAATCTATTTTTCTATCTATTTTCTTATTTATCTATCTATCTAATAATATAGATAGAAAAATAGATAAAAATAATGATACATAAATAGAGAAAATATTTTTTTTTGACCGGAAATAGCCGAGCCCCGTGGCCGAAAATAGAACCAGATGGCCGGCAATATATTTCGCGAGACACCGCTAATGTATGTCTATGGGAAGTGAGGCGCGATGCTGATTGGTCGCTGTGTGCTGCTGCCGACCAATCAGCATCGCGCCTCACTTCCCATAGACATACATTAGCGGTGTCTCGCAAAATATATTGCCGGCCATCTGGTTCTATTTTCGGCCACGGGGCTCGGCTATTTCCGGAACCAGATGGCCGGCAATATATTTCGCGAGACACCGCTAATGTATGTCTATGGGAAGTGAGGCGCGATGCTGATTGGTCGCTGTGTGCAGCACACAGCGACCAATCAGAATCGCGCCTCACTTCCCATAGACATACATAGCGGTGTGTCGGCGATTTTATGGCCGCAAAAGAGAACCAGGGACCCGGCCATAAATTTCGCGAGACGCCGCTAATGTATGTCTATGGGAGGTGAGGCGCGATTCTGATTGGTCGCTATGTGCTGCCGCCGACCAATCAGAATACCGCCTCACTTCCCATAGACATACATTAGCGGTGTCTCGCTAAATATATGCCCGGCCTTCTGGTTCTATTTTCGGCCACGGGGCTCGGCTACTGCGTGTCCAAAAAATTTTTTTCTCTATTTATCTATCTTTTTTTTATCTATTTTTCGATATCTATTTTCTTATCTATCTATTTCTATCTATCTATTTCTATCTATCTATCTATCTACATGAAAAAAATCCTTGCAGCACACAGCTACTACCAATGATGTACAAGTGCTACAAGCCATATGTGTTTGAGGAAAAAGTTTAAAAACTTACGTTTTTTAAAAAAACTCAAAAATCTTATCTTTTAATTCTGAAGTTCTTAGTACAAGCATTGGCCAATGTCTGTTTGCTCATCAACTGCGACAAAGTGACTTCAGGCATGATGAGTCCTACTCTAATATCCCTATTCTCCTTGTCCACCCCCCACTTTTCAGTGGGCAGACACCATCTATACCCTCGATCACCTGTAGGTTAATGAGGGTGCACATTCCAGCAAAGGAGCCTGCAACTCCATATAATTTGTTTTTTTTCATGTTATTTGACTCTGCATCTTTGCTTGCACCAGTTCACACTAGTCTGTTGAGTGCTGTGCAGTTTTTCTTGTTATTTATTATATGGAGTTGCAAAAGATAGATTATTGAGTTTTTTGAAAAAACGTAAGTTTTTAATCTTTTTCCTCAAACACATATGGCTTGTAGCACTTGTACATCATTGGTAGTAGCTGTGTGCTGCAAGGATTTTTTTCATGTTATTTGACTCTGCTTCTTT